>VXAL01017267.1:416893-484477 GCA_013399475.1 Chauna torquata
CCCGCCCCGCATTTTTCTTTTTTTGGGGTGGGGGGCAGTTTCCTGCAGGTTTAGCTTCTGTAACTCTTGGTGTGGCTGGACAAGCAGCAGCGATGCCGAGCAGGCGATAACCTGATTTGGCATGAAGTTAAGCTGTAGCCCCAATGACATTTGCTTTAACAGCACCACTGCCTTGCACAATCCCCCTTCTCTGCAACTTCTGCTCATTTCCATTTTCACATTCCTCCTTCAGTTGTGCTGAGAGGACTGATCTGAGTAAAAAATACCCTATAACTAGGTATTCATTGGAGTGGCATAGGCAGGTGATGCCTCATGAAGCTTTTTTGAAAGAACAGGTGTGCTTTAATGATGAGCGCTGCCTGGCTACAGCATTTTTGATCAAAAAGCATGGCTTTTACTAATTTCAGCTAGATTTGGGGGCGGGGGAGGCACGTAAATAAGACTATTGCCATGCACAGTGACGCTGAAAAGTGTCATACGGTGTGAACTGAAACGGGTGTTCTCATCTAGGGCTAAATCAAGGGGAGCACTCCAGGTGGTGGAATTATCAACCTCCATGTCAAGTGCCTAGCCTCTCCGTAGTGCCTCGCTGGAGGGAGAAGGCCAAGTGCCAAAGTCTGTAACTTGCCCAGCTGGCAGGTGGAGGCTGGTACCCTGGGTTTGGTTTTATGTTCTCTGTACCTGAGCAAATACAGTGCAGCCACAAGGTGCAGAAGAGTATTATTATTATTATTANTATCATCTTCTTAGCTCAGGAAGACTGCTTGCTTCAGGTAGCCGGAATAAACACCGTATAGTGTGTCCCAGTCAGCCTGGCAGAAATGCATGAGAGCCGTACTGACAGGTATGCTGGCAGGGCATAGGTTTGATGTCAGTGGTCATATAATCTCCAGCTACACAGACAGCCATTTGAAATAGGAAATAAGAAGCATTTGTGCCTGTCTCAGAGACTTGGATTCCTTATATTGAGTTGTTGGGAAGTATATCCCTTCACTCAGGAGCTGGCACTCTGACCTCTTTCCTGCCGTGAGGTGCTTTAGCCCCTTTGAAAGCTTAAGAAGCAGTCCCCTTTCATCCAGCAGCTCAATGGTGGGGCTCAGGAAACATGGGTTTAATTCCCACCTAAGAAAATTTGAATCCCTTTATTTACCTCCCCATGCTTTTCCCATGAAGTTCTCGGGTGAGGGAGTGTGAGCACAAATGTTTTTATCTTCTCTTGCTGAAACTGTTCAGCAAATGAATTAAGAGTAGCTCTTTGGCACTGAGAATTGCCTTCTAATTGCTCCAAAAAATGAGCATGATTCTGCAGTCTAATTGCTTAGCATGCTTCAGGGTCCGATGCTAGCTGCCTGACCTGGTCTCTGCACTATACAGTCACAATCCTCTTTCCCCTCATTCTTCAGCCCCCCCACTCCCCGACAATCAGTTCTTTGCGAAGTGGAACCAACTGAGCAGAGAGCTGGTGCACCCCGGCACCGTTGTGCTTCTAGCTGGGGGTAGGAGAGGATCGTATGCCATGGTCCCTTCCCCACCACGTGACAGGACCTCCCCTACACACAGGGCAGGTCAGTGCCCATGTAAGCATCAGGGTGAGACCATAGCTCTGGACATCACACATGCAGGGGCCTCCTCTGTGTCTCTCCATGGAAGAGCCTTGGGCAGCTGCTTCTGGACCACCGAATACAGAGGAGGAATGAGGTGGGGTTGCACGTCCGTTGGCTGGGCACCTCTGGTAGCACCTCTAGCATCTTTCTTTCTCTCTCCCGGCATCTTGAAACAGTGACAGATAACAACTTCAGGTCAGAGTCACTGGGTCCAGTCTGATGAATTGAGTAACTGAGTGATGGTTTTAAATTCTCTGTTAGGGAGAATAACCAAAGTGAACATATGTTCTTTTGTAGATCTAGCTGCAGTTTTAACCTCTCGAGGGGGACACAGGTTCATTGATGCTTTATACTAGATATGTCTGACTTTCTGTCTTTTTAACCTTTCAGTGGCATAGTGAAAGAATGAATCAGACTATTCAGAACCTCATTCAGGCATTACATACCCACCACAGTTTTGTTTTGGTTTACAGTCTGAATGTTTTTATATTATTTTTATATTCTATGTGTAGTATGTCTTTTAGCACCTTGCTTTTCATAGTGACCCAATGCAAGAGAATGAAATTCATATCCATTTCTGCAGCCCCCTAGAAGAGTCCACATTACTTATACAGCAAGTCAAGTTGTCATAGGAATATGGATAAGTAGGATGAGAGCCACCAATTTAACAGGTAACACAAATTACTTTCTGCACGTTAAGGGGACTGATCCAACATCTTAGCGTAAAAGATGAGTAATGAACATCTTTTTTTTCTAACTGTGGCTTTAGAATATTGGTGTGTGAATGTTCCTGCACCCACATATGGACTTCTGAATATGTAGCAACTGGGACAATTGAGAGGTCATTTCTGTAGCTGATATTGCAAGAAACCACAGCTATGAGACCACAGGCTGCAGGCCAGTAAGTTAAGGGCTGTTAAAAACAAATAGGCTAGCAATTACAAATTCATCTGTTCGATTTAGAAGTTCACATATGCCTAACGCAAGAGACAGGAGGGGTTATTGGTAAAAGAACTAGTTTTAGACAGGGATATTTGTGTCCACATTCCTGCCCTGTGGTGGACCTCCTCTGTGATTGGGGTAAGTTGCTGTAGGTACATCTACCCTGCAGACTGGGGTGCTGGGTTGGGGCATGATCTGTGGTACGTCTGGTGTTAATATTGGAAGCAGAAGTGGAGATAAGCACAGATGAATTTACACCATTCCTTGATGATGAAAATTTTCTGCCTTGAACACTCTTTTTGTGTCTACGTTGTCAAGCACATCCTGTACCCAACCTGTGGTCAAGCCACTGTCAAGCAAAGGCAACAGACAGGCTGCATGGATGAACAAGAAGGTCTTGACTAAACTCAAACTTAAAAAGGTAGCATGCAACAAATGGGATCAGGTACAGGTGACCCAAGAGGAATATAGAGAAACAGTCCAAGTGTGCAGGGATGGGGTTAGGAGAGCCAAAGCCCACCCGGAGTTGATTTTAGTGAAGTACAAGAGGTGCTTCTGCATGTATATCATCAGGAAAGTAAGATTAGGGAAAACATGGGCCCACTGCTGAACGGGACAGGGGTCCTTGTGATGAAGGATACAGAAAGGCCAAGGTACACAATATCTTCTTTTCCTCACTCTTTACTGGTAAGACTAGCCTTCAGGAACACCAGGCCTCTGAGACCAGAGGGAAAGTCGAGCAAGAAGGCATACCCTTGGTCAAGGAGAACCAGAGTAAGGAACATTAAAGCAAACTCAATGTATACAAGTCCATGGGATCTGATGGTACATGCCCATCAGAGCTGAGGGAGCTGCCTGTTGTCACTGCAAGGATATTCCTCATTATCCTTGAAAGGTTGTGGTGATCAGGGCAGGATCTTGAGGACTGGAAGGAAGCGAATATCTCTCCTGGGGAAGTGGAGGCTGGCTAGCGTTGTCTCAGCTGCCAAAGAGAGGTTGTGAAGTTTCCATCCTTGAAGACACTCGAAAGCTGTCTGGACACAGTTCTGAGAAGCCAGATCTAGGTGGCCCTGGTTGAGCAGAGGGGTTGGACTGGACGTTCCCCAGCAGGGCCTTCCCACTTCAGCCATGCTGTGATTCTGTGTGATTCTGTGTGTTACACTGTCTTTAGTGCTGCTTCAGCTGTGCCTATACTCACTTCAGGTTCTGCCTCAGTTAAACGGTTTATGAAACATGGATATTAATACAACCTCTTAATGTGCCTTGGAGGAATAAATACACCAAAGATTGTGCTTTCTGTAAATGGGGCATACAAATGCCTTCTGTACACATTTATAGGAAAGAGAAACTTTACAATCTTTTTTCCCCTGTACAGTACAAATTACATTAAAATGTGAGAAAACAATATCTGTAACAACGTTCTTGAAACTAGGTTCTAGGAAGCTGAGAAAATCATAGGTTTAATATAAGCCCCTGCCTTTATAAGTTCTCATGCCTTCTGTGATACCATATTAGAGCCTATACAAAACAGATGAAGCTGTGTCATATTAATTTTTGTTTATTCCTTTTATATTACACTTTCTCACACTTTAGTAAGATTTCCCATTTCCCCCATGCAGCTATAAAAGGCTGGCTTCAGTCTGTTTAGGCTCAAGCAACACACGCAGTCTTTTATTGACAAAAGCAGATGGCAATTTCCAATACAATCCATTTCCTTTTCACTGGCTGGCATGTGAAACCCGGAGAACATACTGGAGGATATGCTGTCGTACCTTGCTAGCCTCTGAGTGCTCTCCGAGCACGGGAGAGCCCAGAACCTGCCTGTCCATGAGCGATCTGGGTTACTGAAAACTGTTTCACGCTTAGCTTAGAGCTATTTTGACAATCTTCAGCTGTATCCTTTTTTTTTCTTCCTTCTTAGCATGTAAATGTCCTTTTTATAGCTGCTATTCTTACAGAATTTATAGTTCTCTTTTCTTAAAGCTTCTCATTCCCAATTCCTCATTTTTATTTAAGTCAGTCCCTTTTCTTGGGCACACTGTACTACCTAAAATGCATACATTAAAGTGGTGAAATCTTGCATCTTCCTCAAATTATCCCATGCTGCTGGCCTCTGTTATCCAGCTTTTAATCTTCAAAGTGACAATTACATCCTTTTAGCCCTACTGCCCCTTGTGCTTACGAGGAGCGCTACAGAATATATTATTTTTGTCCTTTATACGCTTCCTTAAAACTCTCCTTTCCCTTTACACCTACCAGCACAGAGCAATGCCTGGTTACTAGGTTAACTTCCATTCCCCGCCCCCACACCCCTTTTTTTTTCCTTGGGATCCCTTTGCATTTTTTGGTAGTTATTTGGAGTTTGAAATCTCTGTGGGATCAGGCCTATCTCTGTGGGCTGATGGTGCCCTATCAGTTCACACAAGGACGTAAAAAGTGCAAATTTGAGTTGCTGAGGTACTTTAATCTCAGCAGCTCTGGCAGGATCCTTGGGCAGAGTTCCCCTTTCTGCATTTTAACGCTGCCTGGGAGTATGTGTGGCTCCTTTGGTGTGTGGGCATAAAGCCTGTAAAGAGCTTTGGAGCAACAACTGGTTTTACACAGCACATGCAAGGAACAATTTAACTTTCATTTTTAGACCACCATACATCATGGGCATTTTCATTTCTTTTGCTTTAGCTCTGTCAGGATTTTTAGATTGCTTTTCATATGGCCATGTTCAGCACTGTTTCTTTCAGAACCATTTTCATTTAAATTTTTCATTCATGTACAAAGAAAAAATTCTGAAACAGACTAATAGAGCATCTGCTCATTTAAATGCTTATAAACCTAATATTGAGCTCACATTATTGAGAAATTGTGAAAGTTTTTTCTTTAAATAAGAAGTTTATGAAACATTTATAATCACAGGAACTTTTTGTGTTCATAAGCAGCTTGTACATACAATAGCATTTGAGATGCAGTCATGGGTGGTCTGGAAGACTGTGAGCAGCAAGCATGAAGCACCTCCACGCTAGTCAGGGCAAGAAAAATTCAAGCCAAAAATGATGGGAAAGCCACAATCCTTGCTGGATGTGCTGTTCAATTTTCAGTGCCCAAAACAAACAGGTAACATCATGCTTTTCGAGATCCCCTTCCAGGCTCTGCATGCTTGCAGCAAAGTGATATTCAGTTCTTCTGAATACAGGCTGCAACTTCTGTGCTGGTAACAAAGAGAAACTCACATTCAGACTTTAAATACGGAGCTGTGTCTGGATTAAATGGGCAAATTGAGAGCATTCAAGTCTGCAAAATTCTTTCTTTACAGAAAACACAATTTGAGATTTCACTGATATTGATACTAAAAAAGTCTCAAGGTATGAAAACATCTTATAGTGCTATCAGACTTCTCAAGCAAAGTGTCAGTGGGTTTGTTGGGAGGTTTGGATAAGGGGAGTTTCTGATGGGGATGAAGAAAGAGCCAGGAGCTGAGGTGGGTTTGGCAGGACCTGGCAGTGGACTGGAGGGACAGGGCACTCGTGTCGTGGATACTCGGCCCTGCAGTAGTGCCAGCAAGCTGTAGTGTCAGTGTCATTTGATACTGTCCTCAGCGAGCACAGCTTACTGCTCACCATCACAGGAAAGGACATTTTCTCTGCTATGTACTGTCAGTTTGCATTTTGAAGCAGATGATTGTATGGAAAAGGCATTGTGTAAGGTTAGAAGAAGCCTGGCTATCTGAAAGGTTTCAGAGGGGAGGTTCTAGCACCACAGCACCTGTGACTGGGAAGTGATTGTATTAGCTAGCTGTGTCTCCTTGAGATACAAATTGCATCCAGCTGCCTGGCCAACAAAAGGGTGAAAAGAGGTGGAATGTTGACTACACCTTTGTTCAAGCTGTTGGATCCCTTCATCTTTTTTTCTTTTGAGACAAGGCAGGAAACACAATTTAAATTGCTTAGGTGTTGATACACACTGGTGGTACAAGGCTGTGGCCTCTGATTTGTTGCTGTGATCACAGGAGTGCTTGGAACAGGACATTTCATTCACTCTGGAGAAAATGCATACCTTAAAGGTAGGCTAGGTGCCTTCTGAGGTGTGTCTGTTCAGACACTCTTGCAAGGGGAACTCCATCTCACTGCCCATGCTTGTGGGTGGGAGAGTAAATTATTAGTGGAACACAAGGTCCCTGAGCCTCAGAACAAAATCTGGGCTTCTCACCAGCAGCATCTTGGGGTGTATCATAAGATAATGAGTTACTTCACTCCTAATGCCTCAAAATGACATCTAGGGCAAGCCACCGTGCCTTTTCCTGTTCCTCAAGCCTTCATGGGTGGCCTTGTAGAGACAGCACCAAGTTTGTCAAGGGAACGAAATAAAACTTGGTGGTTTTATTTTTATGTGTATGAATATTTATTTTCTTTTTGGTTTAAGTTACTTGGACATCTCTTTCTATATAAATACTTTGCAATGTCATTTGTTTCATTGGACAGAATACACCTCCAGCTCAACAGAAACGCTGTACAAATGTGATACTCTGAGTTGTACATGAGCGGTTACCAGAGTCTTCAGGAAAGCTAAAAGAATATAAAATAATATAAGCATTTTACTTCTTGATTTTATTTTTAGTAACTGTTGGTGGATTGTGGACTCAATTAGATGTGGAGGAAGTCTTCCAAATACAGTGTTTTTCCTCTTAAACTTTGTACTTCAAAACCCAAATCTGTATATGTCTACAAGTACATCTACATAAAAACACATCTGTTATGCACTGACTCACTAATCCATTCATCACACACAAGCCTTTACAAGTATTACAAGGTTGCCACAGTTAAACAGAGATAAGAGCAACTTAAGTTCTGGTTTTAATTCTGCTTTACTCAGCATGTCAACTGTAGATGAGATTTCTGAAAGGCATCTTTGGTAAAGTCCGTACACATTTTATGGTACACTTCACTAGCAAAGATATGGTTTAGTATTTATTAGATCTTAATTACTGAAGCAGCAGATACATAGGACTAGGAAAAAATGTGAAAGGTAGGGTGCTGCACTACTGCATTTGTGTATTTCTGAAATAGAAAATCAAGCCAGCTCTGGTTTTCAAAGAAGTTATTGAAAAAATCATTGATTGCTGCACTTGGGCATTGTGCTTTTATCAGCTATGTTAATAATGTTAGGTAGATACATGTTGTTCTCTTTCAAGCAGCTTTCACAGGGTTAATATCTAAAGTGCTCTGTTTGCTGACTAATTTTAGTGACTATTTATAATAAAGAATGTATAGAAATTGTAGAAATTTGCTTTTCTGAGAATTGTTTTGTAACCAGGTCTAAAAGCCCTGTAGAAGAATCTGCCACCCCCCATCTCAGTCTCCTCACCTTGTTGTAAATGTTGTTAGTAATAATCTTGTTCATTAGAGGAGCAGGGCCAACAAAGTAAAGCTTCTCAGGGTGGTAGCCACTGATCAAACACCAAGTAACGTGTAGGTTGCCCCCAAGCCCAAGGTTTCCATTTAGACAAGACAAACCCAGGAATAGGGAAAAGGGCAGCAGAAGCAGAAACACAGATGCAGAATGGTTCCCCTTTTAAGGGAGCAAGAAAGGGCAGCTGGTCGGGAGGAGGACACCCAACAGGAGCAGAAGTGTGGCTGGGAGGAGACAGGGAGAGGATGATTTGCTGCATGAGGCTGAGGAGTTCAGCCAGGACCAGAGCAAGCCAGATTACAGCAAAAAAGGTCTGCAGAAAACTCTCTGAAGGTACACAGGTCCTGTGCTTCCAGGGTGGGCTCCTGTTATTCCTGTCAGCTGCCTTCCTCTTTTTTTGCAGCCCTTCCCCAAAGCCATATGGAAGTAGGATTAAGGTGGGTGGAAAGCACCGCCTTTCTCCTCATAACATCAATGCTGGAAGGTCTCCTCTGAGCGGCTGGGGGCCTGGCATTACTGCCACCATCTGTCAACTACTTCTTTATCATGACCATGGTGACATTCAGTGGCCTCAGACAAGATGTAGACAAGATCCACTGTCTGCAGCTGCAGCAGGAGGCAGCCAGGAGAGCTTGCTGTGTTGTACTGACAGATGGGACAAAGAAAACAGTCTTGCTTGCTTTTTCACATGGGCAACAAAGGGGTTAAATGATTTCCCGGAGGTCACACAAAATGTCAGCAGAAGAGGAGAGAACAAAGCTTACTTTTCCTGAGCCCAACGCTACGCTTCGAGTCTAAAATCTCCGCAGCTCTGGTGCAAACAAAAGGGAAGTCAAGGAAAGAGGAAAAAGGATTAGTGAAGGCAGAGCATACAGCCCCACAGCCGCTCATACACAGCATGCTAATCGAAGCTAACCTGCTGCACAGCAGCACTGCAAGAGGGGTGGAATTGGCGTCAGAAGTGAAAATATTGGCGGAAATGTAGCCCGGGACGATATTTTGTGTTCTATTTCTAGGGTCTGTATTGCAATATCTGAGTGCCTTTTGGTCATCAGTAGGTTTTATCCTTACAAAATCATAGCGAAGAAGAAAAGTTTTATCTCTGTTTTGGGAAGGTAGAATTCAGGCAGGCGATTATCTTGTTATCTTGGGGTCCCTGGGAAGGCTGAGGCTGGGTTCAGCAGTAGAGCAAAAGCTTTATAAGTTTCCATCTATATTCCTAAATCACCTTTTCTAGATTGGATTTTTAAGAATCTGAAGTCTGCTGCACAGTCAGTGTTTATATTGCTCTCTGAGAGAGAAACGTGTGGCTCCTGCTCCCTTGCCCTGGGAGTTTTTGTAAGGAGCATTTTAAATAGAATTACAACAAAGGCATGGGGCTGCTGTAGGGCTAGAGAGGCTGAGGATGCTGAAGCTGAAGGAACAGTCTCTTTTGCTCACTAACCTCATGGCTATTTGGCCACAGGAGTGGCCTTGAGAAGCTGCTTCTAAGGAGCTGGAGGAATGTGGGTTTGGTGTTGATGAAATGAGTATTTGGAAGGGGCAGTTGCAAGAAGCAGCTTCATCAACGTTTTACTCTGGGCAATGGATCTGATGGGAGATAGGCTTGGTTGCTCCCAAATGACACCCCTGTCACCTCTTTCTCCTGAGCAGTACCATTATATCACACTCTATCTCTGGCTCTAGCAATTGTCCCTGGTAGCCTGTGGATCAAGGGGCTGGTGTAAAGGTTGGGATCCTGGAATCTCTTCTGTAGTCCTCTCATTTAAAAGAAATTTCAAGCCTCTCCCATAGATTTCCCTTGCCATTCATCCTAAGAAAGCATTTTAGGATGCATTCTCTACATTGGAATGTACTGATTGTTATATGCTCTTGAGATTGTGTTTATTCTTGCTTTTTCCTTTTATACTGAGTCAGGGCAGAGCTATTCAGTCTGTCCTCTGCCTGAGCCCCCCCTCCCTGCCTCAAGAACAAAGCAAATCTCTGCATACAGGTCTTGCTGCTTATAAATGCAAGTTTCCTGAGGCCTCAGTCAGCATAACATTTCCAGGCTTAAATCTGTGCTTCCCAAGTCAGGGCTCAGAACCCCAGACCCACTCTAGATGCTTAGGTCCATTAACCTGAAAGAAATTCGCATCCCTTCTATATCTAACTTCATACCTAGTTTGCAACAACTGATAGATCTGTAAGAGGGTTTGCAGCTGATACTCATTTGGGCATTGTAGGCTTAGATGCTAGCAGAAATGTGTAATGCTCTGGAAAAAGGACAGAGTACTGCGTGAACATTAAATAGGCCTGTTATTTGTATTTTCTTACTAATACTTTGAACATTGTCTGTAGGTCTGAACTTCTATCGTCGATTGCTTGATGACAATGTGGACAAGTATAGATTGTTTATTTTCACATTGGCAAGAACAACCCATCATGCTAAACCTGCGAATTTTATCCCCCTTATCACTGCAGGATCATGTTGTGTCCTGTTAGCTGGTATCACAACAGAGGCTTTGTTTGTGGAATGCTAGACTAGAGTGTTCAACATAATGAATACTCTCTTACAGCTGGTTTACACAAGGATCGTTGCCATTTTTCACAATGAGTTTTTTTAACATATGCCTGTATATAAACAGTCAACACAACCTAGAAGAACACGAAATTCCCATCTGGACAGTGAATTTGATTCTTATATTCAGGAATATTTATAAGATGCTCTATTAAAATTGTTTTATCATTTTTTTTTTATAATTGGTAGAGAATGTTTGTTTGTACACTAAATAATTTCCTTTACTGCTTAATGCTTAAATCTTCTAGGTTGTTAAAACTCTTTATTTTTTATTTTCTGCTGGTTGATTAGTTTCTCAAGAGCCTACCAAACTGCCAGTTACTTTTCTCTGATCCTCTGTTCTATAAAGCATTGTCCACCATGTCGTTCTATTTTGATTTTTTTTTTTTCTTTTATCATTGGTCTGTGTCATCCCTGGCAAGAGAATAAACATGGTAGGTTCTCGGATATTTGGTTCTATCATCAGAGGAGAAGGGCTTTGGCATTAGATTGCTGCTATTTCTTCTGTTCAGGGTCACAGAATCATGCATAGAAATGAGAGCATCTTATTACAACTATCTTCTCCTCTCAGAACAGTAGCTACCTTCAAATAGTATCTATTTACAACCTTTTCTGCCTCTATAACTGGTGTAGCACACTCAAGCATAATCAGTATTGTTACCACGGAAAGGAATACATAATAATACGTTTATGTATCTACACTCAGGAATAAATATATAGAGACGGAAAGGCATAAAGCAATCATGTCAGCCCTTGAGTATACCAGCTGCAAAGTAAATGAGCTGGGTAGAGTCAGTGTCTACGCTCAGAGTTTTGAGTCTCTAATTGTGGCAGCGTTCACAGAAGCTGCTTTACAGATTATGGAATTGTTTTCAATTAGGCTATTGTTTTCAGCACTGACTATCTAACCCTGCTAACCCTGGGGTTAGAAAACACGGTGGTAGAATTGTGAGCCTGTATAAGACTTGTCTGAACCTCATCTTCTACCCAGTGGAGCTGAAATACAGCTGTGAAGAGTCCTGAGGAAGGCAAGACTGATACATCCAGGACAAACAAAAAATACAAAGCACCAATTCTTATGGATACATTGTATATAATCATGCAGCTGTCATTAGCAGCTAATACATCTGAATAAATATGTCTGCAGACTTTGGCAAGAATTAATTTTCATTTGAAAATGAAAACTTAATTTTTTATTTATTTTTTTAATTTTAATTTTTAACATTCATGTGTTGGTTTTGACTTCAGACAGAGAAACTTGCTGGTTCAGCATGACATTTATAGCCAGAATGAAAGCAAGAGAGAGAATGAGGACAGAAATTCATGTTAGTTGGACTGACTCTATGAGACATATATTTTTGCCAGAGGAGAACCTCACCCTCTGTAGCCTGCAGCATCATAACTTGGATGCTTATTCAGCGCTAGAAGATTAGATTTCACCTTGCCAAGCTATTTTAGGGAGCCTTCTTCTTTCTCTCGTTCTTTCCTTTTGTATATATCCGACTCTATAACTCATTTCGTATTTATAGGTAGAAAAAAAACAAATAATTGACATTAGAAAAGTTTAATAGATGGTAAAACTTTTATCAGTCTGAATGGCAAAAATAATGCAGTGCTTAGTTTTTACTGAAAATATGCGAAATTGACTGCTAGCTATCATTAGTGTTCTGTGAATTGTCAGCATTTGTCAAACTCAATTCGATGTGCCCCAATAACCTTCTAAAACCATCCTTTCCATTATATAAGCTATTCCCTGATATGCTGTTCTTCATCTGTTCTATTAACATTTTCACCTGATTTTTATTTATTTATTTTATTTATTTATTTATTTTTACTGTTGCTGTCACGAGTTCACCTCTTTTGCTGGTACCCATGGTAGGAAGCAGGTATTATCAAGCAGGTCTGCTGAGAGAAGGTGAGGTGGTCAGAAGACTGGTCTGCTGATAGGAAAAGCCTTGAGGAAATTGATAAATAACTTTCTGCTTTTCCATCAGGTCTTCACTGACAGCCCAAGGATCAAGAGGAATTTTAATATCTGATTGTACTGGCAGCAATCAAACCAATTCCACAAATCCCAGCCAATCATCATATCTTTTAGATCATGTATCCTAAAAGATGACAGTCATCTACCATGTGGGACTTCTCCTTTCTTAGAGGCAAGCATACTTTGGAGTGCAGTAGATATTCCCAAGATCTAATAATTGAGTAATTTCTAGGAGATCAATTTCTATCATGCTAGAAAATGCCTTATCTGGACCAGAACTGGTTTGAATAAAACTCCTAAGCATAAAATAGGAACAGCAGTGTTATGCAAAGTCAAGTGAAAATGCTAATAACTGGTGCTAGTCTTCATTTGTTCTGTTGCTAAATCTGAACTAGTAGCCACCATGACATTCTTTTCTTGCCTTCCCCCCCGCCCCCCACCTCCAAAAAAAAAAAAAAGGAATGAAAAGTAGGGGGGAAAGGAGCTTGGCAAAGAAGAGATTTCATATTTCTGAAAACACTGAGGAGACTGGGAGGGAATGTTGAATTATGGTTGTGGGTGGAGATGTCTGAGGGGATGTGTGACCATGCAGGCAATCTTTACATGTTCAAAAAAAAAAAACAAAAAAACCATAGTCAAAGGGATATATATATATAACCACCAACTTTTTTTAAGCAAAAGAATGCTCTCAGGCCCCTGGCAGCCAGAAAGACAGGAAATGTTTATTCATGTATGGCTCTATGTATTTAAAAAAGAATAAAATGTTGCCCTCTGAGGATGACAGCTTAGACATAAACTACAATAGGGGCTGTGGTGTGATTAAAGAAGAGTGCATACCTCTGAGGATAATAAAGAACTGATCCCCTTAAACATTGTGCAAGCTTTAAAATCAGTGTCTCAGTGTCCTGGACAGCATGCTAGGAAGCTATCCAGATATGATAAATCAAGGAGCAATGGCTGAATATCTGGAGACTTTTATTCCTGGTATAAATGAGTTTGAAAAAGTTACCCTGACAGGGTTTGCACAAAAGACAGTGGCAGAAAAATGTTGGAGTTTAAAAAAGAAAAAAAGAAAAAAAAAATTGTTCGCGTCACTGAGTAAGTGTCACAGACAGCCCTGCTTGAAAGGTTAAGATATGGACCTGCAGGCAAGGGAGCTGCTACTCAGGTGTTGTTGTCCACAGCACTCTGATGAGCCTCACCTGCAGTCCCTGCTCCAGGTATTATGCCTGGTGGGATTATTTTCCAATGCCTCTAAGGGGTTAAAAACAAATCTAAATGTCAGAAGAGGGAGCTCAGATGCAGTTGAAATGACAGTGGTGAAGATTAATATTCAACCTCTGCCCTTGACAAGTCTCTAAGGCTTGGCAGTTTCTCACTAGAAGTCTATTAAATGCTTAGGCATGATTGCTACACTTTGGCAAGAGCCAAATTCCTGAATTCTCCCAAGGGAACCAAAAATAAAGAAATTATGCTCATCATATATACTTCACTCCCATGAGGTTACTGAGTTGTTTGTATATTTTATATCAATTCATATCACTTCTTAAAGTTGGAAATGAAACCCTCACCAAAACTTTGGCAAGCAACTAAGAAAATGTTCTGCCAGACACCATTAATACAGATCAATCTGGTTTCCTTTGCATGAACTAGAAGATTACTTTCCTGAGGCGAATCACAAACAGTTTTTTCCTCAAAGGTTTGCTTTTTCAATCTTAACACATGCCAGCAAATCTAGGATAATTCATAGATTCATAGCAGTTAAGGCCAGAAGGGAGGGTTAGAACATTTACTCTGTCCGCCTGTACATTTCAGACCCATACATTTCACCCAGTTACCCTTGTACTGTGCTCATTAACTGGTGTTTGGCAAAAGCACATCCTCACAAAGTTATTCAGTCTTGATTTGCAGACATAAAAAAAAAAAAAAGGCTTTTCTTTCTAGATTGAATTTGTCTGGCTTCAGTTTTCAGCCACTGATTCTTGGTATACTTCTCTCCACTAGATTAGAGATCTTCTTAGTACTATCTGCTCATGAAGAAATATATTCACTGTACCTCTCAGTCTTTGATAAGCTAGATTGAATTGCTTAAGTTTCTCACTGAAAAGCTCTTTATCCAGTCTTCAAACAAATTTTGTGATTTTCAGCATCTTCTCCAGTTTTAACGTTGTCCATGAAACTTGAATAAACTATGGTTCTCATGAATACTGAACACAGAGGTAAAACTCATTTCTCTAGTCTTATTGACAGTCCTTCCTTTGACAAAAGGTAGGATAGCTTTATCCAGATTATTTTCTGGCATCATCACAGTGCAAAATCATGACCATGAGATAAACTGGATAGGGGAAACTGGAAATATGACACAATTCTTCTGCAGGTAGGGCCACTAGAAGATAAAGAGAAAGTGACTTTCCCCTTTATGATGTCTCCCAGTCAAGTCTGGAGGTCTTTCTGGAAGACTCGTGTTGGCTTTGGCATCACACACGGGACTGCAGTTTAGAAACCTGAATCGACGGAAAGCTGACTGAGGTGGGAGAGCAGAAGAGATTTCTCTCTGCTTTGCTCCCTAAAGTGTGGGCTCACTGTAGGGTCAAATGCATGCCAGAGCCAGTGCACATAGGACTACATCTCCAAGCAGGCCAGCGGAGGAAAGATATGCCAGAGACCAGAGCTCCACCACAACCATTGGATCAGCTTGACAAGGCTGTGAAAATATAGTTTCAGTGACTGTGACCACTTATTCCAACTTCAGTATTTGTGAAATTTCAGTCCAAACTGTAAGTCCAATTTGCAATTTGTTTTTGAAATTTAAGCCTCCAGTAATCTAAACTGAACACCTAACACAGCAAGACTTCTAGAACCTGAAACACACTCTGGTTAAACTTGCTGGAAATACTGATTTGAGTCCAACTTTTCCCAAAGTTCAGACACATCCAGAGCTGAAGTTTACCTTCATGATCATCTCTACCACAGACAAAGAATATAAAACAAGCAAGGAATTTGTTCCATGCAACATTTTTTCAGGTAATGGAGTAAATACAAGAAATTTCCAGACATAAGAACTCCTCAGCCCTGACTGCTTATTCCTATTTTCAATCTGCTGTCTATTGCTGTTACTATTCTGTTTATAGGGCTGTGCAATAAATCACATTAGTGAAATGGTGCCATTTATAAAGAAGCAAACAAGCAACTTCTTTGTTGAAGGATAGGGGAAAGTGGAAATCTCTTAATGAAAAAATTTAATCAACAAAAGAACAGAACAGAACAACCACAGCAAAAACAACAACAAAAATCTAACTCAGATTATTTCATAGAACATTCTGTCAGTGGAGCTCTGAAACATGCCACAAATGAAGGGACAGAAAACTGTATTTTGGGGATACAAGTGAATTTGGCACATGGGAGAAAAGCGGGAACTGAAGCACAGTGGGTACTGTGCTACTTGAGAAACAATAACGTGGAATGACAATCTGATGTAAAGGATCAGAGCAACTAGAAACTTAGTAGTAATCAGTAAAAATTGTAACAATGTTTTTATTCAAGGTAGACTTATTGCGTAAAGAATTTTTTTTTATATGTATGTCAGAAAGCTATACTTCAATTAGACTAATCTTAAAGGCAGGCTGTAGCATCAGTTTTAGTAATACATTGCCACTTTCTTCCACAAAGTACCTAGCAAGTTTCTTTGGAGAAGGTTAGATTACCCAGTAGCAAGTGTTCTGACTGACAGTTTCCCCCAGCATGGTAACTGGTGGTAGCAAAAATACGAGTTCTGTGGGGAAAAAAATTGCATATGCAGCTCCCTTTGCCTTACTTGTTCAAGGGCAGGCCCTTGCCTTTCTTGTTAAGTACTTGCTTTCTGCTCCTGGTAAATTTGTAGCTGAACTGTAAGTGTTCCAGGATGCGCTTGTTTCCACAAGAAGTTACATGTATAGGACACTACCTCGCCTGCTTTAAAATATGTATATATAACTACATATAAACATATATACACATACGCATATGCGTAAACGCATACATATAGCTATTTCTTTTGTTACGGAGTCTGAAACTAGAAATATGGGGCTTTTCCTCATTGAAGATGGTCCTCGAAGAAATTCCTCACTGCCTACTTTTCTCCATGGTCTTTCCACATGGCCCGCTTCTGTAAAAGGGGATATGGCTAGTCTTCAGGTGATCATTTATGGGCCACTTTTCCTCAGTATGGCCCCTGCGGACCACCGCTCTATGGCAATAACTTTCATGCTTTATTCCTCCTCTTCTGCAGGACCCTCTACAACTTGTCGTGCTTTCTGGAGTTCCCCAGTGTGGAGGAGCACCCTGGTCCCTGGTGCTACTGGCTATGCTCACTCATCGTTTCCTCCAGCTACGGGCATTCCCGTAACACCTCCTTCATCTCAGACCATCTCTCAGGGAGACAAAAGACAGTGCTGAGACCATGTTTTTTTCAAATGGACCAAAGAGATCACGTTACCAAAGGGACTGGGTATGAAAGAGGTTTAAAAAATTGCATCTGGGACTTTGGAAGTCTCTCCTAGTTCCTTGAACTTCACATCTCCAGAAAGCTATTTAGAGTGACATTTTGTGGCTGGGCTTAAGGTTAAGTGATCATTTTGTGGTATTCATTATCAATTGAGAAAAATAAGACGGTTTGGGGTACAGCTTTTCTCATCCCCTGGTAGATATTTAAGACCAGTTACATGGATTGCATCCCAGAAATACCTAATTCATAGCTCTGAATCCCTCTTGTACCTTCCCCAGGTGTATATATCTTGGCCCATGGTAAAACTGACGGAAACCTTTGTGCTGCTTTGTGCTATCCTCCGTGAACTAGAAGGTGTCAGGCTGCTGTGCACAACAGCCGAGTTCCCTGTTCACCATCAAACCACTCTGCTTAACCCAGCTTTGTACATCATAGCACCAAACAGAAGAAGAAGAAGACACTTAGCTTGTATTTTCTTCCCAGAAGTATCCACAAATGCAAGATCAGTGTGCGTCTATCCATGTCACCCATCAACCCTGCCCTTTTCCACCTCTGGAGCAGCAGCCTCTCTGGTCTCTGTGACAGTGACAAACGGGGTCCCACGATCAGGGAGGCTACTGTGTGCAGGGCTTGCAGAGGGAAAGGGCTGCGATTCTGGGCTGCAGCTCTAATGTTTTTTTCTGAGCCGTGCAATTTCTTTTCCTCATTAAGAGATCATGTGCTGGGCACAGCTGGGCAAGGGAGCACAGCTCAGTGTGGTCCAGGTTCTGAAAGAACAGGAGCCTGTAGCGGGGACAGTGACCCAAGAGGTGCATGCTCCTCTGCTCGGTCTGCCTAGTCTCTTCCCTGTCCTCCAGCACTGTGGGAACTTACGGAGATAACACTTTTTGCCCAAATGAGTAGGACAGCATGCAGTGTGGTGGGAGTTTTAATCCCTGTTCCTCCACCCCACCCCCCCAGAGGTCATCCACAGACCTAACACATTTACCTGAAAGCAATTTCAATGATGTTTAATAAACTAAATGAATAGAATTAAAACAAACAGATAAATTAGTCTTTTCTTCCTCTGCTCTCCATCTCCTCTGCCTAATATCTGCAGTACCCTGTTAAATCAAATAGCAACTTACAAATGCATGTAAAAGTGGAAAATATCTTTACTTGTAGCAAATATTTTGACCCAGGTTGATGTAACTATTACTGTTGTAAAACTAGGCTAAACAATATAATCTCAACTGAACTGTACAAACTTCAAGACCAACATTTGTTCTGCCAGTCCAGAATCTGTTTCTTAAACACCTGGGAACTTTACTGGAGTCCACCAAAGGAATGGAAAAAACTTCAAGTCTCTTTAAAAAGTTCTGTCTTATTTTCCTGCAAACAATTGAGCAGGTGTAGTTACTCCTGTCTGAGGTCAGGTGGGTGGAATATATGTCCTGAATTGCAGGTGCAAGTCTTGGACACCACAGTTTTACTCCATATCTCCTCCTCTTCCTTCTCCTTCCCTTCATTTATACTGTTTAGGGGAGAAAGAGAGAAGAAGAGGAAGAGGTGTTGCTCTTTTCAGCAGCTCTTTTTAATGCAGCTCAATTTAATGCCTGTAGAAGTCATTTATGAAGCAAAAACAAGCCATTTTGCAGGACTAGAATAATTCCATTGTACCGTATATCTGGAGAGTAGCAAAGCTTATGGCTATTACTGTTAAATAAATTTGAACAGGAATTGTAGGCTATATAAACAGCTCAGTACATAATTCTAAATGAAAATAACATACTAATGTGTGAGTGATTTACACTAGCATCAGCTGTCTCTGAGAAAAGTTAGTGTTTGTTCTCATGCTTTCATTTTCCTGGGTGGAAGTTTAACTACACATGCTTTCTGATTTCTTTCTTGAAGTGGTTTCGTATTAGCATAATATTTTTTTTCCCACAATTTCACTCACTCAGATTGGTAAACTGGAATGCGCTGTTTTTGAAATATAGTTCTTATTCATCAAACATGTTATTCAAACTTCTCGTATTTGCAGCACACAAGTGTAACTGTTGCAAACACATTTTCCCCTTTGCTGTAAGCAATACTCTTTTTTGTTTTCCTTTAGATAAGTACATAAGGCCGTTGCAGTGATTGCATTTCAGTGCTTGAGTACTTATGCTTTTCTTACGGGCTGGATACCGTGTGTGTGTGAACATTGCTGGTGAACCTAAATACGAGGATTACTGCCATGGCCAGGAACAGAATTTGGCCCTACAGAAAGATCAATTTTTGTACATGCCATTAGGGGAGCTGCTTTCAAAACCATGTGAATGACTGAAGGCCAAGTTACATGAACATGTTATTGTGGGGTAATGAGATACCCATGGATCCAGGTGGCTGTGCATCTTGCCTGTAGCAAAGGAAAGCTAATTGCCCAACAGTGGAAAAGCGTGTTCAGAGTTTTGCTCACAGGTCGCTATACTGCAAAATATTTTAGACCTACTGTGGGTTCAGTGAGCTACTTCAAGATGCTTCCAGTACCTAAAGGGGGCCTAAAAGAAAACTGGAGAGGGACTCTTTTATCAGGGAGTGTAGTGATAGGACAAGGGCTAATGGTTTTAAACTGGAAGAGGGTAGATTTAGATTAGATGTTGGGAAGAAATTCTTTACTCATAGGGTGGTGAGGCACTGGCACAGGTTGCCCAGAGAAGCTGTGGATGCCCCATCCCTGGCAGTGCTCAAGGCCAGGCTGAATTGGGCTTTGGGCAACCTGGTCTAGTGGAAGGTGTCCCTGCCCATGGCAGGGGGGTTGGGATAGATGATCTTTAAGGTCCCTTCCAACCCAAACTGTTCTGTGATTCTATGATTTTATCTACCTTTTCACACCTTTTGGAGCAAAAATGATTTGATGCCACGTGCCTCATGTAAGGGCCCTAAACACTTCCACAGAAGGTCTCACTCTTTTCCCTGCTTTCTCTCTATCTGGTTTTCTTTCTTTCTTTCTTTCTTTTTTTTTTTTTCCCCCAGAGTACAACAGTTTCAACAGGAGTTGGAAACATTCTCCCTCTCCTCCACTCAGTCCCTCAATAGCTGCAGCCCCATAATCAGGAATATTCTCCTGTAAAGAAACATGTAAGCTTTTTCTCCACTCTTCCCTACCCTGGGAGAAGACAGGCAGAGAACCCTACCTTACTGTACATCATATTTAAATGTGAGAGAATGTAGGCTTGTTAATTCCAATCTTCCGTGGGCTTTGGCTGATGCTCAGGGCTAAGGGTCTATACAATTGTCAGAAAGACAGGATTTCAGACAAATCCATCACTTGTGAGTTCCTGTTCACTAGATTAGGCAGTTTCTTGCTCTGCTAACCAGAGAGCTGAATCTTCTCATGAGGGAGTTGTCTGTCTCTTCTATAACTAACATAACTAGTCCTGCCTTCAGAGCCTGACTGTCTTAGGAGCTGAAATGGAGATATCACTCAGGTGAAGGCTGATGTATCTCAGCTGTTGGTGGAACCAGCCCTAAGGACTGGTATGAGATGAACATATTAAGAATGCATACTGCTCTGCTTTGCTTCAGTGCAGGAAGAAAATGAGTGATGATTGTCTGAGTTCCCAAGAAATTCTAAAAAACTTAGTGTAGGGGCAAATAGTAATTTCCATGCTAAAATCCTATTGCTTATGATCCTTTAGAACGTAAATGCAAAGTGGACATGCAGGGTCTTTCCTGTGACCTCATATCCTGCTTCTTCCCAAAACTTCTCATGGGTCTTTTCTTGCTGGCCAAAGGTTTTTGTGAAGCTAACTGCTGCAGAAGAAGTCTGGTTATGACTGTTGTAGAGATATATTATTCATCTGATAACATCAGCATAATTTGATAAATCAGGATGCCAAGTTAGAGAGATGAGTAATTAAATGCATGGAGGAGAAAAAGCTTTTGGCAGGAGAGGGCAGGATAGAAACTATAACAACATTGGAGGTGAGTCTTCAGGGTATATAGGATTGGCAGAAGAGTTGTTATTAGGCTGGAAAATGGGATTCAATCCTAAGCTATGGTTAAGGAGAGTTTTTCAGGTGTTTAGCGTTAATAGAAATAATGATGTGGGAAAGTAGTAAAGACTAAACTGGAAATGCCAAGACCTTCAACAGTCATTTCAGTGCTGGCATAGACAGTAATAAATAAGAGATTTACTTAAGTTCTAATTTCTGAAAGCACAACTGCCATTTGAGTCTCTTAAATGCTTTCCCTTTAATGAGCACTCAGGTGTCCAAAGTGGTGCAGGAGCCCTTTGACTTAGCCATGCTACTGAATATGAACCAGGAAGTCTGAGGGTGTCAACAGTCTTGCCTCCAATTTCACAAGCATTTAAAAGACAGTCATCACTTCCCCTGCCTGCAAATAGCAAAAGAACATTTTTATCTGAGATCACATGGCTGTTTTCAGAAGTCTGTCCCTAAGTATCAAGTTTAATGATTGCCTTTCACTTAAAGGAGCTTCAAGAGACAGTTAAGCCCATATTTTCTGTTCCAAGTGTAGGGAAATGAAAAGCTCCTTAGGACTACCAGTGACTGGGGGAGGCAATGGGGAGCCTGTGCTGGGGTGTGTCTGTGGAAATGACAGCTTGCCTGGGGAAGCAAGGGGCAGCAAGGCAGGAGAGCCAGGTAAGCTGAGGGAGAGCGGGGCAAGTATTAGCACTTTGGGCAAGACACAGGCATTACAGTGCTGTCATGTCCTGATCTGGCAGGTTTTCTGTGCTGAGGGAAATGAAGCATTGTGAATTCCTTCTAAACGAGGTTACATCAAAGAAAACCCCAGTTCATCAAGAGGTTTTCTTCCCAGTTGGAAACACCTACAAATAGCTAGACCCTTGGATCAAGGGAACAGCAGCAGTATCAGAGCCTTTGCAAATGGCAACCTGAATCTAGATAGATCATTTTTATTTTTATTTTTATTTTTATTTTTTAACAGATCTATTTTGGACCTAAGCTGCTGCAAATGTGTGCGTGTGTGCGTGAGTGTGGCTATATGCAACTGATTTGGAACTTTCTTAAATAACAGTTGTCAGAATGGCACAACTCACCAGGATCTTTAACACTTGCCCAGGAGCCAAGGTGCAGGTGGTCTTTTCAAGGCCACGGTTCTACCTCCAGCTGAGGTCCATAAGCGTATTGCTCACTCCTGCTGAAATGTGAGTCCTGCTTCTCATTCTTCCTCCCACCCTCATCCATTTTCTTTCTGCCTTTCTTGGTCCCAGCCCTGTCATCCTATTCATTTTTTGATAGGTTAGTTTTCAGCAAGGTTAGGCCAACTCACAGAAAGGACCCGTGGGCACAAAAGCCAGAATATGGGACAGGACAGGAGTCTGTGCCTGGCTCTAAGGTTGGGGCATATCCCTCCTCTTTCAACTGCTCTTGAGTAACTATGTCTGCTCACCCTTTATAATGCAACTGCACATGAAAACACAAATACGCTCCTCCTTCAAGTTGGGTGAAAAGAGAGGAGTAATGCTTATCTAGAAGCTGCTCAAGCTGCACCCAAGGCAGACAAATGGAAGAGTTTACTTTGTGTTTGCTCTGTCTTCTACTGTCTCTACATCTGTTTTTCCATGAGTAGATATGAATGAGCTCAGAGAAGTTGCTAGCCCTCACACCTCACTTATTGCGAGATGATTAGCATCAGTCTCATAAAATGCGATCAGATAAAAGTGCACGCAAGGCTGCGTCAGGTCCATTCGGGAGATGCAATGCTGTCAGCATCCATGTTCTAGAAAGGGAGGTACAGCGGCTGCTGAAGGAATACATTTTTTGACACTGAATTTTATCTACTAGGAGTTTGTCGTCTATATTTCTATTCTCTGAGCACAGACGTTATTGGAGGAGACAGACAGTCTCCCAGGACAGTTAGGTCCAAATCACACCATATAATTCTTTCTAGAAACTGTTCAAATTCCATTTAAAATTGTTAGGATTTTTGCATCTGATAGCCTTTTTTGGGAGACTATTTAAAAAGCTCAGACTGCTTATGGTTACAATCTAACTTTCTGTTCAAATTTGTTGCTGGACACTGCTTATCCATTTGTTTTTGTGACGACACTGTTTTTTAAATCCCCTAATAATTTCTTTTCCCGTTGGCTACATTTATAGTTCAGGCACCATCCCTCTCAGCCTTCATTCACTGAACTAAACAGGCCAAGCCTTTCTGGGCCCATCTCAGAAGATGGGCTTCCTAGTCTTCTGCCCATCCTGGAAGTCTTCTCTGTGCAGCCAGTTCACTACTGTGCCCTGTTCCAGAGCAAATCTGACATGAGCTGTGCCGAGCATGCCAGTAGACCATCTATACATTGACGTGAGCGTTTCTCTGATTGCAGGTATATGTCATGAGAATTGCACTTCTTTGGTTTGTAGCCGGCCACTGGCAGCTCTTGAAGAGCCATGTGTTTAGTGAGCATTCCCAGAGCCTCCCACCCTTTTAACGTTCTCAGAAGTTCATCTCAATTTACAGCAGATGTTTCTGTTACTTGCTCTTAAATCCGTGGCCTTGTACTTAGTGTCTTTTACATGTACCCTGTTTTATTACTATAGTTCTCAAAGTCATCCATTTTTCTGCTTGAGCTCTTCATCCTCTCCTGTTTTGAGGATGTCCCTAACATTGCGTGTTACTAGCAAATTTTAGCGTCACCCTTCTGTTTCCTGTGCTCAGCGCAAATGTTAAGCAACGTTAGCGTCAATCTTATGCAGCTGGAAGAGTCAGTTTGAGCCAGACTTCCAGAAGTACTTACATGTCTAAGATGAAGAGAAGTACATTGCAGGGTTTCCAAAAGCACTTATTGCTGGGGTGAAAAATGCAGCAAAGTTTTGATGTGTGGTTGTAAAGCACTTTGTCCTGCTGGAAGATGACTAGTAATTGTTGTGAGTGGAAATAATGAGTATGTACAAACATGGTAGGAGATATCAAATCTGCCTGGATTCCCATCTATGTCTTCAGATACTGTATTTAGATACTGAAATACCTTTCAGAATCATGAAGGGGGGCATGTTCCTATCAGGCAAATGCTAGGCAGGGGAATACCTAGGGCAGATACTACAACCAAAGACTGGACAACACAATTAAGTGAGAAAATCTATTTATTTAAGTTTCTGTGGAACAGTTTTGTAGAGAAGAAAAGAATTTGGCAACGGCAAGGAGGGCTGCTCCCAGAATATGAGAAAAATAGAGTAGATACTTGTTGCTAAAGAAATGTGATTCCTATTATTAAAAAGATGTTTTCGGTTTCAGCGTGGTGGGTAGGACATGCTTTACTGAATGTTAACTGAACATTAACATTAGCAAGTAGGTGGAAGAAGTAAAAACAGTTCAGAAAGGCAAAATGTGCTGTAGCGTTTCTTGAAGGAGACTTTTTTCCCACAGTTAAAAAGGTTACTTGAAGCTACTATTTTCTGCTCCGTGTAGTTCTTTGAACTCAGCATACAGAACATATGGATGACAAACCAGGCCACGCTGAAATTCAAAGTTGGGATGTCCTACCGCTGCAAGTCTCTTTGTTACTGGAGCCAGTTCCTCCGTGCGCAAACATTATAACATGATTATTAATGGCTGAAACGCTCTGTTTTTTTTCTGAAGGGCTTCTCCAGCACTTCTGGAGCAGCATGGGCAGTGCTCATAGCACAGGCAGACAGCCCATGGCTTGTTTTCGCCTCACAGTTCTGTGTGTGGCTTCATGCTTTGTAAACCTTCTTTAAAGGCAGAATTACTAATTTCCATCTGGGCTTCCCCCACTGCTCTGTGAGACTGTTTTTTCAGCACAGGCTTGTGGAGTTGGAGGGTTTATTTTTTCTAAAGCACAGAAAAATTAAACTGAAAGTGGCCATTGATTTTTGGTGTCCAAATGGAGTTCCTGAGGCGCTGATTTTCGACGGTACCTTACGCTATACAAAACCGTCTATGTTCAAAATTCATCTCCCACTAACTGAAATCACAAGGCATGGAATTTTTCTAAATCAGATCCCTGGTACTTGTTCTGGACAAGCTGGAATTTCCAGCTGTCACTGGGGTGGAAACACTTCTCTCAGAGCAGCCTTCAGCCCTGGGTGGTGGGATGGCCACAGACACCTTTGGTTTGGTGTTTGCTCCCTTGCCACACAGTACACATGCTGTCGTTAGCATGAGCCTTGCAGAAGCATGGAGAGGAAATTTTTGTTGCCTTTCTCTTCAAGGGTTACTGTTTTGTCCTGATGTGCATATAATAGGGCATTTTTTTAGATCTAAAAAAAATGTCATAGAGCAGCAAAAATGCCCCCTGCCCAGGCCTACTCCTGATTTACACCTTCAGGACTGGCAGTAAGGGGAGACCCAGTGTATCCATTAAAGTTGGCTTCATAGTGCAGTGGTGACTGCAATGGACTGCTTCAGTTCAGTTGTCCCCATTTTCCTCCCCCCCGCCCCCCCATTCCTCCCCATGTTCTTTGCTTTGGGATAAAAAGGAAAATTTTCTTCTTTAAATAATCTTATGAAACTCTTTCAGGTTCTGTGTTTGAGGTATGTCATATCTGGAAGCTTTTCAGGGTTTTCCATACTTCTGGCCACTGTACAATGTATATTTTTTTTTACTGCTAAGCCATCCTATATGAGTTAAAATTCTTACATTTTACAGTATTTTAAAGGAGATAATTTTGTCATTAATCCAAAAAATATGCAGCAGGCTATTTTTCATACCACATCACAATTCTCCTCCTACTCATTCTTAAAGGCAATCAAAAATCCCAGATGTTTTTCCTGCAACATCTGGCTCCCTGGCACAGGCTTCTGAAGCAGTGTTTGCAGCCTTAAAGTCATGTCTTGGTTTTGTTATTTAGTTTACTGATGGGTTGTTGGAGTCACTGGTGGCACAGAGGCTGGTTTGCTTTGACAACTTTTTCAGTCTAAGCATGAGATGGCCTTGCAGGCCTGCTATGATTCTGCTCAGAAATTTTTGGTACTCAGGAATGTGACGAGCTCAGCCACCTCAGCTTCCTGTCTTGCAGAAATACGTGCAGCAGGATAAATGCACATGGACCCGTAAGTGTTCCCTGCTCAGCCACAAAAACGAGGAAGCTGGTCTCATGTCCAAGTAATTAGCCGTGTTCCTGCAGAACATACTGTCAGGCTTTCAGAGTCACCGTGCCAAAGTCCGTCCTGGGGGAGTGAGATGAAGCAAACTGGGAGGGAACTGGAAAGGGCCATGCTGTTACAGTTGCCCACTTTTTTTTTTTTTTTTGTCTCCTTTTGGGACCTGATATATAAAATCATGGTTCTCTCACATCCTCCCTCTGTGTTTTGATCACCAAGCTATGTGGCCAGGACAACTTCTGACCTGCCTCTCCTGGGGTATACACAATGTAACAGATCTCATAGGACACCTGACTTCCTCCTATCGATTGGTAGGATGAGTCTCACCTAGTATTTAAGTGCCATATGTACTGGGGTCTTGACAACTAAACTCACATTCCACGTGGGTGTCCTAACAATTGGCGTTTGACTGTTTCAGGACAGGAGATCTCTTTTTCTTTTCTTCTCATCCTACCCACCCCTCTAAAAATCCAGAAGAGTTCTGTGTTAATCCCAGTGTTGAGAGAAACAAATAATGCGACGATTTTTCTGAATTGGAAAAAAAACTCTTTATCCGCACTTGAATGATAAAGCTGCTGTTACCAAGTGAATATGTTACTGCCTGCAATATGTCTCGGCCAGGGGCATGAGCTGCTCACTTTTCATCAAAGCAGCAGAGGGAAAAGGCTATGTGGAGCATGCTCTGCAGTTGCCTGCTGAAACCTCTGAGACTGGCTCTGAATTTCCTGCTTTGAAACATTTTGCTGCCCCAGCAGAACTGTTCATGAAGCTGGCATGAGGCAACCACACCTCTGTTCCGGCCTCCAGGACACTTTCCCATGTGGGCAGGATGTGGTTCTCTGTGTCCCGTCTCCTCCTAGTTGTTTGTTTGTGTAATTAAATCTTCCACATTGACATAGCATTCTTGCATGCTTTTATGTAAGACACACTATGAAAATACCATCAGTCCCTTGAACTGCAATGTGTATGCTGTCCTTATGTCTTTGTTGGACCACCTCTGCAATATCACAAAGCATTCAGAGAGGTGTTATTCTGCTAATGTTTACCTGCACTGGTGGCTGGTGCTGGATTACATCTTTTGCATGGTATTTAACTGAGAATTTTAGTTTGTACATAGTGGTGGATTAAATGGGATGGCCAAAGCAGGGATCTCATATGCCCAGCATTTATGTTGAATGTTGCTCCCCATAGCGGAGTTCTCTGAAAGACTCACGAATCTGGCCTTGACACTAGCTTGCATTAACAAACTGGCTGTAAACACTGCAGCAGCTCCAGATCTGCTCCAAGAGCAGCCCAACTATCCCTGCGAGGGCAGCACCCCTCCAAGAAAGGGTAAGGCAGATGACAGAGCATCCTGCATGTTTCAACTGTCTGACTTTAATCCCCTACCATGTGTGAGGAAGAACCCTTAGAAGTTTTACAGGATCACTTAGTTTTATGGCAAAAAAACACAAGACAATTATTTATGTACTAAATAGTCACTAATAGCGCTTTTGTTACCCTGACCGAGTACAATACATGTGAAAAGCAGAAAGAGTTAGCATGAGAAAAAGATACTAGAGACCAGCATAAATGAATAAGGGATGAAAAAAAGAGAAAGATGAAGGCAGTAAGCATAAAGCAAAGTTAGGCAATAGCCACAAGGTCCTCAGCAAGTAGATGTGAACTTGTTCTGTGTTCCTCATCCTCTGGCCAGGTAGGGCACTATTAAAGGTTGTTGATTTTTTAACCCAGCCAAAACCTTGGTGTGTATCATTTGGAGAAGAGGTTGATGCATTTTGCCACCTTTGAACAAGCATAAACAGAAGTCATCCTCTGACAACAGAAGTGAGCCAAATGACTTGCCATGAGTGGTGGTTTAATGTCCTAGTCCTCATTCAGGACCAGAAGTCTAAGACCAAATCTCTGATGCCTTGCAATATATATATATTTTTGTGTTGGGCACAACGGTATGGAACACAGATTGGGATTGTGGCTGGGCTATTCAAAAAGGCACAGTAAACATGCAGGGTATAGTCTGCTTGCTAACAACGGTTTCTAACAACTCTGTCAGAAGATGTGTGTGAAAGAATGGGAACGGTGGACAACCAAGGAGACGAGGAGTCTGTGCAAATAAAAAAACACTGCAGTGTAGATCTCAGCAAAGACTGTGAGGAACAGTTTGCGCTATTTTACAGATGCTACAATTTTACATTGTGCCAGTATTTGTGCACTGTAGTATCTGTGCCATTGTGAGATGTGTGAAATGGACTGGTTGTTTTACTTCAGCACATAAATTCAATACTGAATACAGGTTTTTGTTTTGTCCAGTACAGATAAGGAGCCTGCCACAAATATATCCTGGAGATGAGTCAGGGTGGTGATGTGACAAATTCTTTATCTACACTACATACACATAAAAATGTCCACTTCTTCTGAACCACAGTTACTGATAATGTTGGGAGGCTGGCTCCATCTCTCACCCTCAGTACTGTATCAATTATTAGAATCTCTTACTTTCAGCAGATTTAATTAGTACGTTGCTAAATATGGTACTATGGCAACATGCCTACCCCAGGATTCCCTACGCTGTTAGGCCTGGTGCAGCTGAACTAATAGAAAAGGCTAATGGGAAAGCCTAATGACCATTTTTAAAGCTTAAATACCAGTCATTTAATCTGACACTCCACAGGCCGCCAGTTGTTTCCTTGGGATGTACATGGAGTAGTTAAATGCCAAGTAAAATCTGCAGTCATTGGAGCTGCTTTACAAATGTTCTGTAATGCTGGAAATCTTCAAAACTCCCTGCATATAGTATTCAACAAAGGATATCTGACTGGCTTTCCCCTTCCCCCTCAAAAAGTTAAATGTGCACATGCACTGCCACGATGCATAGGAAAAATCCTATGGAGCCGTCCAGCATACACAATCTGTCAGACCAAGAAGAAATAAAGGTCTGTTGTTAATTCAGACAAATGGTCAGCAGCTGCAAAATAGTTTCCACAAGAAACAGAGCAAAACCCTCTCAGTTATGGATAGAATTTTTTACGATTTTCTATTGCCTTTTCCAGGGCCAAAATATACTGCATATATTCCTACATAACTTTTATTCATATTCTCTGCTAATTCAGTGCTGTAAGCCACAGCAACAAAAAGCCTGTTTCAGAGTAAGAAAAGCCCCTGTGATTTTTTTTACTGCTTTTCAATATTTTAATTAGATGAATTGCCCCTGTCATAGGATTAGAGAGAGTAAAAATGACCCAGCAGTGCAGCTGAATGTAAAGGTTCTGCAGTCTCCAGATAAGGCTGCGGCCATGGTGGTCGGCATGGACGTACCTGCTGGTGGAGGGCATTTCTCTGATCGCAGTGGGTGTATGGTCACTCAATTAGGGCATCTGAGCACTGCATTCCAGGGTACCTGTCATTCTCATTTTAACAGCGGTTTTCTTTGTGGCTTCACTTTTTACATGCATCACAAGGATATCCTGCTTCTCTAATACTTTGCTACTTAGGAGAACATGGAGGGCTTTAGAAGTTCCAATTCAAAATATGCAAAAAAAAAAAAAAAAAAAAAAAAAAGCAAAACACAGGGCCATTCAGAGCCTTTGCTGCTGCTGGGATGAACTCAGAGCTGCTGATACATGTTTCTGCATCTGAGGGATGGCTATCTGGGCCTGCAGCAGTATCGCAACATCTTTAGTCTCTCCTTGTTGCTTTCCAGACACTGGCAGCACTCATCACCAGGAGGATGGTGGCTGGGTCAGACTCAGCTCCTTTCCTAGCCTGCTAACATCCATATTTGGGTCTGTGTTATGCAGTTCCACATTTGCAGGTGACACAGAAGCACAAGTCTCTGTATACCACTGTAGCTCCTATCCCTTGATGTCGGTTTCTTGGAATTTTGTCAGGACAGTATCGGTGTTCTCCAGAGTAAATCCTGGAGTGAAATCTGGACCTATGCTGTTTAAACTACATGTAGCAAACTGAGTTTTAATCTGCAAGACACACTGACCCAAAATCATTTTGGGTGTAACTTCTCTTAAATCATAGTTTTAGCCTATAGTCCAGAACGGCCTTGAAGAGCTATAGGGCATTAAAATATTCCTATTCCCATTTGTAGCCTGACAACGGCCACATCATCTGCAACATTTTTACTGTTTTTAAAAACCCAAGAAACAAGAAAATAGTCCTTATTTGCCCACTTGAGACACATTCAGCAGAGCTCGGGTGTGTTTGGATGTTCAATACAGACACATTTACTCCAAGTTTAGAGACTGTGGGATCATTCCCTTGCCCATTGCTGACTACAGTGCCTGGCAAATTTAAGAGTATCTACATAAAGTACAGGGTGCAATTGGCTCCCTCACATCTGTGTCAAAACTTGACAAGAAAGTTCTCCAAACTGGATGCATTGATTCAGACCCAGAGACAAGCAGTCTGTGAGAGTTGCATGGAGAGATGAAGTCAAAAGGATTTAAAAAGAGCTTAACATTAAATAGAGACTGAGGCAAGTAAGCTGCAAACACAAAACAGTTCCAGAACTGCATCTCCATTGCCCTAACACTATTTTTGTGAGTTATTATCACCTATTATAAAGAAGATCCCCATTTCTATACAAATGAAACAATGTCATATAAGCTACTTAAGTACCACAGACCTAGTAGCACATTTGTGAAGATGTGATTTATTGCTGCATTTTCATGGCACCTGATTTAAACTTTTGAGATTGATCCCCCATGAGCTGTGTGTGAGGATGTGGAGTCTTCTGGACTGAGTAAGATTTATGGTGACATACATTTGACACTGGGCTGACACCACTGGACAGACGTACTTTGGACTTCTAAAGCAGAGGTGGTTACGTGCAAGCTCTTTGATAGGCAATTCCACAAGAAAGATTAACTTTGATACATGCAATTCTTGTTTAAAAGTCTTAAAAGGTCTTAAAGTGTGGCTTGTTTTAATGTCCTTTCCAGGAAAAGGCTGGTGTTCTCCTCTAAAATATTCTAATTATAGTATGTTGGGCTGCAATTCAGTTATAGAAAATAATAATTAAAAAAACCTCTGTTATTAGACCCTCATGTCAAGAAATCTGTAAGCTCCCCAGACTTTTGCATACGTTTGTATTTCCATACACACACCATGTGTAGTAACTGACGTTTGGGCAAAGTGAGAAAAAACTATAGAAGAGAATGCTGCTGAAATAACACATACCTAAGTGCAAAATAAGCTTCTGCTTACAGCACTCATCAAGACTCCAGTTTAGACATATTGAATGCCTTGGGTGGCTCAGAGGATAAAGTCCAGATCATCATTCCATTTCTCTCACCCAGTTGTGTGTGTTGTTCTTATTCTTGAAACATTAAAAGGCTAGGTGCCTAGCTCCAAAGATGGGGGTTATGTTGCTGAGTTCCCTGTGATTTGAATGAGGGAGAATTTGTGGTTTGTGAATAGGATTTGCAACAGCCAGCACACCGAGTGGAGGAAACACTGGAGGAGGCTGTGTTTCTGAAGCTCTCTCCCTCAGAAGTTTAGCGCGGTGCTAATATAGGTGTCCTGGTGAAAATAGATTCCCTGCCTGAAAAGACTTCGCACACTTTGATACATAAGATAGCTGTCCTGCTGATCCTTTTCAAGGTGGCAGTAGTAGTGTAAAGGTGTGTGAAAGTAATGGGCAACCTTTTATCTTTCTGGGAGCTGTGATGAGCAATCACCTTGCATGATTAATTGCTCTTTCCTGTGAAGTATTACTTGGAGGCATGCAAATGCCACCTCTTGGATACTGCAAGCAAATATTCTTCTCTCCAGTTGGCAAAGAGAGCTCAGTTGATTGCAGTTTCTTGTGAGACTTCCCTTTCTCTCTCTTCAGGTGCTGGGTGTTTAAACCACAGGATTTCCCAGTCTTTTCTCAACCGAGTGAAAAAAANAAAAAACAAAGCCCCCTCCCCCCCCAGCTAGAAATGGTCATTTTTGTTTCTCTACTCAGGAAACGGTAGTTATTTTTCTTTTTTCTTTACAGAGAAAAATAGAAATGAATCCACACTAAATTTTTGATGGGAGATTGCAGCTTTCAGGTAATCTCATGGTATCATTTGTTCCTTCCGTTAATATAATGTGGGGCTGTAGAGGAGATGGTGCAAGGTTTTGTGCCTCCTCTCTCAGCAGTAACATAAGAACATTACCTCTTCTAAACTGCTGTTTCACTAAAGTATTTCTTAATCTTGTAAGAGGAGGGAGAGGGATTTTTCTGAGATAATGACTTTACCCAGAAATGACAGTGCACTTCATGCTGGCATATGTCTGCTATGCTGGGAGCTTGTGTCCAGTATCCTGTGTTATTTCCTCCTGTCAAAGAATGAAGGCATCTATTTGAAACCTTGAGTAAAATCAACAATGATCCTGCAGCAGGTCACACTGTGACTTCTGTAAATCAGCCTGAAGCAATGGGACCTCATGGAGTGGAAGTACAGCCAGGGCAGCGTGTGAACAGGAGTGGCATGAGGCTGTGCTGAACTGGAATTTCCCACAGAACAGCTAGAAACAAAACAGGGGAACTCAGGATGAAATTTTAAAATAAAAATCAGGTAGAAAAAGCAAACAGAGAAAAACACATCCCCCTCTGAAGCAGAACTTTTGTAAAATTTTTGAAAGTTTTTTGTTTGTTTGTTTGTTTCTGCCCCTGTTAAATATTTGAGAACAATAAAAGATTTTGGTGACTTTGTAAATTCTAACTCATGTATATACAATCAGATTATGTCATTGAATCAGCTCCAGTTATAAAACCTCATTGAAGACATAGTTGTAATTCTTCTACAAGAATATGTTTTGAGCTGATAGATATTTGTCTGATGTTTTCCCATTCTAAGGAGTAGGCTATCACTTACGTTATTCCATTACAAATGTTTAATAAACCAGCTATTTCAAAACTTTCTGGAGAGAACTGTGGGATTTGATTTTAAATGTACTTTTCTTTTTTTTTTAACACAAATTCTTCAGTCTCTGAGCTGGAGGTTAAAAAGGAACAAATATGATTGCCCTACCATACCAATGGCTTCTGGATTTAGAAAATACATGTTGCTTTAGTTTTCAGTAGGGATGAACGATAGTTGCAGCTAATATTTGGATGTAATTATATTCCATATCTTTCAGAACCCACCCCACCAAAAAATCCTTCAAGACCATCATGAACCCAGTTAAGCATAAGTAAATACTCTTCATTAAACATATATTGTGAAATTAAAATAGTTGTACAGCATTTGCTGTGGTGTGATGGGTGTCTCAGTACTGAATATGAGAAGTGACTCTAGCTAGCCCCTACAGAGGAATTATGACAGGAATTCCGTAAATCATGCTTCAAAAATGGGCACATAGTGAGCCACAGCTGCTTAGCCCACCTGTAAGCATACCATCATTTCACAGAGATTTCTATATATTCATGTGTGTCTCTGCTTTACAGAACTCCAGAAGATGATCTTGCCTGGTCTCACTATGGGAGTTCTGGACATCTTTGCCCTGAGGTGTTTGCTCAGCCCTTGTGCTGGACTCTGTTTCTCCACTGGGAAAGCAGCAGCTGGGAGCCCCAGCCACACCAGGGCCAAGCTCACAGTTTAGATCAACCTGCCTTCATTAACCATTGAAGCTAGGCCAGGCTTTTATTAGGTAAAATGTGTGATGAAATTCTCATTATAACAGATCAAATAGCAGTGTTCTACATCAGTGACCTTCTCTATGTGAAAACACACTTTCCATGTCAGCGTCACAAAATATTGCCTTATCAGTGTATTCCCCGTGACTGCACAAAGAAGTTGAGAAGTTTTGTTTATTTGTCCTTGATAATCTGTGCTCTATAAGGTTTACAAAAAAACTGAAACAAGTGTTAAATGTTAATGGACACTCGGAAGGAAAACGTATTCATATTCGTGAAAAAATATGAATAGTTTACTAAGCTTCTAGCTTACAAAGCTAGAAGCCAGCCTTAGAAAGCAAACCTTTTGAAATTCCTTATAAAAAGAAAACAACGTTCTTATTTGCTCTTCATGGATATCAAAGGAATTTTGTATGTGATTGAGAGCATCTGGCTCTAATTGTGTTAAATAGCCTTAAGCATCTGACTTTAACTGTAGAAGCTGAGAAATTCCACTTGGGGTACCACTTCTTCATACACCTTTTGGATGCAGAAGGAATCAGTATGCTGCTTGTATTTCAGCAACCAGCATTAAAAAGAGAGAAACACGACAGAAGCAGAATATTACAGTAAGTTTTGATTTTGCAACATACAACATGCTCCACATGGATCAGAACAGGAGATTAATACAGAAACTAGAGTCTCTTCTCCAAACAAATTGACTTGGCCTATAGGTTTTGCATTTTCAGTCTCAGACATTAAGAAAGCAGAGTATTTGGTGTATATTTACGCTTATTTGTTAACAGTGTGAGTAGCACATGCTATATTATGCATGATTTGGTTTTCAGTTCACACATATTACAACCCTGCCACTTTAGATGATAGCATTTCTTTATAGTTAAAGTATACACGTGGATATTCCTGAAACTGTATATGTTTAGAGAATTATATTTTAGAACTAGGATGGAGGACTGAGAGGAGGAAAAAAAAAAAAAAGAAGCACAAAATCAACTTTAATGACAGGCTGCCCTTTAAGATGAAGTCTTTCCTTTCATTGCAGTGTTCATTCATTTCTATGGAGTGTGAGTAAACAGAAAGGAAATAGCTTTTGGCTTGATGAGCACTGCAAGGATGTTTCTGTACAAGAATACTTTGTATGCCGTACATCTAGACAGTTTTCATTGCACTAGCTGGCACTGCACTGGCTGGATTGCCAGGCATTATTGTTATTAGTGAAAAACGCTGAAGCTGAAGAAGATAGATCCTCACGTAAATGTTATAGCTCAAGCATTAAGAAGTCCAGTGAAACTGATACAGTTTTAAAGTAAGGAGGGCATGAAAAATGAGTTTGTAAGCAGAAGCTGTCACTGCATACAAATGATTTTAGTAGCCCAGAATTATACCTGATGCAAATATGTTCAGAGCTGGATTCTACAAATTATGGCATGCAGTGGCCCTCATCCAGCAAAGAGATGGTTTCCTATCATCCATGCCCCACTGATAGAATGACTTACAGTCCTGATGTACACAGGAAAAGCTGAACAGCATCAGAGGCTTTCTCACAGAGACCTGCAAAGCACTGGACTGTGTTAATGCCAGCTTCCGAGCCCTGTGCTTAATCCGCCCTTGCTTTATGATTTTAGAAAAAAGGTACATGTTTACACATAGACCAGAACTCCCCAAATAAGGCAGGAGGGATGGAAATGGCAAAAAATGAGGGCTGACTGCACACTAAATTATTAAAAATTCAAATCACTGCAAAATCATTTAAACAAAACCAACAAGACGTGGCAGCCTTTTTTTTTGCTCTTATCTAGTTTCATAAGAATGTCCTTTGTGTTTACAGTCCACTGTTCCAACAACTCAAGGCTGATCTGTTTATCGTTGTGCTATTTCAGATTTCACACCTCATGCTGTAAAACTTTCCAGGACCAGCTCTGTGCTTTGAAGTATACAGTGTATAGCAGTAAACATTAACGAGACATAAATATATTTGGTCAAAAAAAAATGTTTTACAGATTATACTTGCCTTAGTCTGTGGTGATACCATTCATTTTCCTGTAATTTCAGGAATGTGTAGGATGGCTCAAAATCAGGCTGTCTTGATGAAGCAATTGGACTTTATGGAAAACTTTTGTCTTAAAGGCTTAAAATAAACAGTTAGATATTGAAACAAATTATTGTGGCCATGTGTTTTCTGGACCAGAATCACCAGTAGGTTTTTGCTGCTGCTTAGCTGTGACTGAATTCCTATTCAAACTGTCAAACAAACTCTGAAGAATATGACAGTTTAAAGTGTGATGTCTAAGAGGTAATATTTTATTGAAGATAATGCTCACCATCTTATGTTAACTAAGAGCTAGTCTAACAAAAGCAGTGTATAATTTTTTGCCCTGGATGCCAGCTCTCAGTGTATAAATACTGTACGTTCAGTTACATTGAGCAGGAGATAAATGCATAACATGTCTCATAGGTATTTGCTGTACAGCTGCGTGTATGTCTGTACCAAGCCATGTTGTCACAGCCAGTGTGCATACAGAGATGCACAGAGGCACATGCCCAGCAGCACTGCAGCGGCGGATGAGGCAGCTGACCGCAGAGCACTCAGGGAGGCACCGACAGCCAGGGCAAAGTCTTCTGGGGGTACATCCCTCTCTTCCACCTTGATGGGAGAGAATGGCTCTCCGCTATCCCTAAAAATGTGTAGACATGGTTTTACCTGCTGCTGCGTGAACCAAAAATGCAGGACAGGTCAAAATCACAGCCATACTGATTTCAGTGTGTCTGTCATTAAAGCTGGCTGACTCCTGCATGCTGGTGAGAGATTTCCATGTAGGCAAAGCCTCCGCACTAAGCTCCAAATTAAAGGTCATCCTGGGGCTTGAGTGTTTTCCTTCTTGCTGTTTTCTCACAGCCTGTAGTGGCAGTGACATCTTTCTCAGTTCATTCCACCAGTGCATTCCTATTTCTTCTGTTTTTCCTGTCATCCCACTTTTACTCCTGAGCCCCTGGGTGATGTTAAACACTCTGCTTCCTGGCTTAATTGGTGTGGCCTCCTCACACTTCTTTAAGGTTTCACTCCTGTGATTAGAGTCTTTGCAGGCTGGCTCAAGAGATTTTTGTAGACTTGCTGGGAAAGAGATTGGCCCTCTGTGTGGGTCGACTTGCAGAACTATGCATTAAGTGCAAAGCCTTCATAGAAAGAAATGGCTTAATTATGACAATAGTGCGTAATACTAGAAAAGTGAAAAAATGTGCACATGCATATATACAAATACACGTACTGAGGTTGATATATAAGAAGCAATTCTTCCTATAATACAATACTACGCACAAGAGATCTATTTTTTAATTACAGAGTAAAACATTCCAAAATTGTCTAATTGATGGATGGGAAGCTTTAGCAAAGCATTGAACATAAGGGAAACTGACATTAAATGTTTGGTATGCTGCCATGACATTTGCTGAATTTTATTTTTACGCTGAATTTAAACCATCAGTGCTGCTAAATTTGATTCTTAGAGGAATAATGCAAAATAATGGAAAAAAAAATACAGAAAAGAATGCAACTCTTGTGAATGTGGCCAGATACTACATTTTGTACTTCTGAAAATGATCAGAAAAGATTTATTTTGTTTTGTTCTGAAATTCTTCTATGCACAAAGAGTGGAATGTTCTTTAAGAATTAGTGGGTTCCTTTAAAGAACAATCCTTTAGCTTTCCTTCATTTAAATCCAGGCTTTTCAGTATATTTTCTTTCTTTATCTCATCTCTTCTCTTTGTGGAAGGAGAAAATAAATACCACTAATAGATGTGAACATTTATATTAATCTTCAAGCTGCTGATGTTCAGCAGGCTTGATCTACCCACTTCGTTACATTACTTCTGTGGTAAATTATCACCATCATTCAGCATTTGTCTTTGCAGATGCATCTTAGGTAAGCAAGAAACACCTTTGACTTTACTTGTATTAGGAAGAGAACTTGTACTGGCTTTTGGTTTTATTCCAGGTAGGTCTTAAGTCCCTTGCAAGCTAGAAATAACTTGGGCACTGGAGTATGCCATACTCTTAAAGAATCCATATGGTCATGGGAAAAGTCCTTGCAAGAATGAACACTGGGCAAGTAAAATAGGAGTTCTGCATGGATTGCTTGGCAGTTTCCCTGGATGGCAACTTTGTCAAAAGGGCCAAACCTTTACCGTGGGCAGCTTATGGTGTCTGGTCCAGTTCATCAAGGCCATTTGGGTGTCCTGGGACATGATTCAGCCTGGGTCAGTTTAAGGCCTTTCTTTCTTTTCTAAACTTGAATTATCATTGTCATGTCTCTTACATCCTTGACTGTGAAGGACAATGTGCAAGCTCCTATTTTTTCTTTTTTTTTTTTTTTTTCTGTTAGGAAATGCTACCAGTGGCTAGATAAGAAATACTTGAGTGAGTCTGAGAGGATGACTCTAAGTCCTATCTTTATCCTGGTATTTTCTGGAGTAAAATAAGACTGTACCTCACTCTCCCTTCCCACAGGTATGGCTGTAGTTTAAAGACATACATCCAGCACTGCAGGGAACAGTGGCTAAGCTGTACAGTGACAGCTGATGAGTTGCAATTAATTTGAAAAGAAGGCATGGGGAAGTATTCTCATAAAGGAAGTAAATAAATCAGTGATTCTTGCTGATCATGAGATCAGTTAAGCCCATCTGACCACTGATTCCTAGAACTTGATCAGAATTTAGCGAGGTAGTATTACCAATTGCATAGGGCTACAGTCACAGTATTTCTGCTGTTTCTCTAAGGAATGTGGCTTATCATAAAGACCAAAAAGGATCATTTCATGTTTGTGACATGTCCACATTAGCAGAAAAGAAGAAGATATTGTAATGTTGTTGAAATAGTACATATTCACAGTCCTAGTGCAAATAAAACAGTTTTAGTGTGGACAGACCTACTGAAGTAAATAAATAAATAAACCAACCAACAAACCCAAAGAAAATATTTTGATCAGTAAAGATTTTTTAAAACTTCAGCTTGCCTTGCCTACTTTGTGTGAAAAGAGGCCAACCTGTGAATCAGGCTAGATAACCCATGGCCTAAGGCTTTGAGCTGTAGTAGGCTCAGTAGGCCTCAGAATTAGGAAGCTATTTTTCTTCTGGTGAAGTTTCTTCCCAGAGAACTCTAAGTGTGGGCAAATTTTTGATGTTTAGCTACACTAAAATTGCAGACCATGAACAGAAAGTATGTCTGCCGTCTGTGCCTTCACTCTAGGATGCCCTCTGTCAGTGAGGTTCTATGTTTTTCTGATGTGGACATCAATTTCCCAAAGAATCAATATGTGCTGTTGTCCTGGTTTACCTTTGAAGAAAAGATGGTTTTCAGATAAAGAATTCAAATAGCAATGACATAAATCTTCATGCATTTCAGTGAGATGTTAATTTCAAAGCCTATTTGGAAAACATAAATGCTGTCCCTATTGAACACACCAGTCCAGCAGCACTCCGGGGAACCTGGCTCACCTCTTCTCACAGGGAGATGGCCTCAGGGCAAAGGGTGCAATCCCTTCCAACACATGGTATCCTCTCTGGAATACCTGGGGATACTCTGAGGCACTTTGTTCTCTCCATATACCTCTTCCCAAATGCAGGAATCTGAGCTCTTTGCTGACTCTCTATTTAAAGAATTGAATACGTAGCCTCCATTGGGAAGACCAGATTTTACTCTCTCCTTCCTTTCCTGCAACTCCCCCTCCTTCTCTGGTTCCTATCAATAGAGAAGAGAGAAGAAAAGTTTTGCATCTTTGAGGGGGGCAGGATTTCACCCAAACTCCCCTGTGTTTGCACAGAGCCAGGTATAATGCCACAATGGAAGTCGCTGGAGTGACAATAAACTTGCTTCTAGAAACTCAGCAAAAGACAGAGACTTTCTCCATGAGGAATGGAGTTCTCAGGATATGACTGAGTCCCCATACATTACATTCTAAATCCAAGTGAACCTTGTCTAAAATAGCTAACATGGACTAAACCACCAATGAATCAGTCTTTAATTCAGATTAGTGGCTCAAATTCTGCTATATTCAGCTGCTCATTCGGCTGCTTTGCATTATTCTAGCAACACAAAGCAGCAAGTGAATATGTCTGAGCACATTTCTTGTGAAATCATGGATTTGTTTAATAATGCTCAGCCAACTTGATTTGCCCCTTTTAGGAGTCACCTCAGTGAGAAAACTGTAAGCTGGAAAGGTTTGCAGTATGGCAGCTCTAAGAAGATTTTTGCCTAAGGGAGCATCATGTGTTACAGAAGTCATGAGAAAAACCGAACCTTTGAATGTTTTATTCAGTTTGATTGCAATTTCAATAGTGCTTACTGCAAAATATGCAAACCTAATATTTCTCCAATATTCTATGGGACTTGTTTTCTCAGTCCTTCTCACTATTTTACCTTACAGTTTAAGTCTATCAATTCCCTCTTTCAGGTTGCAAAAAATCTCTCTAGAATAAGCACCCCATGGAGCCAATTATTTGCATGATTTGAAATGAGGAATTTGTCAAACGTAACCCTTTTTTCCCATCCTTTAACAGACAAGCTCCCACAAATGTGTTTGCTGCTTAAAATTGCCTGTCAATGTAAAGAAAAGTCTTGTTAACAAGAACTACTGGAAAGAACCTTGTAATTTCTTAAGCATAACAAGCTTTAGGGATGTCGAGGTTATGTGCCATATATACTTTGAGTTCTGGTACAGGTTCTGTCTTATTCCCGAGTCAAGCATTTCCCAGGACTTGCTGTCGCATACCAAAATGCTTAGTGCAGTGCTATAAAAGTGGTGTATGCAATAAAAATGACAATGCATAAAGACAGCTTACAGTAATATGGAACTAATTTATTGAACATAAATATAATTTTCCATACTTGCATGGTATATTCCATACCGTTTATAATTCAGCAGTTCTAGAAACTGCATATACAACAATAAAAGTAAGAATATGGATACTTTACTGAAATCAGAGCAAATTTGTCAATCACTTCAGTAGGAAGGTGTTGAGGCCTGGGATTGTTTTTTAAAGACTGTTGATAAACAGAGAAGGACATTCCAAAATACGACGATTGCCGGTACTTGGCAAACTGAGTACATAATTTGCTGAGTGTGGAGTCTGGAATATACAAATAGTATTCACAAAAAGAGAAGCTGATCTTTAGTCCAGATAACATTGATAGCTTTACAGGAAAGGGGTTTAAGATATGCTTTTGTTTGTTTGTTTTGTTTTGTTTTTGTTTTCTTCTGTTTAAGACTAGTCCACTTTTTGTTTGTGCATTGATTAAATGTTATGAAAGTTTATGAACACATGATAAGCTGGTCAGACCACTTTTGTTTTAGTTAAGAGTGCAGACATTTGAACGATCTGCAGTGATTTAAACAAATCAAGTTCTATAGTGCAGTCATTAAATCTGCTAAAAACAAACAAACAAACAAAAACCAGTGTATAAACAAACTGTAGTATGCTGTTTGATCAATTGTCAGAATAGAGTATAATTTTCTCTATTGCTATTGGCAAAACATAAACTGCATTTCACAATCTCTTGTAAACACATTCTTTTGCAATTAGGATTAAAATCAAATCTTAATTATAAAGCATTTGTAGTATTAATTTACCATAGAATGGTAAATGTAGCAAGAAGAATTTACTCTAGGAAGAGAAATACTGAATGAAGTCTAAGATATTTTACACAGAAGTTTAGAGACTGAAAAAGGGTAGAATTTGCCAGTGCAAAAGACACGTGTCCAATAGTGGGTGATTCTCTTTGAATCTTTAAAATAGAGGACAGGGGATTTGCTCTTAAGTCCCCCTTGCATGAATTAGTTTTCTCAACTTTAAAAGATACAAAATATAGAAAGGATAGCACAGGGATGTTGACTGTATCTCAGAAGAACAATTCTTGACACCTCCAGGGATGATGCATAAATTTGTGGGAATATATTTCCTTACAAAAGCAAGAACCAGATTTGACTTCAGTGTAAACTACAGGTTGTCAGCCATGAATCTAAAATTCCTCAATTTTTTGTTTCACTTCAGGCACTTGAATTAGCCAGTTTTAGGCCAGCCCTACAAACCATATTCACTTTGTGTTTATTTTTGCTAAATTTATTAAAAATGAAATGTGCCTAGTTACCCAGCTGTCAAAGTGGGGATTTGTATGAATAAAACATAAGTTATGTTTATCCTGGTACTTGGCTTCTCCTCTGAAATTAAGAACTAGTATAATTAAGGATAGGGGCTGTTCTTTATCAGAGCAAAACCAAATCAGGAGTATATGGTTGTGATATACACATTTCAGCAGTTGGCTTCAAATTTCAGGTGATGATTTAGAAGTAGTCAAATAAAAAAAGGCAAGGTTCTTACTGAGTAATGCTCCTAGCATGTTCAAGACAATGTCCATATAGAGAGAGTCTGTATTAACTGTAATGTTTGAAATTTGTTTTGGAAGGAGAATGGGTTTTAAGCAATTGTTGCCCTACTTCAGCCAATAACTAGAGAGAAATGGTTGTAACAGCTAAAAAAAACTATCCTTGAGACTTTTTGGATAGTCCCTTCTTCCTTCATTATACAGTTTTCTGAAACCATTTTAAACTTTGCAGGTTGGAACAGTATTCCAGGCATGTTCTATTAAATCTAACTATTTTAATAATTCTTTCTATTACTAGGTATTTTAGGTCAGTAGCAAAATATGTACTGTGATGAACCATGACCACCACAGAGTCTTCAATAAAGTTTCACTGGAAGAATTTCCTTTGTGCACAGTTTGGCTAGAGCAAAGCAGAATTTATAAAGAGTTTTTATGTTGACTCCATAAGATTACATGTAATGTAGTTACTTTCTCTGTAATAAAATACCTGCTTGCTCGTATACCTCTGTGTGAATGCCAAAAGCAGTTTCCCATTGTATAGAATACAGAACACGTGTAGTTCTAGTTAAATTGGATAAACTTTTATAAGCATTTGTTTAAATGACAGTGTATTACTTAAGTCTTACTGCTTTGTACTTTTTAAAAAAATTGCTTTTCCTCCTTATTTTTCTTACATTTCTTTTCTTTTTAAGATGAAATACCTTAAAGGGAAGATCAAATAAAATGGAAATGATGATAAAATGAGCATAACCTTTAAAATATTTGAGCCAGTAAAATTCACTCATACATCAAAGAACTGAGACTAATATTCAGTTTAAGTTGCTTGGTTCCCATAAAATTAATCACTTGGATTAATTATGGGTATGTTAAAGTAAATAAATAACCTTGCTATGTGATGATTTCCTCATTGGGAGCAATACACATTTCTCCATATCTATCTATACCATATACAGAGAGATAGATATGTCTGAAATTGCCCATGCGCACACAATGTGAATTGTGTATATACAATAATTGTGTAATATGGTATGCAGTATATTGTGTATACACATGTATAGACAAATATGGTATGTTAATCTCAACAAGCAGAAGGTGCAACATACATGAATGGCAAAAGGACAAGCTAGATGGCAAACAGAAGGCTAGGGGCAATATAGTTATGGCATGTAGAGTTTATTCTAGGCAAGGCCAAAAACTTAGGCAGTATTTTAAGTTTATATATATAAAAAAACAACAACAAAATACATTTGGTGCATTTTTTTGTGTTTCATGACACAGATTGTGAACACAGAAACAGTGAAGACACAAGCATTTGTACAGAGCTTTGAAGTGGCTTTCAGACCTGTCTGAGGATCAGTTAGCTGTGCACTGTTAAAATGACGCTCATGAAAAGCATGGGTGTTAAAAGAGACAATTCTGAAGCATTCATGATGAAAAATATGGTGTGAAACACGCTATGGTATTCCACTGGCTAGTTACTCAGATTGGTGTAGAAATGTCAGGAGTAAGCCAGTTAGCTGCTGTGACAGTAACTGTGTGAGCCAGCCGGATGGTATCTGGTCCTAATTTTCTGTGGCTTGCCGTGGGTGGGTGAGGAGTCTTACCCTTTTTCCCTAGTGCATTTTTCCAGTCATAGTTGCTGCTAATGTTTTTTGTTTGGAAGTGGCCCGTACCTATCAAAACTTGACACAACCAATGAAGATGAAACTTCTGACCTCCCTGTTGACATTATAAAGTTGTGCAGTGTTATCAAGCATTTTTCTTATTATTTCAGGGGAACATTTAATAAACTTTGGGCCTGTTTCAGGTTTTGGTGACACTAATTCTGATCAATCACATCTAGAACCTGGAGACAGAAATTTTTTCTCCTGTGAAATGCTGAGATTAAAAAATGTTCGTATCAGATGGGAAAAAACTCACAGAATATGTGAAATACATGTTCAAGTTGCTTTTCATCCCTCTTTCATACATCAGCCCCTATGGCCATTCTGATTTTTTAAAGACAAACCATTGCCTTCAGCTGCCCACCCCATGCTGCTACCAGACGTGTAGCAGAGGCAGCAAGATGGGTGTTGTCTCACTCCTTGGCTTGGTGTTAACTCCTGAGGTCACTAATGAAAATGGAAAAGCGTGCTTATTTGTGGGTATATGTGGTTGTAAATGAGGGTGTCTGAGCAGCCAGCATATACTGTACATACTGTTCCTCTGAGAAGGACAGAAATCTCCCAAGGCCTCTACACTTGCCAGTTAAACCCAATAGAGGCTGTAAGTCAGGGCCATTAGTCTTTTAGGCTCTCCCTACACTTGATTGTATAAACAAAATGCTTTTGATTATTATATAAAAAGAAGTTCTTAGAATTACCAGGTAACTGTAAGAAAATCTTACTCCAGTGTAACCAGTACCTTGGGAGTTACATCACATTTTAGGCTGTAGGAGATTTAAATTCAAGCTCTTGTTTCACTCCGGTATGTACCTATGAAATGCTTTTGTTCTGATGAAATGAATTGTTCCACTGAGACATTTCTGACTAACTCCAGCCATAATCCACTGAATACAGCTAAACCCATATATAAAGAGAAATAATTTTGCAGATTGTGTTCTTGAATCTGTAATGCTTCAGAGGAGCTAGATTTATACAATATTTCCTTAATTTCCAGAAAAAGCACATTAATATTAGATTATGAAATCCATCCAGCATTTGGATAAGTACAAAACTATAGGGACACCTTCACATCACACTTAGCTTGAGCTATTGAGTCTTACAGTGTCTTCACAATTTGTTCTCTTTTGCCCTTCTTTCACCCCCAAAAGCAAACCAATTCTGCACTAGGAAGGACTCCTAAGGTTTCTGAGCCCAGCAAATTCCACATACATGAAGTGAGATCAGAAACAGTGAAGACACAGACACTTGTGTAAGCCTCTGAAACGATGAATTTCAGAGGTCCTGATGGAGGCTACCCAACTGCTGTGTTAACTGGCAGGTTAACAGTGCAATGTAAAAAGCTTGGCATTCATTTACTGCATTGGTTGTCCCACACAGATACACGCTCTGCCTCTATTTCTGTTGCTGTCTTGCAGCCTATAGGAAGAGGTGTGAACAATTAGCTAATGAAGAGCACACTATGTCTAGACAGCTAACTATTAGCAGATGATCACTGTTTATATTTGTCAGTGAGCTGAGTGAAATAAGCATGATAGATGTGCATCAGGAATAGGTATCACTAGACTCCAAAATACTGCCCTGTCCTTTTTTTTTTTTTTTTTTCTATTTTCAAATGTACAGACCATGCTGAGTCCCAGCCTCATCATTTCTGCAGTGACGGAGAGACATTATGGTTAGACCTTTGAAATATTTACCAAGGTTTCCTCTTCTCTTCTTGCACTTCAAAAATAGAAATAATAGTATGTATTGCTTTTCACCCACTAGGGGTTAAAAGATCAAGGCTTGAATGTTGTACCAGAGGCACTGTAAGAAACCAGAGCTAGACTCGACGATAGGTGCTAGATTGGGACTCAGGAATCAACAGGTCAGTTCCTGGCTTTGTCACACATTTCCTGTTTGACCTTCGGCAAATCATTTTGCTACATTTTACCGTGCCTTGCTTTGTCATCTATAAAGTGTGGATAAAGGTGCATTGCATGAGGACAATTACATGAAAAGTATTATGTTGCTGAGATCAGGGGAAGGACTTGCAGATATCCCTGTCAATGAACTTGTGTGTGGACTTTTGTAGTACATTTTCTTTTACATGATGATTTTGTGGAAGGTAGATGTAGGTGGAAGTGAAAGCATGGGAGTAGCTGTTTGTCATTTCATCTATCTTGCTGCAGCAAGGCTTCAGAGCTAGGCTGCTTTGTGGTCCTACAAGTATACCAATATTTAAGTAAACGTTCAAGAAATCATATAACTGTCATGCTTAAGTTGTATCAACTAACGGAAGCACTAGGACATCTATCTACAAGAAGTAGAGTTTTAGGTACAAAGAAGAAATTTATGGTTCTGTCTGGTTTAAAATGAAACGGGAATGTTTTTAAAGGAGTTGCTATTAGGAAACATTTTGGCTTTTCTTTCTAGCTATAAACAGATGCTTATTCATATTATGCCAGATTTACTAGCTAAGGCTGCGCTTCATCAGCAATGCATAAATCCCTCTTGACTGATTGGCAAGGCACAACAAATAAGCTGACATACAATGGGAGAGCTTGCTTACTGCCACTACACTGATTTTACAGTCCTATTCCTGCAATATGCCTATTGACTTTGGTGGTCCTAGCTTGGTTTTTAAGATCTGTTCACAAGAAGAAAAGCTGAGGGATCATATTTAGTCTCAGCTTAGTCTGTACTGAGAGTTGGATTTGAACTACATCATATACAACATAAAGCAAAGGGACTGAGCACATCCTGTCTATTTTGTGGCCAAAATTTCCTTGTATAAATAGCATGGAAGATATAAAAGAAGAAAGAAATATTATGATTCTGCTAATGTGACCCCACATTGTTTGTGTAGGTTTTTGGGTAGCTGTCAATCCAGCCCTCTATTGTTAGACTGTACCCTTGCCTGGGAGTGATCCAAAAAAAATGGTGCAACAAAACAGAACATCATAAATCCTTAACAGATTGATAATGACTGAAAATGATCACATCTCTAGGGATGTTGTTGTTTGTTATACTGTCAATTTTCTATTTTTCATAATTTTATAAGACATGATGGCATTTTAAGGTGTGCTAATATAAACCCGCCACCATGGAGTCCTCATGGGCAATCCTTGGACATGGAATTGGAAAATTTCTTTATCCCCTGGGGTGGTTTCTTCTCCTGAGAGCTGGAGCATTTCGGTTCATTACTGGGACTTGTACTTTGGCAATACAGACCATAGATATCAAAGCTACTGCCAGCCCTCTTACCCAGAACGAAATTCAGTCACTTCTGAGCTGAAAAAATTGTTTGAGCATTTACAGGTAGATGTCTGCTTCCTAAGTCATCACCCTTTGCTGCTTTTATAGCTGTGTGAAGACAAGAAGTCACTTTCAGGTCATGATCCACACAATTTATTTCACACCTCTCTGTTAGCATGAGACAAATATGAAACTAGAAATCCTACTTTCTCTCCATTGACTGTGAAGGGAGCCAAAGGTGACTCACTTAAACCCAGATTGCAACACTGAACACCTCCTCTAGATTAGATTGACACCCAAAATGTTTTAAGTTATTCTGCAGTGTTTGAGAATCATGTGGATTATGCCCCCTTTTAAGACCAATGCAGCTTTCAAATCTCTCCTCCAAAGGTCACAGTGACAACTGAATTAAAAGTCTTGTGTTTGATCAGGAAGACTTCTCTCTTGCTTGCTGTGCAAGGTGAGGAATTCCATTCTATGTGCTCATTCTCCCCCTGACAGTAGTAGAGGACCTGACACTAAAATCCTTTCTGTAGATCAGGCTGTTTGTTTGATAAATCTCTGCTTTGACTTAGGGGAACTGGTTTTTTAAAGGTTGCCAATTTTGCACATTGCAAAGGGGCAGAGAGAGGTCAGCTACAGTTCAGTAGGAAATGAGCAGAACGCCACTGGATTCACTTTACCAGGATCCCTTACAGACATTTAATGAGAAAGAATTTCTCTTCAGTCTCGTCAAGGCTGATAAACTTCATGAGAAGGCCAATGAGACTAAATGAACGAAACCCTCCTTATTTGTATTTATAAAGTATACACAATGAACTATCTTTAGCTTTTGTGCTGTATTCTTAACACATTTGAAGTATAGAAGTAGAAACTGGGAATAATTTGTCTGTGAACTACATGCCTGTGGGGTGTAAGCTAAAATGCCTTCTTTGATCTAACAATGAAGTGAATTTGTGTCATGGACCACACACTGGAAACAAGGCAAGCAGTGGAAAGATAGAGGGAAGGGTTCAAACATGAATGCTAAGGTCTATGTTCAGCATGTCTTTTCCTCTCCACTCTGCCCTAAGATTAAAAGGCAGTTGGTGGGGTATTTAGAAGAGTTCTGTGTTGCTATGGAGCACTGCAAGACTTTGAGCTTAAAACTAATGCACATTAGTGGAAAATAATATTCCTTAATGTTTTACTGGTGTCTGTGTTACGACAATTTTGTTGTCATTCTCTAAGTACTCTTTGTTCAGAGGTGGGGGAAATCAGTTCATTACTTGACCTCTTTAAGTGGCTTGCTTTCCATTTTTCCTAGCTGCCATTGTAATGGATTTCAGGACTTTCAGTCAATAGATAATGTGTTTTTATGCAGCTTCATCTTTTTTTTTTTTATTTTTTTATTTTTTTTATTATGCTAAACTTATTTGTCACAGACCAAAAATGTAGGTCTGTGGTTACGCAGGGTGCACATATCCTGTAAATATGTTTGCATTGAGATATACAGAGCCAAATTCAATCCTGCTAATACTACTGTTGATTTCACTGAGGTTACATGAGGGTTGAGTTTACCTCTGTGTGAAAGTCAGCTGATGGTTTTCATCATGAGGGAGAATCTGAATATATGTGTTGCTTATTTGGGGTATCCTGCCTTTCCCTCTGGAAGAGGTGAAAATGTTGTCGTAATAGTGATTTTACCATGCTGCTTCCCATTAGATACAAGTACCGACTATCTTGCCAACATGAAATATTGGGTGTTTTTTCAAAATAAATGAAGCATAAATAAAACAGAGCATCCTTATGCTGGAGGACAAATGGAGGAGGATATTAAAAGTGTTCTAACTGTGATCAGTGAAATTCTCAGTCATCCCAAAATGACTTAGGCTTACTAGTGTAATTAATTTTTCACAGTATTTGTGCTCTTGAACCACTTAGTTTTTTGGAAATCCAACCTACTCCCAAGTGCAAATACATGGAAATAAGAACTCTGCCTGACTCAGTGCAGTAAATTAAAATCAGATGTCTGAAGACAGCCTCTAGCTGTCTGCCCTGCCTGTCTTCTGGATGGTGTTGCCCACGAGTTAGGGATCTCCTATAAAGGAGCATCTGAATTGCCACATTGATTTGTGCAACACTCTAAGATAAACTGAAATCAGAGCTATTTTACCTTACACGACCAGCTGAAAACAGGAGCAGAGCTGTGAGCAGCTTAGATGATGTTGTCCTGCGGCTAGCAAAGTCCCCTGCAGGGCTGGGGTGGGCAGCTTGGGGAGTGAACAGCTCAGCCTTCCAACTTTAAACTGCCACTGCAAGTCTGTCAGAATCTCTGGTTGAAAAAGAATAGCCTTAGACGTGCAATAATTGCCATTCATAGGGGAAGCCACCATCTTAGCAGAAGGCTTGGTCTGGCTCCCTTGCTGACAACAATAGAAGGAATTTTGCCCAAATAAGGACACCATAGTCTGAGGAAGAGGATGTAGAAAAAAAGTGTCAGATGGTTTTAGAAGGGCAGAAGACTTTCTTTCTTTGTTGACAGCTTTTGAACCTGAGTCTCATATGAAGTAAAATAACCAGAACAGACAATATCAGATATTGACTGTTCCACCTTGACACAGTGATTACAATTAGGAGGACATTAAAACTACCTCCAGCTCCCCAAGCTCTCATCCTATTCCCTTCCCAACAAAAGTGATCCTGAAAACCTCTGTGGCCAGTTGGTAAATCTACTCAGGAGGATGGACCCATAGGAAAGGCAAGACCAGCAGTACATCCATTTTGAGAGCTGTCTTATAGAGGCATAAACTGGTACCAAGTGCCACAGCTCTGGGAGCACCAGCTCGTGCTTATGTGAATTGATATGAAATCTAGGGCTGACCCTGACTGCATGTGTGTAGGTAGAAGTGTATAGGAAAGATAATAGTTTACTCTTCCCATTCAGATACTGCTCTGTCGTCGCTGCCAAACACAGAGAGTGGGTTTACTGACTCTAGGGAAGGGGTTTCCAGCAGGATAAATAAAATTCATTGGAGTGAATGAAGCCACCTGAGTACCAGGAGGAAAAAAAAAGGAAATTTCCAATATTAATCTGTTTTGCTGGCTCTTTTGGGGGGAGGGAAGGAGCAGGAGAAAGGAGAAAAGAGGAGAAGGAGAGGAAGAGAAAGAGGGGAAGAGAGAGAGAAAGAAAGAAGGGAAAAGAAAGGAAAAGAGATGAAGGAAAGGAAGGAAGGAAGGAACGAAGGAGGGAATGAAGGAAGGAAGGAATGAAGGAGGGAGGGAGGGAGGGAAAGAAAGAAAGGAGACAGAGAAAAAGAAAAAAAGAAATAAAGAAAAAAAAGAAAAAGAAAGAGAAAAAAGAAAAAGAATGAAAGAGAGAAAGAAAGAAAAGAAAAGAAAGAGAAAAAGAAAGAAAAGAAAGAAAGAGAGAAAAAGAAAGAAAAAGAAAGAGAAAGAAAGAAAGGAAAGAGAAAAAGAAAGAAAGAAGAGAAGAAAGAAAGAGAGAAAAAGAAAAAGAAAGAAAGAAAGAAAGAAGAAAGAAAGAAAAAGAAAGAAGAGTAATAAAGAAATTTTCCAACCCTCCAAAGATATTCATTAAACATTCTTAAAAATAGACGAGTGATGAGGGAAATTTTATCAAACCGTGATCTGCTTTGGTTCTGGTAGACATATGCCTTCAGCCATTTGTTCTTTGGCTTTCAAGTACCTTCCTTACAGAGAAAAATAGTAAAGGTGAGGACTTGAAGATATGATTCTCATAGCCTGAAAACATCAGTATTTATAGGAGCCTGGGGAAAACCTTGTAAAAATATTTTCATTTATATTTCATATGATTTCAAAACCATCCTTAGTGTGAGATTTTAAACTGTCAGTGGTCACTTCAAATCATCTTCATATTGCATTTTGCAAAACTTACTATTGGTAGAGAAAACTGAAACATTATAAGATTCAGTAGGGGCAAGTCAGGTCCAAATTATAGGCAAGGAAAACATGGACTTAACAGGGAAACTAAAAAGGCTGGAATGTTCTCTTCTTTCTCCCAGTAGCACAGCTCAGTTTATCAGTGTGTTCCTATGCAGTGGGTCAGTGCATGGCTCACCAGCCTCCCCGTGCTCTCCATCCACGCAGCAGCTGCAGCTCCATACCACTCTCAGCTCTTCAAAGCCAGCTCAGTGCAGACACTGTGAAAAGAGATTGGAGTACTGGCTTCTGGATGGCATTTATCCAAGTCCTGGGCTGTTGCTGGTTTGGAGTCCACCAAAGGCAAGTGCAAATGAGACAGTTTGCCCCTTCCATTCTTTCCAAGCCAAGATGTATTGACTTATTGTCTAGATATCTATCTAGACTTTTTTCTCCAATTGTTTTTCTCCCTTCAAGCAAAGATATAAAATTGTCACAAAGCTGGCATTAGCAGTTGTGGTTTTAATTTTCTCGTTTCATGAAGATTTTTGATTAGAAGTCAACTCAAGGTAGAAAGTTTTCAATAAATGTTTATTTTGTTTATTTTTAGAAAATACCAGTTTTTGAGGTTTGTTTTGACTTTTTGGCCTCAGTTTAGAATGTATTTTTGGAAATCTTACAGGCTTTCACAGGAAAAAGAATGTTTTCTCAGCAAACCTACCTAACATTGTTAGCCGCATAAGAGGATAAAGTGAAAGACAGAAAATTCTTTACCTCTTATGAATGATAACAAATGTGATATATAGATAAATGTAATAGCTGTTTTATAACACCCTCTGAATGCCGAAGCTGTTATTTTGTCTGTATCTGTAGCATGTCATTTGAACTTAACTACTATTGAATGTTTATTTTCTAGGGAAGAGGTTGTATAAGCCCTTATAAGCTATATATAAAAACCAAAAGGGCACTTTTTTTTTTTTTTTTTTTAAAAAAACTTTGCAGGAAAACAGACAGGATTAGGGCTATGGAAATTGGAAGCTAAAACACAAGAGGTAATATAGTTTTAATGATAAAAATTCTCTCAGTTTTAACAAAATTCCAAACTGGTACTGACAGAAAGTCACCCTGTCTCTGTTCTTTTAGCTTTTTGTATAACAAGATGATTCTTTAAACATCTTTAACCTTTAAGGCAACAGTAGGTATCCCTTTTGACACTTAACACAACATTTAAAATAAGAGTCTGCCAAAAATCACAGAGATGTCAAAAGTCAGGAACAACTCTGTAGGTATTTGTCTTCTAGTATGGGAGGCCCTCAGCTGGGAAAAAGTGTATTTTTGGCTTCCTCACTCAGCCTAGAGCCTAGAGTCAGTCCAATCTCTACAAACAACCTTAGAATTAACTTCTGGATCTGAAAGCCTCTCTAAGAATGAAATGAATCATGAGGTTTAAAATAAAAAGGCTGAAACATAGTGCTTATATTGCTCTTTGTTTACATGATTTTCGTATAATTAAAGCTTCAGGCATACTTTTGATTATGCAGGTATTCCGGTGTGTGTTTCTATGTAAATAATATGTTTGCAGTGCTTGCTGGCACCTCGTTCATTATGAGTTCATTTATTTGAGTTCCTCTGTGCAAACAGGAAAACATAAGCCAAATTCTGGGCTAGTTTTCCTTGTCTTGTGAGAAAACCTACACACAGGGACAGAGGACATGTTTTGCTGGGGAGGACACAATTCCCCTGCTTTCCCTTCATTATGTCAGAGAATTCAGCATCTTCAGCTAAGCAATACTTGAGAACTATTAAAGGAGCCATGAAGGCTGCCCTCTTGAGTTCTCTACTTCCTGATAGCCAGAAAAGTGGCTCCATTAGAGCTACACAGCTCTTCTCCCCCTGCCCCTGCCCCATATAGTGAATCTGGTAATTTATGTTATGTAAATCCTGAGTAATGATAAAGTCTGTGGGCTTGATCTGAGATGGAAGCTGACCCCTTCAATGTTCTCAGACTTAATCAAAGACACTTCAGTACTTCATGTGGAAGAGGAAAAAAAAAAAAAAAGAGAAAGTAGGTTGCCTGCTTAATCAGACTTGTTTGTATGCTCCTGCAAAGCTTGTACCTTGTGCTGTGACTTAATTTCAGCCTCTAGCTGTACATGTGTTTGCAGGCTGCATCATGTGCTGTGTACTACAGCATACTCTTTTGTGTAATACTCAACACATGTCAGTCCTTCGGATATTCTGACCTTTAATAAGTTATATTGTAGCAGTTCATCATTTCAGAAGTCTGGATTCAAGCACTGAAGCCATGGCCTGGTATATGAAGGCTCCATAGATCTGTATGCTTCAGTAGAAACATAGTTTTGTCATCTTCATCCTTCCCTTCTCTCCCTTGTCCCAAAAAGGAATATGTGAATTGATGCAAGAATCAATAGCCCCTCTGTTAACTAGATTCGTATGTTTTGACTGCTGCTTCTATTAGTCCATCTGAGAAGAGACCCCTTTTGATGTCATTTTTAAGATCCAATTTTAAAGTAACCAACAATTCTGTTTCTGAGACGCCACAAGGAAATGACCCAATTAAAGAGCTGTATATCAGGACCATGAATGCAAATCATCTTTTGGAAGGCACTGATGAAATTCCTTTTCCATTGTCATTAGATACTGGCTTTCTGACAACCAGTTAATCATGAAAATAATCTTTTAAATATGCGTTAAACCATAGCTATGCCTAATCATCCCATTAAACGTCATCAGGTCATTCTTTGCAAAGATAAACAGCTTAAGGAGCATTCTTCCTTTGATCATGTTATCCCCTGATGTTTTTGAAAGGAGGATGAACGCATCTTCCAGATTTCATCAGTCCAAATCTTCAGTGAGCTTCTGCATTGCGCTTGTAGTTTCCTCAGGTGACTGCACTGTGCAGCTCTTCACTTTCTCAGACTGAAATATGCGTATGAAATTTAATGTATGCCTGCCTGTACTACTCGGAGTCTAAATGTTAATCATTCATCTCCGATATGGAGGGGATACTGGTGTACATTAGTAAGAAAGGGGCTCCCATTATGGCAATAAGCATATGGCTAAGTTATTAGGAATGACTCCATCCACTGTTTACAGCATAAATAAAACTGATGTTTTCCTTAGGAGCGTGTTTAGAAGTGAGTTAGACCTCCAATGCGTGAAGAGCTAGCCTGCCTTCTAACCCAGTAAGGTGATCTGCAGCAACTCTGTGTATACCTACTCCCTTCAAAGCAAGGGTGTTTTAGTCCTTTTCAGTCAATCTCCGGGGCACTTGCTTCTCTTTCCAGTGACTATAAGGGGCCAAAGTACCAAGAATGAGGTATACTCAAAACCCATGCTGGGCCATTTGCCTACTGCTTAGGTATCATGGCATATAAATTAAGCTGGGAGAGAAACAGCATCTCACCCTCTTTTACACTATACTGGGTTCCTTGGCTTCTTAGGTAGTGAGAGTTCAGGGAATGCCATGTCTTGTAAATTGAAGGGTCTATCTTGAGGCTTGGTCTCCAAGAGACATCCTGTCTCAGGATCTGAACTGGGAGAACAGCTCAGCACAATGCCACTTCCTCTGGCATCTGCGAGATTTGTGGCAATCTGGGAGATGAAATATTCAAAGCTGAGGGGTTGTTTGCCAACAACTTTTGCATCAAGAGACACATCCCTGGTCTGTGCTGCTAAGAGAAATGGGGAAAATTGAAGTCTTTGACTGGTGTAGAAGCAGATGTCATAGTAAACTCTGCTGGCTACCTCAGTGTGAGGAATGTAAGCATGCATTCTTTATTGATAAGGTACAGGACAGTATGTGGACCTGCTTTAAGGCTGCAAGGAAGAACATAAAACAGAGCCAAGATGATGACAGAAGTTATTGGAGCTTTGATAGCCCCACTTAGAGCGTGCAAGGGTAAATGCAGGCACTTTCATACACTAAATGTTGAAAGGATGTTACCACTGGCCATGGCAGAAAGCTTGTCCATGCTTCTGACATACATTCCAGAATAACAATCCTTGCAGGGCACTGTGATACAGATTGAGCACGCCATGACAGACAAAGCCCCAACTGACAGGCAAAGTTCAATCTGCCATGCAGGCACCAGTTGTGTATTGCTCAGTGATGGATGTCTAGCAGCTTGGTGGATGCGTACGTCAGTGTGTCAAGGGGAGGTAATTACTGTATTTTAGAGGCTTCAGAGCTGCACTTGAAACTACAGCTGCGCACCTGCTTTGCTTTGCAGTTATTTTATTGATGTGTATACATGAGAGCGAAGGTCTAATGCTTGCATCTTTCTACATTATATTTATTATTTTACAGCCCTACTTGGCAGATTGTAAGAGTAGATGGCAGGAAGGTAATTTCCCTCCCTGCTTTCAGAGATAAGAATTTTCCTCAGTGTATCACAGAGCATTAAATGTCAGCATGGCATAATGAAAGCTGGAATTGGATCTTTAGGAATGCTTAATTAACACTGTGTGGGTCAAAGTAACTTTTTTCATTAGGTAACAGTTTTTCATTGCTATTCATTCAAACTGCTTTAAGCACTAGATTAAAAGGTGCTTGCTTGTTTGAATAATTTGAGTGGCAACATGTCAAGTATGGTGTCTGCTAAGGTGCAATAGGAGAAGCATGGGTTATGGCTAGCTGAGGCAGTAAAGACTAGCCACATGAGCCAGTACGAGTCTGAGTTTATTTGGCTACACTTTTTGGAGAATGCACATGATGCTGTGCCTTATCTTGTAGCATGTTTTGTATCTCCCGCAAAGACGACACTGCCTTCCAGAGAGCAGCTGGTTTTGTCTTCGTTTCTGCAGCAGCAAGCCTTGACTTTTTTGTCTGCCTGTTTAACACCTTTCTATGATGACATGATTAGAAAGGTGCAGGTTCTCTACTGCTCAGTGTAGAAAAAAATCACTCTGCTTATATTTTCCTATTTTTCTGTTTTTCCCTCAAAGCTGTCTTTACCGATCTAAATGGAGGTTGCTGCTTAAATGATGGTCTGTCTTCCCTTTCTTCTAGCCCTGGCCACACATTTCTACAAATATCCTTACATCAGTGTTAATGACTATGTGACTGGGCCATGAGCTGTGTCAAGGAACTGACCCCAGTGAGAATTAATGGGTTTAAAATAGTAAAAACAACAACAACAATAACAATAATAATAATAATAATAATAAAGAAATACGTTTGAAGCTGTAGCCTCAAGAGCTACAAATTGACACCCCTCACCTTACTGGATTCAGGAATGCTTTATTTCACAGTACGTACAATTGCTTTTCCCTTTCCTTGCTAGGCATTAATTAAATTCCATGTATGCAAAGCAATACTAGCAATAGCTTAGCTCTGACTACAAAATATGTCAGGAGTGCTTGCAGCATAGCTATGAGACCTCTTTATATGAGAAGAAATACTTTAGGGTCTGAGGAAGGAAGAAGCTCATTTCAACAATAATGAATGGGAAGATGCAATAAGTGGAATCACTGTCTATAGCACTGTGTTAGCTTAGGAAAAATGATATGAACACTGTTGCAAATCATTCCAATGGTCCATCTGGTCACATGCCCTCACAGCTGTCTTTTGTGCAATCTCAGAGAGAGAGTATAACTTTATATGTATATATATAATATATATATATTATTTATTGCACACCATACCTCATTACATTCTCCTGTGTCATATCTCCTATTACATTCATCCAATCCCTGTTTTGGACTTCCTGAGCAGGAAATTACACCATATCATCAAGTTTAATAATGCACTTTTCCATGAATTTGTCTAATAGCACCTAATGCTTATCTCACACTACTGACATTTAAACACCTTGTGGCAATGGGTACTATAATATAATTTTCTAATATGTAAAAATAAAGGTTCTGTGCTAGTTTAAACCTGCTGCGTGATTTCATTAGGTTTCTCCTAGTTCTTGTTTTATGAAAAATTTTGAGTAATCATTCTGAATTAATTTTCACTAGACTATTCATAAAGCTCTCACAACTTTGCAAAGCTGAAGAGTTTCAACCTGTTTTTCTCGGATGGAAGCCACATGACACTTCTGCATCTTGTTTTCAAACTGATATTTTTTTTTATTTCTTCTAGGTTTAACACATTCTATTTACGATGAACTAAGCAGGACTGCACATAGTATGTGAAATTTGTGCATGCCATGAATCTATAGACTGACAGGATGATATTTTGTACTTTCTCCTTTATCCCTTTCCTGGGGATTTCGCAGTCCTGTTCAGCATCTGACTTTTTCAAAGGGCTTTCTGTGGGGCTTTTCAGACTTCATTCTCAAGCAAGGATAGCACATTTGGACCTGGACATTGTGTCCAAGCAGTGTGCTTTTTCCCCCTGCCATCACTTTGTGTTTATGAACACTGATTTGTATTTGTCATTTTATTGCCTGGTCACACAGTACAGTTTTGTGTAACAACTGTACGGTTGTACAGAGAGTAAGGTTACAGTCACAGTTTTATTTTTGAATACCATGAATTACCTTATCATTAACGAGCTTTTCCACATCTGTTCTCACCATTTCCATGTAGTTTGTGAACATAATGAACATACATGAACATGGTTTCTGACAGAACGTGTACAAGCTGCATCACTGCCAGACTCCATCTCTTATGAAAACCCTCAATGCTTATTATTCTCGTGTCCTTTCTTAGCGAGTTATTATCTTCATCTTATGATTTATTATTATTTTTTTTAAACACATGATGAAGAAATCTGCCAAAGGGCAACCCTTAGGGAACCTTCGGCAAAGCTGCCATTGCCCTGAGGGTACCCCCAGGCCTGCCTGCCTGTGTCCCTCCCTGGGGCTCCCCCACCTGCCCAGGCCCAGGCCCCCACATCAGCCTGGGGGCCATCAGCCGCTGCCCCAGCAAGGCCACAGCAGGGCTGGGCTCCAGCTCCCCACAGCCCTGCCTGGCCACGGTCACTCAGCCAGGCCCACCCGTGGGCCCATGGCCTGAACTCAGCCCGTCCCTGTCCCCAGGGAGGTGCCTGGGCTGGGGCTGCCCTAGGGCCCCCGGCTGCCCTGCTCCTGGCTGGGGCAGTGGGACAGGCCCTGGTGCCAGGCCCTGCCCTGGGGGTCCCCACTGCTCCTGGCCCTGGGGAGCCCCGGCCCTCACTGTGCCCTGACAGCAGCGTTCATTTTACGTCTTCAGCTATCTGCAACAGATTTGTCCAGTATGACTTTTTACAACAGATGCATTGACTGATCCTACTGTGTTATTGAATTACCTGCAAATGCTATTCTTACTGTAAGTGACCAATTTGCCTGATATAGAAGTCACTCTTATTTGTCACTTCTTTTCTCTAGAGCCTTCCTCAAAGTCTTAAAGCAAAACAAAACTCCTGAAATGAAGCCTTTCAAGCAGAAGACCATGCTGAGTGACAAAGCTATGCATCTCAGGTAACAGCCAGGATATTCATATATGAGATTTGTTTAGGACCATTCAGACATTATCGACAATTTCTTTTCTTTTCTTTTTCTTTTCTTTTCTTTTCTTTTCTTTTCTTTTCTTTTCTTTTCTTTTCTTTTCTTTTCTTTTCTTTTCTTTTCTTTTCTTTTCTTTTCTTTTCTTTTCTTTTCTTTTCTTTTCTTTTCTTTTTTCCTAAAGATGTTGATATTTTAATTTTAATCAGTTTCTCACACTTCCCTCTGGTAGAAACCTTGAAAACTTCTTTTTAGTAAACACTGATGTAAATCAATCTTTTTTTTTTTTTTAACAGCTTCTTAGAGTACTCTTACTGTACTTCAGTCACCTCTGAGCACTGAAGGACCACTTGCTTTCTGTTCTCTCTTTTTGGAAAAAATACAGTTTTTATGACTAGCAAGCTTTCTCAGAATCTCATTTGACACCTTTTTATACCCTGTACCAGCCTTTTTACTCTTCTTAGTTTTCTGTCTCTTCTACAAAATTCTATTTTTGAAACACATCATGATGCTTTTAATGATTCCTTCTACTCTCCCTTTTAATCATGCTAACTTTTCTTCGGGTTTTTAGTCTTTTGATTGTGGTATACATTTCTTCTGAATATCTCATTTTTATTTTATAAATTGTCTCCATGGCAACTGTAAGCATTTTCATCCTTTTAGCTGCTCCTTTTAATTTAACAAGCTTCTTAATTTTTAGTGATTCCTTTTTCTGAACTAAGCTACTACAGTTACAGGGTTTAATTTTTTTTTTTTTTTTTTTCCTAGCTAGCATGCTGAATCTGAGGATACTGAATACAGTATTGCAGAGCAAAACACAGCATGGGCACTATATGGGCACTATTCACTACTAAAATAAGGGTTTTGTTTTCTTTTGTGGGTTCTCTGATTAGTTGCTTCAATAAGCAGTTGTTTATAGAACCTAAAAATTTAATTTCTGCATCATACTCTGTGATAACACCTAAAGTCTACCTCTGTTATCTCCCACTCTGCTCAGTCACTAGCACAGCTCTAACACATGTATTTCAGTATCAATCTATAACTTGAATGTATGTACCTATAGGTGTTCCTTATACTTGCCAATAAATTAAACTTAACTACTTTCATCCCTTAAAATATAGCACTCTGCACAACTGCACAGTACATTTGTGTGTTACCCATATATCAGTGTCACACAGGTTGTCTTCCTTCCACTAAGTTTTCTGAATGCCTCTTATATCCAAAGAGATGTTTGAGTTTACTTCTTTTTGCATTTATTTTAAAACACTCACCTAGCCTTTTTTCAGCTGTTGCAAATAAATTAACTCCCTCAAGAAGCATGTTTGTGAATAATGCTGTCTTGTGCACCTGTAGCTTCCCCTTCCTCTTTAGCTTAAATATAGCCCTGTAACCTTTTCAATTTCTGAGGCCAGCACTCTGGTTCCAGGCTGTTTTGCAGTCATATTTTGTTTGAACACTGGGAACCTGTGTTACCCTGCCTTCCCATCTTGGGGACTTAGCCCTCATCCACAGCTTTAGCACTGTTTAGGTGAAGAGCTTTGTGCTAAGTGCAAGCAGGAGCTTCCAAGTCTTTTGGCCATGGAGGAATTGTTCAGAGAAGACAGACTGCCCCTGATATCCACCTCTGCTCCTGTAACAGTGCTAAGCTTCTTTCTGCCTGTTGATGACAGCTTCAGCCTAATTGCAGTCTACATTTTCTATGCACTGCTATTAAACAGACCCTGGTTTCCAGCAGGATTGCAGTTGCCTGGCATGTCAAATCATTTCTTTACAACAGAGCTTATCACTGTGTCGCCTATACAGACCCACTGATCCTTCCCAAAAGTCCTTTTAGCATATGTGCAGACTTATTTCCATCCCCTGATGTGCTGAGTGCAATAATCGCTGGAGGCCCGGGGTAACTTGCTGTCCCCCTGGTCTGCCTGGCATGCTCTGACAGGCATATCTGGCAGCTGGGTCCTGTTGTATGTAGCTGGGGGAGGGCAGTTCTTGGAGTGTTTTATTTACTTGATGTTTCTGGTGGGATGCTGGAAATGTCTGAAGGAGAAGTGACAAGGTGTCACTGTCTTCACTGGCTCAGCTGCTGCTGGGGGCTTATGCAGCTGCACAGCTGGATGTCCAGAGGACGACATGGAAGCTGTGCTCTTGGCTCCCTTCCAACTGGCTCCAAATGCACTTGAGAAACTTCCATGTGATAGCTAATGTAGCACCTGCTCAACAAACAAAAACCAAGTTTCCCCTCCTCCGTTATACTGTACATCTGTTATTTTGCTGACATGGAAACTAGCGTAACAATTAGATTCATTACTTGCCCTCTGAGCTGATTCCAGCTAAGCTGAAAAGACCTTAGTGTGTTAGCTTGGTGATTGTTTAGGCAGCAGCACAAATTAAGAAATTCTCCCTCCAATGAGATTTGTTCTACATTGTAATTGCACTTGCATGTGTATGTTTATAATCGAGGTGAGACTGAGAGCAACATTCGACTCCATCCAAATACAGATTCCAGCCCTCAGCAGAGGCATATTTGCATTTGGAGTTCTGGTTCCACGTTTAATTAGAGATCAGAGAGAGCAAATATGCAAATGCTTGAAGAAGACAGCCACATCAGAAATGGCATTGATATACACATCTAACCACCTCCTCACCTGTCCTCTGCCCTTTAAGCCTTCTCTGTTGGGACTTTGTGGGACATTCCAAGCATCTGAGCAGTTTCAGACAGCTGCTATTAACAAAATAATCTGCCAGAGAAATGTTTCCTTTTTCTCTGCAAACATGGAATTTCTCCCTTCAGAAAATCATACTTGTTCAAGGTCAGGACAGGGAACAATCATTCTTGAAGGAGTGACAAGGTTATAGTCCAGCTCCTCTCCCACTCCTCAGCTCCCCCACAGCTGTTATTTACTGCTGCTTTGTGACTTTTAATAACCTGTCCTGAAAAGGCTCGTGTTCTATAGGGTTACTCATGTGCTAAAGACAAGTACGTGCCTAAAACTGGAAGCTAAGAGGTTGATTACCGAACCCCATGTCTTTTTCTGACCTTCCTTTAAGTCGCATTGTATTTTTGTTGTATGGTTTAGAACTCCTGCTATTCAGATTGCTCCTTAGCTTTGGAATTAATGTGAATAAGATACTACCCTCAAGCACAGATCTAAAACATGTTGCATTTTGGGAGATTTTTATTTCTAATGTAAGCACTGTGCTCTGTATGGTCCCCTAGAATGTACATTGCTCTGAAGTTGATATTTTGCAGCAACCAATTACAGGATCTCCCATTCAGTATGTTGAGAAAGGTTCACAGGTTTGACTTTATTTCCTTCTCTTGCATTACTTGGTTTAGCTTAGTACAAAATGGCCTTTTTATTCTGTGCCCTTATCAAGAAATTCTCACAGAAATACTTTCAAAAGATAAACCCATTAGAAAGTCAACTTTTTTTTTCTTAGATATATGCAACCAAAAGAAATTCCCAAAGACTCTCATGTCTCTGCAAATTAATAAAATATGATAAATTCAATTACACGAACCTGAGAGCTCTTCACTGAGCATAAAACTTTTCTCTTTGGAAAATCTGTACAGTACAGAATGGGACTGAGCAAGAACATTTCTATATTTTACACTATGCTTTCACTCAGATATCAGCATTGTTTTTCTTTCTTGCCTATTTTTGTCTGGACTGCCCTGAGCCAAAAGCTGTAGTGAGACTTCCCTTACTACTCAGAAAACTGCCTCCATGAAATCACTTACCCGGGATGTAAGAGAGTCTTAATGCAGTCCTAACAGCTGGTAAACAAAGAATGTAGCTGCTTTCCTGCAAGCCTTCATTTGTAATGAACCAGCTCCAGTTCATTCTGCATTCACTTTTATTCGAAATCCTGAGGCCTGATTGCTCATGAAATTTTGGGCCACCATCAGTCCAGGCAGGCACTAGGGAACTATGCAACCCTACCTTGTCTTTGAGACATCAGTCTATCCCCAGCAGGACAGTGAAAAATCTTTGTGAGTGCTTTAGTCAGGTCACAGTACAAATCTGCCGCTTAGTGACTCTTGCTAATTATGATTCCACATGATCCAACTACTGTATGGTTTTATCCCCTCCCTGCCACTAACACGAATCCATGGTAAAAGAGGAATTTGATCCATAAAAACTTTTACTTTGGAGGCAGAATGGTAGAAGAAGTACCCTTCCCATTCCTTCAGGCTGCTTATGCAGTGGTGTCCTACTAAGCTGGAAACATTATTTTTCTTTCTTCCTATTACTATTTTTTTGCTACCAAGTGTAATAGCAGAGCATGAGCCATCTATCTTACAGTAAAAACTTGTTTTTATTCAGGAAGTGGGGCTTAGTTATTCAAACGAAAGCAAGATAGAGCTTTGCATAACTATTGAGGTTCTTTTCAGAGGTTAATTTGTTACGTCACATAGATTATCTGCTCAAATACTGTACATTCCCTTACCCTGAGGCACAGAGGTTCATTAAATGAGCTGTGCAGTGAAAAAAACAGCATTTTTCTAATACAGTTTCTAAGCCTCCTGGCAGTTCTGTGCAAAACATCCTTCCCATGCTCTCTGTTATGCACAATCTTCCAAAGGGGACCCACTGTGCATCTGTCATAAGCTTTTTCCAGTGTCACTAGTAATAAGGATTAACCTCCCTATGCCTACTCCCGAGAGCTGGCTTTTTATGGAGACATAAAGAATGTCTGGGGGCAGAAAGCAAAGCTGCACTGGTGCAGGATCCTTGGCTTTAGCATCCACATCACCCAGTGGCTTGAGAGACCCTGAATTTGTTGACCTTCAAGGTACGGTGAAAGGCTAGTCTATTTGCTATGCTCTGTGCCTGAGGGAGGTAATCTTAGGAATTGGAAACATATAAAACAAAGCAGTGCTCAAGGATGCGATACTATCTAAGCCGACATTTTGTCAATTAATTATGCAAATTGTCTGAAAGTTTTTGGTGAGTGGAGGGAGTGCAGGGGCACATTATGCAAGCACCCAAACAAACAAACAAACAAATAAATAAAGCGGCATGGTCTAATGGTAGAGATGGAAGTCAGTGAACTCCTGCTGAACTGTTAGAAAACCACTGGAGCAGTATCATTTATTAATAGGCAGCACATAAAACTGGACTGCTGCAGCTGTATTATCCTAACGTGCCACGCAGTATTTATTGTGGGCCAAATTCACTCTTTCATGGCACAGGAAGCTGCACAAAATGTTGTCAGAAACTGATGCCTCTGATGATTCAGCACCTATCCTCCTGGCCTCAGTTATGCACCCTCCCAAACCAGTGTCTTGTACTTTTTCCTGCTGTGCCAAGAAAAGGTATCCCCTGCAATGAAGAAGGGGCTCAGAAGACACTAGATGGTGAACTCTGCTCACTGGTGGGTTTTGCAGAAGCCCCCTATGTAGAGATCATAGTTTGAAACCAGCCTTTGTGTTGCTGACAAACTTGCTCAGTTTGTGCACTTTTTTGTTGTCCCAAGAGCTGGAATTGACACTCATCTGTGCTGTAGTCGAGAGTGGGAGGGTGTGAGCAACTTCCCTAAACCTCCACAGCCCATCCCAAAGCCAGGTACAGTTGCAAACATTGTGTTCAGGGACACCCAAGAGTTGCTTTCTGCTGCTTCCAGGGTGCTCCGTTCCTCCAGGAGAAGTCACCTGTTTGCTCTTCAGCCACACGGAACTGAGCAAGGTCAGTGCTTCTTCCCGCAGACTGGTTGAGAGAGACAATAAGAAATACTACAGGCATCTTGCCTGGGCTTCTTCAACAGTTTGTAAAGTAACCACTTGAGACAATTGTCTTGTTAGAGCTCAACTCTTGGTTTTAAAAAGTTTTTGTTGAATTTCTTGAACAAATTTTCTTTAAGAAACAGACTGCTTTCTTGAAAATATCATTTATGCAAGCAGGAGTAACTTTTACTGTGGCAACAGAACTGTTTTGCACAAATATGACCTAAATTTGTCTACTCTGAGGCTTTAGCTGGTTTCAATGCATGAATCCAAAGGCAAAATGAAACCCATGATGTTCTTTTGTTGTTTTATGAGATATTTTCACCTCTTTAAAATCCCGCCAAAAAACTTGGGCCTAATGTATGAATTTGTAACCATGTGAAGCTAAAGTAACACTAAAGAGAATATGTAGTAAGTGCCCAGTAAACAGTAAATAATATCCATGTAACACCTCTGACTGTATCCTTACTCCTGAATAAAAGGTGTCTGGGATAACCACAAGTACGCAGTATTTTGATTCCATTAAAGACAGTGTTATAAATGATGTTAATACTTTTCTGTCTTTCTAAATGACGTAGAGGAATATAGCAGTGTTACTAGCTATTGTACTCCTCATTGATAGCTCATCTCTGACTCAGATGGAAGAGAGGCAAAGGGTTGAATAAAGAATTCTTAATTCTTTGTTCTTTCCTTGTTTATTAATTTTTTCTTCACCTCCTCTTTTCATTACAATGCTGTGGTTGTTTATTCAATGATATGCATTCAAAGTAAGGATTTTATATCCTCTGTGTTTTGATGAAGTTATTAAATGGAAAGCTAATTAAAACAGATATTTAATATCAGCTGTCTGTACATCATAAGCAAGATAGATTGATGTATCTCCCTTTTTTTTAAAAGAAACATTATATGCCTTCCATATTTGAATTGACTAACTGGAAGTTAATGCATACAGAGGTCTTCAATTCTTGACACTACTTTGTGTGAGTAAATGCATGTTCAGCCACCAGTGTGTGAATGGATTCAAGCACTCCTAATGATTTTGGAATTAGTTTATGTACTGGGGTGCATGGACTTCTTTATTTACTGGAGCGTCTAACTAACAGGCTTTGTTAGCCTAAAGGCTGTGAGCCTTTGTGCGTGCAAGCACTAGACATCCACTGCAGATTCTCAAATTGCATCGACTTTCTTGCCAAGATGGCAGGCAGCTGTCAATGTAGGCACTAGCAAACACAGATGGAGCGAGTCATTCAGGATGGGATGTAATATTTGCCAGTTCAGACTTCCAAGGGGCTTAGTAGGTCGGCAGCTACCACAGCCCCACGTTGTCTTATTCTCTCAGATCAGCATAACGAATCATGCCTGGGAGACCAAGTTAATCCCTTTCAGGTTCCCTGGACTGTAGATCTTTCTGAATTTTCCTTTCTTTAGCCCTTTGTTTCCTCCTGCTTTGTACTGAAAGTTAACTACAACAGCAAGAATGTATTAGGCTACTTGGAGCACTGTCTTCAATTCATCCTGCCCTGCTGGCACATGGCTCAAGCTGCACTATGAAGAAACCCGTCTCACTTCTGGAACGAGTCAACAAGGCTTTTTATAAAATGCAACATCTATGCACTCACATACAAACACACATACAAACACGTACACATAATTTGGAGTTGCCCTTGTCCTGGTTTGAGGGTAAAGGCAAATCTGCTGTTTGAAGTCACCGTTTGCCAAAAGGCTGCACAATCTGCCACTATCAATCCAAGGACTTATTAACTACTCCCCAAGTACTTCCCAATCTCCCAGTGCATGGCATGCAGGTGGCCTGCTCCAGCTGGTTAGATGCACCATTCATCTCTTCAAAAGCAGTTACAATGCCCTGTTCTGCACTCAGCCAGAGGAAGAAGCCCATACCCATCCCATTCCTGGAAAATTCAGGCAGACCCCTAGCTTGGGGCATTCTTCTCCTTGTATGAACAACTCCCATTGTGTCCTATAGCAGGGGGTATGGGAAGTTTGAGGATTAATCCTGTCCTCACTGAGGCACATCTGTTCTCCATTAGATCAGAGAAAGGAGCCTCAGACACTATCTGCACCTAGGGCTTTTCTCTGTCCGTGCAACTCTATCCTGCCATACAATTGGACCTGTCCTTTTTTTGCCCTGACTCTTTGCAGTGATTTCTCCCAGCCTTGTGACTGTTAGGTGGATGGTGGGAAGCAAAAACATAGTGTACCCTCCTGTAAGATTAAGCAACGTGTTAGGAAATTTTGCTGGCTGGGCAAAATACAGGGTTTATCACACTTTGTCTGTAGTTGTATAAACCATCAGCCGGAGATGGGTGCTTCTATATAATAAAACTTCAGGGAAAATTAGCTTGAATTCCTCATCTGTAAAATACAGAGATATAACATTCCTAAATTAAAACTAGATTTGAATTATCCTATAAAGATCAAAGATCATTTCAAGCCTTTGTAGACTATGTCAACACAACTTCATCCTTTTATATTAGGGCTAGAATGATCATATAAATTATCTATTCTTTACATCAGATGAAGCTGTTCTCATTTACCCTGAGTTTGAATCAGGCCAGAATATTCAACAGTCATGAAAACTGTTTTTCCTACTAAGACTGTAGGAAGATATTTTGTCTCTGAGATATTGTGAACAGTGATAGTGCTCCAGTGCTTTGGGAATCCCTACCTCAGACAGGGTTACCAGAAATTCCTTCAGATCTCCTGAAGCATTTAGAGCGTAATATTATAACAAATAGGTAGGACGCAGATTTTCCCAAAAGTCAGGAAGGCAGGCAATGGAAAAAAGATTATGCATAAGTCATGGGGGATATTTTGTGTGCAGGTTAGGTGGTGCCTGACCACTAGAACCCATTCATCAGTCTTGCACTTAGTGTAACATCGGGTGTGCATGTTTGCTTATCACCTATAGAGGTATTTTAAAATATTTGTGTCTAAAGTAAACATGTTTTAGACCATCATTATATGACCATCAGTAAGGCAGTCAATAAGGTATATATTATTATTATTGTAGTTAATGTGTAAAACACATTAATACAAGTAAATGAAATGCTCTTTAAAACAGATTAAACCATATACCCCAAAACATCAGGTGTAATTTTCTTGTCACTATTCCATTTATGGAATTCAAGCTATTCCCTTTTGCACTGCTCTGTTTCATCTCTAGGTCGTAAAGAAAGAAGAGGAAAAATTTCATGGAAAAATGATATCTAAACAGAAAAAAATGGAAAATGAGCATAAAGGTGAAAATAAAGGAAGGAGATTGATAATTTCAGAAGAGGGGATATTTCTTGTGGATTTAAGCAATCTTTCGATCGAAGAAGGCAGAAAAATCTTTGCAGATGAAACTAGGCCAACAGGAGTAATTGATTTTATTAGTTCAGCAGTGGAATTTATAAACAAAAACAAAACTAGTACAGATCAAAGGGAATGAAAAATTCAATTTTTACTTCACAAAATGAAACACCCAAAAATGTCACTTTGTGTTGCATGGGATGTTCTATTCCACTTGAAATTGAATGCTTAAAGTTTTCAGGAATATGACAAAAAAAAAAAAAAAAAAAA
>VXAL01017267.1:484486-540011 GCA_013399475.1 Chauna torquata
AAAAAGAAGGAAAAAAAAAAGAAAAAAGCAAAGAAAGGTGCATTACAGTTACAAAGAATTGCCTGGGTCCACTTAGAGGAATAAAATGGATCACTAGCAAAAGTGGGATGCAGAGAATTGATAAGTGATGGCCAAAACCACTTCTGAGAAAGGAGTGGAGAGCAGGCATTTAATGCTCTTGCACTCTATCCATAGTTCTTTAATACAAATCCAAAGGATAGGACTGAGTATTAATACTATGGAATGTATTTCCCTATTGGTGTAAAGCATAATTTATAAATACATAATAATTTGTAACAGGAAATTTTCCTATGCTGTGTTTGGTAAGATTTTTCTCTCTCTTTTTCTGTCTAGCAGACCAAGCAGACATTTTGACTCCAAGTATGCTTTTTCTCCTCAAATTATTTGCCTATTAAAAACAGAAAAAAAAAAAAGATCATATTTGAACCATCAGAAGAATAAGACTTAGTATCAAACAGAGGCCACATCTACTTCCAGATGGACACTGGCTGTCATGGACCTCCTTATGGAAAGATGAATAAAGTTTGAATATAGATTTTGTATTTTTTAAAACTTTGCAACACTGCAGGTTTGAGGAAAGGGAATTATAAGCCATATCATCATTACCTAGGAATGACCATACCCATAAAGCTATCCTCCTGCCATTCCTTGCTTATCATCTTGTACTAACAGTCGAGGACTTCAGGCCTGTTCAATGTTGCCTGCTGCTTAATTTTTATTTAAATTTAAATTACAGAACTGCAGGGCAAAAAGATACTTCAGGAAATCCCCTGCTCAGCTCCACTGGCCCCAAATGGCCCATGTTCTTCCTGGGATAACCAGGCTGTGGTATCGGCAACAACAGATTCTTTGATGTCACTGTCTGCAGGGTTATTTGCTATGCTCCTTTAGCCAGTTCTACTTCTTTTCCCCTTTTGTGGTTACTATCTCTGTTAGCTTTTTTTTTTTCTTTTTTTCCTCATAGATTCTGTACAGATTTATGCCCCTTTGCTTTGACTGTGGGAATCTGCGTCAGATGAGTATTGCCATGTGAGTATTCTTGCAATTATTAGACTAGATTCATCAGCAGATGTTTGCAGGGCAACAGCTAAAAGGTTCCTTAAGGCTAGACTATACATGAGTATAATCTATACATGAAATCCATGGCATCATTAAAGATTTTTTAATTATTCAGTCCAGTTTCAATAGATTGTATTTTAAGGTTTGAGATGATGTCCAAGCGGACAGGCCAAAGCTCAGTGTTCCTGGAATTAATGACTGGATTAGCAAAACTATTATACCTGAAATTATGAATTAATACGTTGCAATACATTCCTTCTATGACTCAAGCTTCCACTCATTTGGTGGAAGAAGCAAATTGGGAAACCTAGTCACAAAAAACACAGGGTAGAAGCAAGTTAAGAATGTTGTCAGATTTCATCCAAGAACTTTTTAGATATGGTGATATAGTGCAGAAAGAGGTTACTTGTGACTACAATGAAAAAGTGTTAGCAGAATGAAGGGAAATAGTTCTGCATTCATTCTCATCAGGTTTTGTCCTTTCTTAATATTATAAGGATGTCAAAAATGTCAGAAATTGTAGTTTCATCAGTTTGTCTCTTACATAATTTATTTCTTCTTTATAAAAAGCAAAAGAAAGAAGACTATCTAATTGACAGCAGTATCACTGTACTTTACCATTGTGTTAAATGTTGACAGCTTTATTTCCACATGTGGGGGGAATTAACTACTGTTTCTAGTCTGCTTTCAAACCCACTATACAATAACATTTCATGGGGATATTGAAAGATCTTGGTTGCTCTTTACGCATTGTCTTAGTAATTGTTAGCTATCAAACTACTATTTACATTTGCTGAGACAGATTTCTTTTGGGGTTTATCTTCTTTAGAAATATATCTAGCAGAAAACTCGTTCTTGCATAGTCTTAATTATACTGTATATCAATCGCAAAACACAAAACTGATCTCAAAGTGAAATGGAACCATTATTTAATAAATCTTCATAATGTATCACAGAATCACAGAATCCTAGATGGTTGAAGAGACCTTTATAGATAATCCAGCCCAATCCCCCTGATCAAGCAAGGTCAGCTAGAGTGGATTGCCTTGGATCATGTGCAGTCTGGTTTTGAATATGTCCAAGAACGGAGACTTGATAGTCTCCCTTTGGCAGGCTTTTCCATTGTTTGACTACTCTCAGTAAAACATTCTTCATCTGAAGATTGCTTAAATTCATTCAAAACATCTAAATGCTTACTTTCAGGTGGAATTTCATATGTTTTCATTTGTGCCCATTGCCTCTTGTCCCATCACTGGGCACCACTGAGAAGAGTGGCTCCCTCTTCATCACGTACATTGTGCTAACTAAAGGTGGGATCCATCTCAGGCTAAGTTAACCACCTAAAAGATAGCTGTATAACCTAGCCATCTTAATATGCTGTCTCATCCTAGAATGGATGTGTAAGCAATATGCTGATGAAGACCTTTAGTAATTGGAATGGTTTTCATTGACTGTCAAGGGGACCTATGGTAGCAAGTATAGATAGAGGTGACTAAATTCTAGGGAAGTGAAGTCTGCCCTTAGTGCAGATAGTAAATTACATTTCGCTGTCTTTTTGTTTGTTTTTCATTTGTTTGTGTTTTTCATGATGATAACCTCATATATAAATACTGGATATTTATGCCTATTCGCTAGCTTCTGTTAACACAGTGGATTGGTTACAAAAAGCTGGTTATTCCTCTTTCAAGCTATAATGGTTAGCTATGATTCAGCAAATGAAGCTCATGCATGGTTGCATTTTGGTACTCCCTAAATGACAGTTTAAAGTGATTCCAGAACAAATACTTGAATATTTAAATGTAAAATTACATTTTTTTTGAATATTGGAACCGAGATTCTGGAAACAATGCTATTCATCTGAGAGAACCAAACTATAGGCAGTGGCCTCTGGAGATGGACTTTGGAAGTTGGCTTGAAACAAAACACTAAGTTTTGGCCAAGTTACCCTCTTCTTTGACACTACATGGATTGTAAGAGAAGTAAATCAACAGAAGAAAGGACCACAGAGTTAGTTAGTGCCAGTCCTTCAGATCTGGGTGAAAAACATTATTTCTCTTCATCCACATGTGTGTGCAGGCGCATACATATTTGTACAGCAAGGTAAGGAAGAAGGGCCTGGTGGGGCTACATGTGTCATGATAACAGCATTCATTTTGCTTAGTTTTGGAACAGACTTGCTGAAATTTTCATGTGTTCTGCCAACGGTGGAGCCTATATCAAAACTTACAGGAGCTGGAATTGTATTTTAAAATGTAAAAAAAAAAATATTTTTTAAAGGGAAAAGCTTCTATACAAATGGAAATGGGTTTTAATTTGTATGCTATGTGGAATACATCTTTGTCAGGAGTACATACTTGTCAGGAGTTAGTCATCTATCATCTGTGTCAGTCTTCACATCCAAGACAATAATTCACTTCTCATTCACAGCTGAAAATACGTGATTTATATTTGTTTGAATGGTGGCTTCCATCTACACGTATCTCTAACATATGTAGGTCATATAATGGAGCTGTCTGCTTCTTTTAGGGCATTTTTTCATGGAAAAATATGCTACTTCAGTGAAAAGTAGTCATTTTATGAGTAGGGTTGTGAAGAACTGCAGAGCTTAGAAGAAAAGATCAATAACAGTAATCTTTTCAGATGGGCTTGAGTGAACAGTTTCAAGGCCTACAGTTAGCAGTGCATTAGTCATATAAACTAAAGCTATGAAGAGAATGTTATGAGAGCCAAATATAGGTTGCATTTGAATGTTTTCTAAAGACCTTATCAAAGTTACTCATTCCCAAGGATAATGAAAAATTGTTTTCATGTGTGCAGATTGCCATAGTCAAACACTGCTGATTTCTAGTGGCACATAATAAGCAGCATCGTAAACTCCTTGAAGAACAATAGCAGTTGAATGCTAAAATAAAGTTAAAAGCTAGATTTATATCACATGACGTTGAACCCTTCAAATCTTTTTGGGAAATGTCTGTGAAAAGAGAATAGTTGCTGAAGGCTGTCTGTGTATCCCAAATGCTAACAGACAAAGAAAACACACTGCACGAGGTACTAGGTGGGTTTTCCTTCTGGTTACTTTTTTTAGGCAAAATTCATCTGAGGGACAGCACAAACTTCCTCCCTACATCCCTCTGTCTGAACAGCAATGACAGATTATAATTACAGGCTAATTTACCACATGCTATTTCCCAGTTTTCATTGTGAGATAAAATGACACGACAATATGGTATGACTGAGACTGTTTACTCCTGGTGGTGTTCTTCTCAAACTGGAGATGGATATGAGCTGCTGCATGGTTGTACGAGGGATGAGCAGGCATTTTGGGAAGCCTGAAACCCTTGGGGCCACCCTGGGCCTGACTCAGGTCAGACTGCTGGTTTAGGTAAGAGGTGACAGACACCCTGCATGGTTCTGCAGATCTGTGCACAGCTGAGACTTCTTGCTCTTCTCCCCAAGTTCTTTCCTGGAGTCTGCAGAGGGATCCTTATTTTACCTAGTTATGCTGCAGGATATAGGCCATATCAGTCTGAAGGAGCTTAATCAATCAGCACATGCAGGTATGAAATCTATTTCCTGTCTTTGCAAAATTCATTGTGACTCATTTGTTTGAATAATGCCAGTCACTGCTCAGATATTCTCTAAGATGAACAGCTGTGATATAAAGCTGCTCTGTTACTGGCTGTCAGTAGTTTTATTATGTTATTAGAAGCAGTGTCTTTCCTTGTTGAGCTAATCTTGCTGACTTTTGTATGGATCATCTTTCCCTGTAAGTGGCCTGGGTCTGACTTTCTGCTTGCATTTTTAAGAAGCCACCTTCCAGTGCAGTGCTTGTCCTGCCTCTGAGCTTCGGTCTGGAGACTGGTGGCCTTGGACAGAATGGCCTACTCTTTAGATCCTCACTTTTCTACCAAGCTCAGACAAATTTATCTGATTACTGTTTCAAGAATTAGCTCACCCAGTAAAACAAAAGTTAATTTAAGTCTACAAACAACTGATTATTGGGACAATAATCTGTTTCAGACATGCTAGGTGGGGTATTAACAGCCTTTGAGCTTTTAGCCTTGGATTTGTAACCTTGTCTCATGTTGACCTTTGAGAGACAAGAAACTCTTTCTTCAAAGCCTAGCTTGCAGAGCTGTAAATGATTAATTCAGCAATCATAGTTAAATGTTGTCTGCAGGGGACACACCTGAATGAGTACACAACACATGTGACAATGAAAAGTAGATAGAAAGTTGCAATGCCATTGAATTAAGTAGGACCTTGGTTTTCATGAGATCCGTAAATGTCAGATGGCTTGATGATAAACAAATTGTAACATAGATTAGGTTCCTAACATTAGATTTCTAACAAAACGCATAACCTTTCAGATGACGATCCTGACTGTGGTTTTATCTCATGACATGAGTTCTGATTGCGATGGCAAGTAAGGTTAGTATGAGTCACACTCTACAGGGGTTTTGTTCATAAGCTTCGATGAAACAAACATGAGAGCAGTATCTCTATTATATTTTGAAACACTTCTAGGCTGATTTAGATTTGCTGGCTGAGGTGATGGCGACTGAAGCAACTGTTCTTGCAGTTGCTTCCACACAAGGGTCCATGGTCCCTTGGGACTTTTGTTGCCTCTCCTGCACCCTAAGAAACAAATCATATCTCTGCTTTTTTGGCAAACTGGTATCTGAAGCTGAGATATCTGGCCTTCCACAGAGGGGTAGCACTGCTTACAGCATGCTTACTGGAGGAATTTTGGTGGGAGGGCCTGTTTTGGGATGTTACTTTACTTTTACCCATTTCCAGAAATTAGTTTCAGGTATAAAAGTGCTTCCTTTTCTCTTTCACTTCCAAAAGCACTCAGACCACCCTGGAAGGATTATCGACTGCCAAAACTAAAATTGCAACCAGTAAAAACTTCTTTACTGTGAGGGTGACAGAGCACTGGAACAGGCTGCCCAGAGAGGCTGTGGAGTCTCCTTCTCTGGAGATATTCAAAATTCACCTGGATGCGATCCTGTGCAACGTGCTCTAGGTGACCCTGCCTGAGCAGGGGGGTTGAACTATATGATCTCCAGAGGTCCCTTCCAACCTCCACCATTCTGTGATTCTGTATCACAAAAGTCTTTTACATAATTAAATGTAGAAAGCACTCATCATGTCACATATATCAGCATGAGTCATTGAAGTTCAAAGCCTGGAGAAAACACAGCTAAGGACTACTAAACAGCAGCGTGCTTACAGTGGCATTATGGAGAGCAAACCACTTGCACACTTTAAATACATCCAGTCTAGGAACAGAGCTGAACAGGGATAGGGCTGAAAGTTGCATGGTTGGGCAAGAGGCAGAAATCCAACACCAGCAGCTGGATTGAAAAACCAATATGTTTTGCTTTTCAGTCATCCAAAGTTCATCTTGCAGTTCATGGATGCAACCACTGCCCAGAGGGATCTCTTTGGTGAGGTTCTTGAGGTGGCTTTCTGGCTGGGTGGGTTCCCAGTGATGGTTCAGGGCCAGCCACCTGCGCTCCAGGAAACTGCTTTGCCCTTGGTAAGTGAGTCAATTGCAAGCAATCCAGCAATAAATATTCCTCCTATAGAATGTGATGCAAGTGTTTGGGAAAGTAGCAATTACAGTAAACAGATGACATTATTCACTCTACTAATAAGCACAGGTGATTTTACCTACAAGGAGACAATTTTTGAAACCAAACATCCTGTGTGTCTCCTAAATGTTTTTATAATTTCATAACTGGATCTCAAACAGTTTTGAAGCATTTTTCATAACCAAACAATTGTGCCAGCTGGATGTTCCTCCTATAGGGGAATGGAGTGCTTGCACTGGAGATCCTGCTCCAATAATCACAATAACTTGGAGACCAGTTTTGACTTTAATGCCTGTGAGTTAAACTCTGCTCCCTCTCAGAAAGCAGAACTGGATTAGGCGAAATCCCCACCCCCACTTTCATCTCCTTATGGACATTTAGATGATTCCACGTCAGTAATTACCCAATATAAACCACAGCTCATAGCTGCCAAAAATTCCTGAAGACAAGAAGTGAATATGCAGAGTAAGCATATAGGACCCAAGAGAATTACACCCCAAGCAGGGAGAAGAACCTTTGTGTATGAGGTTGTGGTTTCAAGCAGGCACAAGTGCAGACGGTAGTCAAAAGGAGTAACTTTTCTCCCATCCTTTCTTGCTCCCTGTTTTCCCAAGGCCCTGGACTTCTTTACTGTTGCCACATCCCTTATGCTGCTACTAGTACTTGAGAGGACATAGAGGGCTGGATGTGTCAAAAAGAATTCAGCTGGTGAAAAAAAAGAAAAAAATGAAACAACAACAACAACAACAACAACAAACTTTTTGTTAGGTTAGCTTTTAGGTCTCTGATGAAATTTATTCTGTGGCCACACAGGGGCTGAAATGAGGGACTGCAAAAGGTCATTTCAATTGCTTACACTTTGGCTGGCTTAGAATGAACCTGAAACTGTTTTGCTCTTAAGGATTCATACAAGTAGGTTCACACAAGCACTTTTGATTCCATAAGGACAAGTATGGGAGTGGGAAATGCTCTCATGAACAAGGCAGGGTAACTATCTAGTCCTATCACCTTATGAGCAGAGCCTCTGCTACTCTTGGTTTTGCAGACAAGTAATTTTTCTTCATGTCCTGAGAGATCAAAATATATTTTTCATTGTTAAGTGAGAGAGGAATAAATCTATATTCCAACTTTTAAAGTAAAATCCAGCTGGAATGTTTTTCCTTTTCTTACTGCACTCCCTGGTTTCTAACTACAGTGCAGTGCTGCAATATTCACTGCTGCAAAGCAGTGTCTTGATTTGTCTTGCAAAATGTCCAATTTAAAATAAATGCCCTGAATGGCTAAATGAAAAGACCATGCTAGTGCTGAAAAGAAGATCTAATACCTCGTGTCTTGTGCTAATTTATGACAGGAAACATTCTGATCTCTTGAGCTGTGGCATTGGTTCTGAAGAAAAACAGTAGCCTTGCATCCTCTCTTCTCTGAGTAATAAATACTGGGATAACATCACTTTTGCAGATCATAGGTGTGTCTTAATCAAAAGACTACAAGCACAATGGATCTTCCCACTAAGGGCAAAATGAAATACGGGCCTGCAATTCTTAAGGTGCACAGTTTAGTTCTTTACGACACTGCCAAAGGCATTTGATAAACCCATCCTCATTTACTGAGCTCTATCTGATCATAACTCAGTTGTATCAGTGCACCTGCAAAACCTGTACAGTGACTCTATAGCTATCAGGAAACCTACAAAGCTAATAATTCTGAGAGAAAATGTAGATAACTGCAACTATATCTTTGTTGGCAACCCATAGTGCTTACAAGAGTTTTTAGCTGCCAACAACGTATAAAAATGGCTAGAACACAGAAGAATGATTTCTGTTATCCTAATTTCTCAAATTTGGCTTTCCTTTCAGGAGCAACTGGACTTTCTAGCACTTTATGTTCCTTTTCTATTCTATTCTATTCTATTCTATTCTATTCTATTCTATTCTATTCTATTCTATTCTATTCTATTCTAATTTGTCTATTATGGAGCTAATGAAGTGGCATTTTGGCTTCCCTGGTGGTTGTTGATCTGGGTTATGAGAAATGTATGACACAAGGAAAGAGGATCTGTACTGAGCTGTACTGAGCTCTACATTGTTTCACATGTGGGCTATGGAGAGAAGCAAGCTCTGGGCTTTGGCACGGACTTGTCCAGACACTTACATGGTTGAATCACAGGTTTCAAGCTGTGGCAGAAGATAGTTATAGGCCAAAGAACTCAACGAATTTCTTCCTGGAACTATATTAATATCAAGTGGCATAGAGCACACAGAGTGGAGGAAGGAGGAAGGAAAGAAGGCGGACACACTCAGACGGAGGGAGCAGGAGAGATGGAAGCACCACGGTATTGATAATAACACCTTGCACATTCTGCCTGGCAGTGAAGCCCTCCTTTCATGGTCCTGGACTAACACTTTGCTGCTGTGGAAGAAGTCACAGTAGATTTGGCATTGGTATTTGGGCAGCTAAAAAGGTTATGTTGACATTTGCAAGTGAAAACATTTAATGTAACAGGACAAAAGCTGAAGCTAGATTAATTCAAACTACAAATAAAGCACACAATTTTGTATTTAAAGTTATTAAACACTTGAAGTGCTTTGCTGCTGATATTAGGGATTCTCTGTCACTTACAGTTCAAAATTTACAGCTCAAATAAATACTTTATGCAAGAATTGGTAGATGACATTCTGTGGCCTGTGTTACCTATCACTGTGATGACTGCTGTCCCATCTGATCTTCATAGCTATGAGTTAGTCCTGTCCCAGGGTAAGGAAAATACGTATCTGCTACATTTTTGTGGCTATCAAGATCAAATCCGAAACTGTATAGTAGGAAGGGGAGAGTAAGAAATGGTGTTCACTCCCTGTACTTAGACACAGAGATCTTTCAGTGTGTAAGTGTATGTGTATGTGCGTGTATGTTCCTCCTCCTGCAACCAAACTGGCTTTCCCAGAGTCTTTCCTGTACTGGCATGTTCCCAGGTTGTGCACCAGTTTGCTGCCAGTTCAGTTGTGCTGATGTTGTTTGTGTGAAGTGATCTGGATTAAAGATTCTGGTAAAACGGATAGAGATGGGAATGGGTGGCTGGTGGCCAGAGAGGATAGGAAGTTCTTGTGCTTTTGCTGACAGAAAATTATGTTAGATTATACCCTTGCGTTTGGTCACCTTGCCCTGGGCTAGGCAAGCTATCAATGGCCAATGATTTCCTGAAAGCACAAATGTACCTTATAAAGAGGTGTCAGATGAAAATTTGAGCACTGTTATGGGGCAACCAAGTTTGGAAAGAGAATCTAGATCACTAGAATATAGGTGTGTGCACAGGTTAATGATAAGCTATTATAATGTAAAAATAAGTAATTACCTGGAAAGAATTAAAGATAAAAGGAGGAAAAGATTTGTTACATTTCGACTCACAAGGCACAGAACATATTTCTTTATTTTGAATAGAAGAAAAACTAAGAAAAAAGAAAAAAGTAGTGACTTTTTACAGTCTTGAAACTTCTTCAGATGAGTTATACTCCAGCAGCATTTCAGCTTAAGGTTTCTAATCCTTTCCCTCTGACAAATTCTCAGAAAGTTTCTCTACTTAGTGGATTTAAAATTGCTGATGTTAAGCTGAATGCTGTACATTTGCATAGAAATGTAGTTACAAAACAAATGCAAATGATTTCAGGCCTTTACAAAGTCTAGCATCAGGCCTCTTACATTGTCTGACATAACCCAAAGTTGTAGGAAGATCGTCAGCTGCTGTCCTGGACAACAAAAACACCTTTCTCATAAAAAGAGAACTGGTCGTCTTTTTTTTTTTTCCCTGTAAATAATATCCTCAGTATACAACCTCCTTTAACCACGGTGTTATTAAGTGTGGGGTTTGATCTCATAAATACTCAGTAGGACTGTTAATTTTATGAGGTACTTTTTAACTATTTTTGACTAGCATTTTAAGAATCTTTTTTATGTAGTGACGTAACATGGAAATATTAGATACAAGTTTATATTACACTGATTGTTTCCTTTTTGTCCTTTGGTAATTTTTGACTTGCAGTATTTTTCTCACATAGTTGTTATGTACAAAAACGCATACCTCCTGATGGTGTAGGACCAACACTGAGTGGAACAATTCTGGTCCTACTTCCTGGCACTGTCATGCAGTAGGAGGAAAAGTTCTAGGCAATTTTTAAAGGATGGTTCTAGTGATCGTGGCAGGTCTATTCTAAAACTGTTCACAGACAACAGCAACTTGGACCAAAATAAATGCTTTAATTAGGGGGTGAATTCCCTTGTGTCCTTAAATTGAGAATGAACATGACCTTATAAATCCATTGAGAACTTTAGCAATGTACCCTCTACTCAGCCTGATTGAAGTCATGGTAGTCACATTGGAACAAATGGGTTCACTGGATGACAAGTAAATTGTAAATTGCAGGTTGCATATATGTATCTCTGAAAATCACAGGAATTAGAAAAAGGAAACTTTTTAGGTCATCTCATGTATCTTATTGCCAATGAAGCTTCTTTTATTTTATTTTATTTTCTTTTTAAATTGTATTATATATCTAAAGAACTTTTAAAAGTCTTTTAAAAAAATGTATGCAATTTTGGTAATGAATAATCAAGTAATGAGTTATTTCTCATTTCTTACTGATGCTTACCATACCGTGGAAAATCCTAGACTTTCATCTGATTCCTTGCTTTTAAGAGCTGAAAATGGAAATTTGAAAAAGGGAGTGTGTTTTCTTGAGATGGGGCTGACTGACAGACGTTGGCGTTCAGGATCCCAAGTATACACACTCACATCCAGTTCAGATACCCTGCACATAGTGTTTCCAGTAGGTCATAACAGTAGGCTCCTTACACTGTGCCTTGGCATCAGAATCCTGCCACAGAAAGCCTGCCTTGTTGCTATACACAGAGACTGCACCTAAAAATTTTAGAAAACATGAGTTTTCTTTCAGAGGTGTATTTCTCCACATTGTCTGTATAGTGAGTTTAAAAGCTGAATACTAGAGCTGAGCAATCTAAATGGTGGCTGTGTTTTGGCACTTCAATACCTAAACTGCAGTCATCAAAATACACGATGAGGATCTTGCCCTTAGTGAATGTATGCATTTTCAATAACCTTTAAAATACGTTTGGAGATGGTCAAAACTATGATCTTTCTTCTGCTCAGGTTACAGCTGTTGCAGAGTATCCCTCTTCTAACACAGGAACATCCAAAATCTGAAATGTTCTGTCTCACAGGTGGTAAATGTTGCTGCTGGGTATTTTAACAAAAAGAACAAAAGGTCAAACTTTTTTTTTTTTCCTTCCTGCTAGGAAATTTTTTATAATTTTAAAGTTTAAATAACCAGCTAATGCTGTACTTACGTACTTAACTGCATAATTTAAAATTTGATCACAAAGGCAATTTTCTTGATCTTGTTTATAATGACAACACCTTCTCAATTTACTGTATAGAGATTTCAAGCCTGTTTTCGTAGGAACAAAATGAATAGAACCTATAGGTCTTATTTTCTCCATTTATCTACACAACTGTTGTTTAGTCCACTTCCAAGGAATGACATTTCACAGATTATTCTTCTGCATACTTCTCAGAGGGTAATTTCAGATTACTGGTATGAGGGAGTTTCTTTGCATTCTCCTTTGACATAGATGATGGGAGAGAAAAATGTTTCCAAAAAAGATGGAATCTAATAAATAATAATAAAAAAGTACACTTAAAAAACAATTGTGACGGAAAAAGAGACAGTGATAGTTAGGGTGTGTGAAATGAATAAAACTTAAAAACAAACAAACAAAAACAAACAACAAACAAACAAACCAAGCAACAAGCAACTTAAAAAACAGGAGCCTTCGTTGGCTTTTAGGGTGTCGTTGAACTTTCTTCTCCACATGAACTCCATTTACAAGAATGAAATAGAACCCCCCATGGATGATGGTGGTAGCATTTGCCATTCATTATATACAAGAGCAGGTGACTCTTAAGTAGTTTATATGTCTATTTCCCAAAAATTGACAAGAAATTAAGTTAGAGATAGGAAGAAGTGAGCCAAAAACTTGTGAAATTATTACAACAGCAATGCTTTACTGGAATACTGCGTAAGGTGGTGTTCTGTAAACTGTCTTTATCTTAGGCACAAATATATTCCGTTATATTACCTTCCAGTTACGTAAGTTATAGATAGGTCTGCATTTGAGAATTGACAAGAATGCATACTTTTACGTCTCCTCTTTGGCATCTCAGAATGTAAATCTTTAAATCATCTTTAAATATGCTGGCTATGCGCCATCAGCAGATTGGTCCTATGTGTGTGTATGAAAATTTCAGTCCTTTCAGGGAGTTTAAAAAGCTTATATAGTTCCTAATGACTGCTATGTCAGCTAGATGAAGTTTTGGTGTCAGGGACTTTATATAAAATTTCACTTCTGAATTTGACCTCATAAAATTTCTCAGCAATATTGAAAGTTAGAACGCAGCAAAAATATAGAAAACAAAACCAAAATAAGGAGGAAGTCCTGCTTTCTTCTTTTCACCTCTAAAAATTCCAGCCCCTGCTGCATCTCCCTGAATGAAGAGAAATGGCTTTGGTAGGCATTTCACTTTTTCTACTTGCTAAAACTGGCAGTCAGGCACCCTACTTGAATATGCACAATTAAAGCAACTATACCATCAGATATTTCTCCCATTATTTCATTTGCTTAAAACATCAGGCAATACTGCCCGCAGCAATGATTTGTTTTCAAAAATAATTTAAAATGTCTTCAGTATCAGAAAAACAGAACTGATGTTCATCCTATTCTCTTTTCAGCTGCCTGCCTCTTTCTCCGTCACTAGCTGTAACAATTTTCTGGGCACTCACCATGCCACCAATGTATATTAAAGGTGAAATATTTGACTTTTAATGCACTCTATTTCTTAAGCAAGGGAAAAAAATGAACATACTGTTAGTGAGGTTTGAGGAAACATTCCTTTTTTCACTTTTGTTAAGGGAAGAATTTTTTTATGGTAATCCTCATTACGCCTTTGCCACCCCTCACTCTGCCCCCCCGGAGACCCACCTTGGCTGTGTTTTATCCAGGAATAACAAGAACAACAAAACAAGGTAGTAAAGGCACCATGCTGGTTGCCATTAATCTGCACATTTTTTGTCTCACACATAACCTAAATAAATAATGAAAAATAGATCTTCACCTGAAATGGATTTTTATACTCAAACTCTGTAACACCTCTTATTTCCTATGCTGTGAGCTGCTTGGGAACTCTAACAATTGCAGGCGCTCCAGGTAACAAAGCTAATGCTTGCTTTAAAAAGTACAGGAAATTCAGGGAAACCAGACCAATCTATGCTAAATTAGGCTTTAACTTTTGTAGATTTTATTGTCCATATACCTGATAGATTCAGAGGTTAAGTAATAACATGTGGGCTTAGGCAAACACCCAGGTGTACATAAAAATATGTTCTTGAAGAAAGCACATTAAAAGGATTTGGTTCCATTTTCACAGCTGTAATTTATAGACTACATGGGGTATTTTTAATGGCTTGTATCAGACATCACCAAGCTGCTGTACGTGGCCAGATTCAGGTCTCAGTTCCACAAGAAGAACTATTACCCAAAACTTTCTGGTTTTCATTCTTCTTGGTCTCCAGGACATGGATATTAAAGGTACGGTGGCAGTGCATATCCGTACGGCCAAAATACAGAAAAATTAAAATGTCTTGACAGAGAGGAGGGGAAGGCAGACATTTTGAGTAAATTAGTTTACACTTTATGTCTACATTTCTCTACTTTTCTAGCTACACTTTTCCGTAATCCAATCTCTCCTAAAGAAGTCTGAGGGTCATATTTTTACTGAAAGTGAGTGGTATCTACTCCTTGGGCTGAAATCAGTAATTATGAGTTTGAGTCACAACTGTTTGTTTAACAGTTAGGTAAACTGTTTGAATTAGCTCCCCAATGCACAGCTCCTTAAGCTCAAGGCATTTTATCTCCTGCTTTTCCCTCTCTAAAAGGGCATATGAAGTACAGAGACACTGTGAATTTCTGCCACAGAAGGTGCAGGGAGCTGAAAACAAGCTGAAAAGTGCTTCACTTTACAGCATTTCAGGCATGATCTTTCAAACAAACAAACCTGGTCCACTCGTTCACCTTAGCATTTCATGACTTGCTTCAGTGATGCCCAGACGGCATCTCCAAGGCTAAGGATGACATCCATCCACCCCACTGCCTTCTCCCATCTGAGACAGGGAGCCACTGCCTGAGCTGTGCAGGGTGTCTAGGCTGTGCACCATGAAGTACTTTGCTGCGTTAGCCTGGATCAAGGAAGGCAGTCCAATGAAAACACCATGGGGCAATGCCACGTTACTAACCAGATAGGAAGTTAAAGATATATGGGTTCCCGAAATGATGGTGATAATGATTAAGCTATATTATTTTGGTACCAGATTTTCCACAAGGAGAGCCATTAATTAAGCTAAAGTTTTCTTGTGTCTCTAGGCCTTTACTTTTCTCCCCAGGCAAGAAATCTCATTGTCATTGCTGACCCTGAACTTTTTCTTCCACCAGCATCTCCCTCTAGTTTATCACTGTGGTTGGACCTTTGCCAGAGTTTGCCCTCACCATGACCCTGTCTTTGATGAGATACTTGTTTATACCCTACTCAGGTCTCTGCTCAGTTAATGCAATCCTCTCCTTTAAATTCTCTCCTGAGTGGTCTCCTTGAATTGTCTGGATTTAATTCAGTGTTGCCAGGAGAGCACAAGATGCATACTCCTGTTGTAATAAGCTTGTCTGGTACTGGATAAAGAGTGGCAAGCTCAGGATANTTCTGTTGTCAGAGCCCTGTTTGGATAGATCGTTACTGAATGCGTCTGGGGTTTCAGGGACCCAGCCAGATGCAGGAGCTGAAGCTTGGCTTCAGCATGAGGAGGCAGGCAGGTAGGCAGGCTCACTTAACATCAACAGCCCGTGAAAGAAGGACCGGGTGCTGGTGGCTGCAGGGACTGCGAGGACTCGAGGACTGCAGGGCTGTCAGCTTGCAAAAATAGATCAGATAACTCCAAGCTCAATAGTGGGTGCTGCTTGGAGGGGAAAGAGGATCTGAAAGAGGAGTCTGTCCTGGGGTGTCTTTGGCTGTGGAGCAGTAGTAAGAGAGAGGACTGGGTGAACTGGCGGGATCATGAGTAGCTGAGTGTTTCCACTGAAAGGTTTCCGGGTCCATTAAGAGCGAGCATGTTACTCATAGCAGTGTGCTTTTGAGGATGTTGGGTCTTTCCTTGAATATAAAGAGATTGTGATCACTTTTAATGTTAATTAATTTCCATGAATAAGTCCAGCTCTGGGGTGAAAGAGAATGAGGGAGGGAGGGAGTTCTCAAGGTGGGAGGGAAGGATTTAGCAGGAATGAGTTTGGGAAAATGGGGCAGGTTTGAAGAGATGAAGAGTTTGCAAAAGGTAATTCTGGGGCAGTGTCTGTGGAGGTGGGCAACTGCAAGACCTAGGAAGGAAGAGACTATGAAGTGAGAACCTTTCAAAAAAGAAATAGGAGAAAGTCAGAGGTATGAGGGCTTCTGCCCTAGAAAAGACTTTTTCTGCAGCACTAATCATCTCTAACTGGAGGAGTTTCAAACTTCCATTCCACCCACAATTAGTTTAGAGGTCCCTGTGAAATACTTCCTTTGTTCTCCTTATCTCAGCAAAGATGAGGGACTGCTGGTGAAAAGCGACTTGCATTGGGAATAAATTGACTCAAGGTGTTTTCAAGACCACTTCCAATGACAAGATTGTTTCAGGGACCAAACCTAAATTGAAATATTTCTAACAGTGCTAAAAGTGAGAGAGCAAATCTCCTTGCTTACTCAGCCATCTTATTGACTCCAGCATGCTCTGCCCATCCCGCTCTTTAATTCCTCTAAGAGGACCTCATTACTTTCTACTTTAATCCAGCCTACTACTCCATGAGCTGAACTGTTCCAGGAGGGGACTAGATAACATCAGTGACTGAACACATTGTTTTGGTATAGGGTTCAACAAAAGTCTTAATCCAAACAGTTGCATTTTATATAATTAGATCACAATTCCTCAGTGTCCACCATCTTGGGATATGTTTAGATCTATCATCCTTGATGTGTTAATACCAAAATAGTGTTTGCTCAGTTATTTTTCTTATTTCGGTTTACAAACAAACTTAAGAGGTACTGTTTTGGACAGTCATCTATTTTCATCTTTCCATAACTTAAAACTCCTGCAGGATGATCCTAGTGACTGTCAATGGTACAGAAAGACTGCTGTTGTAAAATAATGTAGAGCTGCCCTAGATTACTGGTGACTAGGGGAAATCTTACTAGTGCTTTTTTTTTTTTTTTTCCAAAATAAATTTTAAGTTCTAATTGTATTTGGAGTGGACAAATATCTAAATAATTAAAGCCACCAAGGAATATCATCAAATACTGCTCTTAACTATGTTGGTAGAAATATCTTTTCTGTTAATTAATGGAGGACATAGTTTTCATGAGCTGTCAATCAGGCTCTTTTTAGAAAAAAATTGTCGTAATTGAAGTTTTCCTCCTGTAACATCAAAATAATTGAAGAAGCCTTTAAAATCTGTAATGAATTGTACTGCTTTGATTCTTCGTGCCTCAAATCCAAGCTCTATCTTAGAACATTTGAGCTCTCTAATTCGTTGTAACTCACAAAATAAAAATAATATGGCCTCTTCCTACCGAACAGAGGAAGTACTCTTACAAATAATAACAACATAACAGTAGGCAGTCAGCATTATCCATGCAGAAACTGTTCTAGGAATGATGGGTCTTATTATCCAGTTTCAAACTCTGTCCTGGACTTGTTTAGTGATCTTCATTATGTTACACCACCTTTATGTGCCTCTTTCTTGATCTGCAAAACTGCATCTGCTATGAAGCATTTTGAAATCTAAGGTAATGAACTTCATACATTTCATATTACTATTCTTATTTGAAACAAAATTGGAACTGTGAGGGAGTTATTGAGTGAATGATTCTCACTGATAAATAGTGAGAATTGTCCCAAAACTTTCTGAATCAGTTCTCGGATAAGTGGACACAAGTGGACATCTAAAAAAAAAAATGTAAATCAGATATCTATGTTAATTGTAGCTATAAAAATCCACCAGAAAACAAACAAACAAACAAACAAAAACAACCAACCAAACAGAAAAAAAGCACAAGTTCAGAACTTACTTTATTGTCACTGTGATCAAATTTCTGTTCTCTGCTGGAACTGCATCGGGGCATTATCAGACTGGAAAAATACATTTCTGAGACATTAAAACTGCTATTGGTAATACTCTATAAATTCATGGATATTGTATGCAGTTCGTAACTTAACCTCATTTTAGTTTTTGCCCACTGAAATAATAACCCACTTTAACAGTTTTTATCTAACTTTTAAATCTTCAGAAGCACCAGAATCTCGTCCTAGATCTGACATTTGAAATTTAGAGCAGTTTCACTGTGACTTTGAGTATAGACCAAATTAAATAATTTGCAATTTTAAATTACATTCAGGGAGCGTACTGTTGCCACCTATATTCTTTAATCCAACACTCCCAATCTATTGTTTAAAGAACCTCCTTATTGTTCTACTCCTACAGTGAAAACAAAAAAGGAAGTACATAAACAGGCATTTAATCAAGCCCTGTACAGCTCCCTGTTTTTTATTCTACCTTGTTAAGCCTCTTGCATTTTACCGTGGTTAAAATATAGTGTAAACATAATTTGACCTTTCTATCACCATCTCCTGTAAGCCATTCTGAAAATGAGTGTACACAGCACTAAACATATAGAGCTGGGAGAATTTTGGCTAGTGAGATTTTTATGATTAAAAACATGTAAGAGAAAAATAGAAAATGCATTAAAAAGTATTAAAATATGCCAAGTGGGCATATAAACACATAACATTTTAGATTTGCCACTCCTCAGCTCAGCTGCTACCAAATGGTGGAAACATCCAATAATACTGATATTTTTTTCTATGGCAGCTCCTTGGAAAGTCAAAATTTTGCTCTGCAGAATTCTGAAAAACACCTTAGGTTTGTAAAGCCAAGTTTTTCAGCTCACTGTCTTTCTCAGCCCAAACTCATCAGGTTCTGCTTCACCCGCTGTGACAAATGGGCTTTTCCTACTGAATGCAATGTGAGAATGGTGGTTGTTTCCCTTCAGACCATGATTACTGGAGGAGCGATCATGACTGGCCTTGTTTGCCCAGTACTCAGTGATTAGTATTCTTATCCTAGTGTGAGTTGAATTTCTTCTCTTAGCTGACAGGATCAACCTGAAGCCTCCCATGGAGGCACCTAACTTCCAGGATACAGGGTAATGGAGATTATTTTGAGATGTTCCTTGTGTTAGAGATTTTCACCACTGTAAAAAGTAGGTAAAGGTGCATGGAAGAGGTGACAATGCACGGGGCCAACAAGCAAGGGTGCAAGTGGGCAACCAGGACACATTCCTGCAGGGACAGATCTGAGCTCCAGTCATGCACAGAGGACTATTTCTGAATTTATGTACTCAGCAATGTGACTGAACTCTCTCTCTTCCCAAAGGCATGACCAAACTGCTGGTCAGTGACTGCCTGCATCCAGACCACAAGCCACAGAGGCTTGATGGATTGTTTCTAAGAAAAGCAAGCCTAGTTTTAGTTGGTTTACATCTGCTGGGCAGGTTTCTGTCATTACCTGGAAATAGTTTAAGGAATCCACAGCTCGAGAAACATTGATCACCATCTCAGTAAGCTGACAATGCCAAAGAAAAGCTTATTTGAAAACTCTCTGACCAAAAGGGCATTCTAGGTGCCAGATATAGACATTATGACCTTGCTTAAAACACTGAAGAAAGTTGCAACTTTTGCCTTGAAGTAGCTAGTACTCTACTATGTGAAAGCTACAGATATGAGCAGCCTGGCACTTCAGTGCTGTAAAAGTGTCAACACATATACAGTGTAAGTACACGTACTTTAAACCACCGAATATAGTGACTTAGGCCATACTGGACTTCTGCTGTACTGGCAGCACTGCCTAGGCCAGTTCAAGTACTGCATAGCTGGCATGCTTTTGTAGCAGTAAAGGTTTAGGAACCTTGTCTCCAGTAAAAAAGCTGCTATCGTACTGAATATATGCTCTTATAATGTTTTAAGACTCAATGCAGCCATAGTTGTGAATAACAGTGGCTGTTTTAACTAGGAACAATTAATTAAAGTAATTTGAAGAACTTATTTAGTTTTTATTTAGATAAAAATTCCAAAAGGCCAAAGTTAGTCTGCATAAATTGGTTTGAGTGACTTTGCCTTCCCCCTTTGTCCCAATTATCTGATTGGTCTTGCACTGAAAGAGGTCCACCCATTGCTATTTCATTTTGAAGGAAAGAAAAACACATATTGACATGGTCTTCAACTTCTCTGTAGTGTTAAAATATGCATAAAGTCCATTCCCATGTCACACCAGAACACCCAGAACTGAGTCGAACTCTTTAGGATTAAGATAAATGTTCATAAGTGCCTGAAGAGAAATCTGATTTAGGTGTCAGAATAAGTTAGAGAGTAAAGAAGTCTGTGTCTTTTAAACCCTTGAATTTATAATTCTTTAGAGTAAGATCGTTTAGTAACAAAAACAGCAATCTTCACTTAATCATGTATTAGCAAGCAAGAATTAGCTAGCATAGTAGCTTTTGGATATAAACAAAGGCATTCACAGTAGGTACCAAGGTATTTTGAATGTCATTGGAGATATTCAAAACTCAACTGGACAAAGCGCAGAGCAACGTGATCTCACTTTGAAGTTGGTCCTGCTTTGAAACAGAGGTTGGACTTTTTGACTTCCAGAGGTCCTTCCCAAACTAAATTATTCTGTGATTTTATAACTGTTAACTTGCATAAAAATTGCTCTTTCCACATCACCATATTCCTGTTGATTAGCACTTACTAGCTCCAAAAGTGAGCCGTCTAGCTTCAGATTCAGAACATCTATCTCTCGGGCTGGATTTTAGCCTGCCTCATTTGTGAGTTAGGCTAAAACTTGTGTGGGATACTCAAAGGCCATGCAGAAAAGCTGTGTCTGTTCAGGATGGCAACAGACTGCTGTCCCCCAGGCCAAGGCATCAGCCAAAGCTGAGTTGGCAAACGGATAGAGTGGTGTAGGGTACACCTAGTTCAGCCTAAATGCAGACAGTCCCTTCTAGGGGATTTTGCTTTGTCCTTCCCTGGCTATATATTCCTGCTGCCTTCCTGCCATCAGTCAGAGACACTGAGCAGCCACAGAGTCAGCCAGATTAGTTTGCACTCTTAATTTAAGCCTCTACAAAAGGTGGTTAGCTAGCAATATGCTAGGGCTAGCAATATGTTAAATCAACCTAGCATTAACAACTTTTTCCTTGAACATGTCAACTTGTAGTTTTAATAAGCAACTTATGCACGAATTCTTAATTCCATTGTTCTTCCTTATACATAGTATACAGTAGTTTACAGAACAAATCTAGGGAATTATCAGGTGGCCTAAAAGGGTGTTTTCAGCATCCTATTGCAGGACGAGCACAATTTCAATACTTCGTGGCACATTTACCTCACGTGCTGAGTTACATGGCAGCACTAGGGACACATTTTCGACTTTGGAGTATATGGCATAGGATATCCTACCATTTTCCTTGTCCCTCAGTGCAGGAGATCGGAAGGAAGATGAGAGTTCAAGGTCCTGATTTCCTGCTTTCCTGCCCAAGGTTGTATCTTGAGATGCAAGTGATTCCCTGACCATGGCTGTATCTTGAGATAGAAGACTTACAGAACAGAACTTCTCAAGGCGTCATGCTGTTGGTGGTTGGAAGAGCAATCACATGGCATCCTGAAGAGTCTCTTTGAGGCAGCCTCCCTGTATTCCTGGACTTTCACAGCCTGATTTTCTAGTCACCCTTGTACAGGCTAGGGCTGTTCTTTCCGTCCACTCGAGGAACAATTTCAGGATTAAGGCCAAACATAGGCTTGCAATGTTAGAATGTTTTTCAGAGCTTAGTTTAAGTGGAGTCATACAATGAGAATCACTCTCTTAATTACTCAGTGAGCTCTAGGAACAAGTCCTTACCTACAACTATCAACTGCTATTAAAGTGATAATAAGGGACTACTTCAAGAAAAACACCTTCTTGCAGGATTCCTTTGTATAGTTCTACAAATTTCTCCAAATAGCTCCAAATCATTGATTTACTGAGGAACGGCTCTACAAAAAGTTAAAAAAAAAACAAAAACAAAAACAAAACCTAACAAATTTCCACCAGAGCTGTCCTGAAAAAAAAAAAAAAATTCGTATTTTATTTTGCCATTTCACCTAACACTGAAATCTCAGTGTTGCAGCTTTTCCATCTTTAGTATGTAAATTTTGTGCACACGGTAATAAACACATGGGGCCATGATACTATTGGAAGTTTTTCCAGTCCAATGATATAAAGTTTAAGTCTTCCAAGTCCTACACCCTGTAGACCTCAAATTAGTCTCAGATGGCTTGACATGCTCTAATACTTCATTTGTATGTTTGTGAAGGCTCAGTGAATTGGTTATTACTTATGCTTGGTTAATATTAGTGTAGACAGAATTGACACTTTTAAAAGAGGTCATGGTCTGAGCAACTATTGATGTTTTTTTTTTTTGCAGCCAGTGTTTGGGGAGCTCTTCAGCTGGAATATGATTGATTTTCTTTTTGACATTGTTATAGTTTTTTCTTTTCTTTTTTTTTTTTTTTTTTTTTGCCTGCTCTTGGCTCTTTTGGGCCCAGGGGTTGGTAGGCTAGTTGTTTACTTTAGCTCTGGTCACTCTGAATACCTATTCTTCCTCTTATCTCTCCAGTGGTATCCTCTCCATCTGTTTGGTAAGCACTAAAATTTTCAGCCTTATCTTTGAGGACCATCTTCAGGAGCTGTTTTGCAAATGTTTTCCTAAAAGTACTTGGCACTTAGAAAGTCCAGGTGCAAAACCATTTAAATGAGATTTCAGGGGAGACCATAGAGAAAGGAACATAAGCACTGTTGCTTTTTCTTCTTATGTAGAATTCTTCTTGTATTTTCAGAGTTTTAATCCCCTCCACCTATGACAAGGCAATGAATTGAGAAAGGCTGGGAGATGAAGAGTGAGAGTAAACCTGTAGCTTCAAGTAGAGTACACTTATATGAATTTACTCCACCAATACACATGTAAACTGAACACTGTTAAAGGGGGCATACATGACCTTTAATCCCAGTATATTTATAGTATGTAATATTATAAAGATGTAATATATAATAAAGATGAATGAAAACAGCCCATCCCTATTTCTTCTTCCCCATTTTCAAAAGGTGCCCTGAAAATAGATTGACCACTCTGAGATTGACTATTCATTTGGCTGAATACACCTTCAAGCAGGCATAGCATACCAACATAATGTAAGTTTGCTCTATAAGACTATGAACACATTGTAATTAACAAACAGTGTAATTAATCATCTGGCTTATTGCTGTGTCTTACATATTTTGTCTTGCCTGAAGGAAGGAGATTGTAAAGGACACTGCATTATCCAGATCACCATCTTTCCAGTGACGGGTGTCATAATTTATAGGAAACAGAAGAAAGAAAGAAAAGCTGATCAAAATTCCCCCAAAGCTTGTGAGAATTACAGTGTTTTCAAGTGTGTCTGCATCTTGAAATACGATGAAGAAAATCTAAAATTGCCCTAAGATTTATCTAAAATTTATCTAAATTAGACAAATTTCTAAATGGCTGCTCACCGAAGTCTCTTAAAGAAGTGGTAATGGGCAAATAGGGAAGTTTTTCATGTGGATAAAACTGGTTAAAATAAAGGAAACTCAGAGTAGAAATATATGGTCAGCTTTAAGTGGAGTGAGATCATCACTGAAGTCCCACAGGGACCTTTGCTTGGGCCAGTGTTCAACAAAGCAATAAAAGATTAGAAAAAGGGGTAGGTGACTAGTGAAGAGGCAAAGTTCTCTGATGATACTAAATTATTCAGGACAGTAAAAACAAAATTTAACTTCAATGTATTTCACAAGCACATCCTAGTATTGATTGAATAGGCAACACAACAGCGGATTGTATTCAATGTGCCTAAATGTAAAGGAAAAAAAAAAAAAATCCTACTCTACTACAAAGTGATGAGCTCTGAGCTGGCTGTTATTAAGAATGACATCTTAGGGCTAAAACGGAAAACTTCATAAGAACATCAGATCAAGACCTGTTCCTGGTCAAAAATATGAATTAAACATTGAAAAGTATGTGGGGAGGACGGGACAGCAGAACAAGGAATGCAACTACACTGCTGTATGAATACATCTGGGCACTGAATAGGAAGGCAAGAAGGAAGGCCAACAGTCTATCACAAGGATTCCCACCCCCTGCCAGCCACCTGATATTCATCAGAAATCTCATTTGTCTTCAGTCACTGACATTTGTAAACAACTCGTGACATTCAGGAGAAGAATCACAAGAGTTAAAAATCTTGATTTTGCTCATTCACACACATGAATGAAGATTCATACTGATTGGGAAAGAGTCACACTGAGAAATAAACAAGCAAACCACTCCCCTCTTAAACATTTATATAGGGCAATACATTTTAAGAATTAGTAACGCAGCGAGAATAGCCATGATTTCAAAACACATCCTCTTTCTTGGGAAAACTTGTAATGACCTGTAGAAACCTACAGTTGCATATGCTCAGAGATGTTGTGTGTACAAATAATTGTGAGGACAAATTACTATTTAATGAAAAATTAAAAAATTGTCAAATACAATATATTGTTAATGCAAATCAGTATGGACAAAATTTGGCCTGAAAGTTAGTGTGTTAGTATGATCAAGAGTCATGCAATGGACTATTTCAAAACTTTGCTTTGTTTTTAATGTGAACTATTGGGCCTTATGGATTAGTGAAGAGAGAGTTAGCAAGGTTTTTCTACCATATATTAAACTGTTAGTAAGATAAGGCACACTGGAAAATCTTGCAGAGTAGGGAATGTGTGGACAGAGGAAAACACATCTTAAATCTGAGAAAAAAAAAGAATAAAATATTTAAGACCACTGATAAAATACCCATTAGACTTATTGTAATGGTTGAATAACCATTTTTTTTATGGTTTCCTAATGAAGGAGTTAAACCTCTTCACTGATATGCTGATGAACTATCTGATGAACCATAAAAGTGGCTGGTTGGAATCTTATTTTTGGGAGAAAAGGTAGATGCCTTCATATTTGCACCTATTCCACATAGGCGTGTTATGCTTAGTACCATGAACTGTTGATTTCTGACAGAAAAAAACACAGATTACTGCCATTTCTGTTATTTATTTGTAAAACTCTTACCATTATTTTTGTATGATTCCATGTGAAATTTATACAATAACTCCATCAGTGAGACATTTTTTGCAAGAGCAAAAAACCACCTGGGTGGACCTTTGCAATCTTTGAAGTCTTTGGGTTGGAAATGAATGGGGAATGCATTAGAGTATTATTATATACCAGAGTAAACTAGAAATGAATTGGTTTCACTGTCGCATTACTTGAGGAGGGTCAGGGATTAAAAATACATCCCACTATGCTGTCAGGTAAAAGCTGTTGTTGTTGACCTTTTTGCCAGGCCATAGGGGCTGGAATTTAGGGCCATAACCCAGTAAGGACAAAACTTGAGTACACAAGGAGGAACTGAGGGTTCAGTTAAAGCATACAGTGGAGAGATGGCAGAAAAGGTCAAGCTAGTGAACATCTAAGTTATAAGATCTTCTCTTGGGCCTGAACTGATATCTCTAAATAGTGCTGTGTCACACCACAGAGACAGCGGGTGTAGATATTTTTGCAGTGTGTCTTGTTGCTTCCTCTTTAGTGAATTGGGTCTCTAATCTAACAATACAGTCCTTTGTGTTGATCTTAAGCCAGTCAGGTCCACCATAGTCCTTTCCTTGAAATCTTTCAACTCATCTACAAATCTATCACCAGATGAGTGTTCCCACCTCGAGTACTGGAGCTCATCTGAGTCCATATTGAGCTCGTTTGGGGATCAAAAGGGAAAGTACTGAAAAGAATAGAAAAACATTTTTTTTTTTCCTGCTTTTATACCCTGAAATCCTGGTTCTTTACCAGGCAAATACCTTACCAGCATGAGGGAGGAGAAATAAGAAGTGAACAGTCGTTATGGGGCAGGACTACAACTGCTCTGGTTCAGATTAGTTTACATTGCCAGGAAGCTGCATCGTTCAACTCCTACAGCCACGTTAATGCAGTACTTTAGATCAGTGTTTCATTTGCCTTGTCCTCTTTTATGATGCTTTGAGTTGCATTATGGAGTAATCTCCATGCCCAACCTGTATTCATTTTTGAAGAAATTAGATATAGTTACACTCTTAACGCACTCCAACCATGAAAGACAGTCAGTCCTCAGAAGCAGACTAGACCTAGACCTCCCACCAAACACAAACAGCAGTCCTCTCCCACCCACATGCCATGGACGTCATGTCTTCAGCACCAATTCTTTGGTTCTGTAGATCTGATCTGGTTGCACTGGATAGTGTGCTACAAGTGCAGACACAGCTTCACTCTTCAGATAGAGGGCAAACTTGGAGTGAATTGAGAGATTTTTATTTCTGATTTTGGTCATCAGCCTTCTGGGGTGGATCAGTGCTCCAGGCAAGAACTATCCCATATCATACAGACAGGAATTTCATTATCTGAAAACAGGAATCCCTGATTTAAGTACTTACTCTTACCTTGGCACATGAATAAAGCACTTAATATTAGACAGGCTAATCACTGGGCTTGCAAAGGGTCTGTCATTACAGGGCCCAGGTTGCCTGGCACTCTTGGTGGTTCCTCATTTCGAGCCAAAGTGCATAACGCTCTAGCATTCATACCTGCCCACTACTGGCTGGCTCCAAAAGCCCAAAGATGTGAAGGTTTGTAGGGTAAGAGAAAGCTATTACTCCATGCCAACATAAATGTTCAGGAAAGTTATGAGCCAGGCCATCTAAAACAATAACGCTTAATTTAGAGATTGTGAGATTAAAACCTTATATTTTAGTTGGATTTTGACTCTCCTTTTTATTATTCTTGATGTATGCTAAACTTAAAAAATAAACAACTAAGAAAAATAGAAAATGTAAAATATTTATATATTCACATAGTTCTAGCACCTGGTTTACAAATTATTGTGAGATTCATAACAAAACCTCAAGATATGGCAACACTATTAAAAGAAAGGAGGCAAGTGCTGAGGACAAAAAAACAAACAAACAAACTCCACAGAAATGCTCGTGGATATAACCTTGTAAAAGATTAAATAACAGTGAGCAGTTATGGTATTTATAGTGATTAATCATTTCCCCCAGTCTGGTCGTCAGCATTGAAATACCACTGAAGTCAGTGGCTGCTCTCTCAAAAAATGGGCCTCATTTATTCAAAATATTTTTTTTCTGAGTTCATCTCATCTGTATCTTCCACCAGCCTGATATATGTATATATATGAATAATAAGAAAACAGGACTACCTATCATTATCTGTCTTCCAGTAGCAAATATATGTAGCTTTCCTGTTTATCTTTAAATAAAGCTTTCTTACTGTGCGGCCTAGTAACATATGACTGAAGTCATATCCACAGCACTTGAGTCTAAGGAGTTTACTGGGTACTAACCAGAGGAACAGTAATTCAAAGCAGATGTTAACTGACACTGGCTATATTGTTCTAACAGTGTGATGTGAAAAGGTACCCAGTTATTTAGATGCATATCCATATCCTAAGATGTGCTGTTAGATGTCTACAGCCTATAGTATTCTAAAGGCCTGCCTTAAGTTGCTCAGAGATTGTAACAAAGGAGGGAAAAAAGGTTATCTCTTGAAGTAAGGTAGCACCATTTAACTTTTATAATTTTTGTATTTGCTGTCCTTCCACTCTCCTGGGAAAAGAAGCAAATTTGTGTTCCTACCCCATGGTTTGTTTTTGTTGCCTGCACAGTCAACAAGTAGTTGCTTTGCCTGCAAATGCTCCGTACTTCAGTCTCAGTTTTTAAGCTATTTTTCCAACATAAACACTTAGGGCACGGCTCTTTGTTGTACTCCATGTTTTGTTTATGGACTCATTTGTACTTAAAATATTTTCTTGGAGAAACTTTTTTTTCCAGTATATTAGTTCAAAACAGCTCCTAGTCAGATTGTTTTAACTACTGCAGAAATTAGTGTGTGTGTGTGCGTGTGTGTGTGTGTGTGTGTGTGTGTGTGTGTTCAGAGACAATTATTGAGAATTTTCGTGTTTTTCTCAATTTTCACACAGTTTTCCAAGTTTTTTTTTCATTTAACCATTTCTTAGTGTGTGTATAAATGATTTTGATCTCCTCTGAATAATCCCTTATAAGTGCAAATCATTATAAAAGGATAATAGAGCATACTCCTATTAAGATGTGAAATGCTGATGTGCAAAAGTGATAATAGACTGAATGATTCAGCAAAACAGATGGTATTTCTATAACTTGCTTACTGTCCTACCAGAGCTCTTCATCCCACCTAATTGCTCAAAGAAGAGCTGCATCATTTTCCCAGCAGTACAGTGCTGAAGTGGGCATTAGACAGCTGCCCAGAGGTAATGTCTGTAACTCTGCAGAGAAGCATCTTTAATAACAAGACTATATACTGTTGTGAAATATTTCTAAGAGGCTGTTTGTTTTTCTAAAGTTTTCCTTTTTTTACATGAATCACTGGAGACCAATCAGATAACAGAAGAGAGAGCCTTTTCATCTCTGGTCAACTCTTCAAAGAGGTGGATGGGAATTTAGCCACATGACTTTCATTGATGGAAGACATATAATTAGATCTAAGTATTACTTAAACAGTGGTTTTTGACCTTTGTCAGCCTGTGGAAGTGTAACAATTTCTGTGGAAGATATGGTCTCTAGAAATTTCACACACACGGACAGTTCCATGCATATATGAAGGTGTTTTTCATAATCAACTTTCAAGTTTGCATTATAAACAATATTTAAGTTGCCTTAGCCATCTATAGGCCATCCTCCAAAGGAAATTAATCAACCTTTTCTCTGTATCATAATCCTGAGTAGCTCACATAGAAGGGAAAAAATGTCTTGATAATTTAGCTTTAGATGTCAGCTTTCTTTAGCATTAAGAAAGTATGGGCTATAAGCAATATGCAACTTCTATTTTTTTCTACGTAACTCAAGACTTGTGTAGGAGAAGAATATGTAGGGTCTCATCCAAAATCTGTTGAAACTTCTGGGATCCTTTCCATCAAGGAAAACTTTCTTGGCCCTTGTGGTGACATTGAAAAAAAAAAAAGGAATGCTTTTCTTCATCTAGCTTTTCTTTTCTTGAATATATTGTCTGTCCTCTGGCTACAGTTTCTGTTGCTGTAAAGACTGTACAGTCTGTGTTCATAATGATAATTAGACTTCATTGAAACCTTTCAGACACTAATGGGGTCTTCTTACCAGTAGAGGAGAGCTGCAAAGTCTAGTCAGGGCTGCAGAGAAATCTTGGTGTTTGAATGACTATATTAGGCACCTCTCCTGCTAAATCAGCACTTGAAGTGCCTTAACTCATCATGGCTTCCCAGCAGAGAAGGGATTTCAGAGATACTTGTTTCACCACAGACTTATCTGTCATATATTGCATCTTCTGATGAGCCTGTAAGGGCTGACATAACCCAGAGCTAAATTGATCTTGTGGTTGGCAAAATGCATTGGGAGACTTCTGGATGAAAGTCATTGTCTGACAGCAGCTCTAGCTACTGTACATAATTTTCTTCGCTTATTCTCATAAGAATTATCTAGTTGGAAGTAGAGACAGAATGAATTTAGATCATTCAGAATACAATTACCCAGGCTGGGCTTTGGCCAGGAGACAGGAGTTAGCAACACCAGACTTGAGAAAAAAGTTCGTGATGTTCATGTATTTTGTCTCATTGTAATACAGAAATTGCTGTTTCTCTAGTGAATGCTTCAGGTGACTGCACATCTGACATTCTCCTTATGATGCATTGTAGCTGTGTTTGTATTTTTACATTACGAGGGAGCAGATGGATCAATCTGCTTTTTATCACTGAGGGAAAAGGTTTAAATTGTGAATAGGTTGTGACTAAAGGTGGGAAAGGAGAGGTTACTGGAATATAATCTCCAGCGGTGATGGTGAAGAGAACTGCTAAATGATGTACAGCTAGTTCATCTATGGATGGACTTGTTCTGGAGTGGTAGGACTTAGCCATTTATCTGCATATAGCTAAGTGTGATGTGTCTTTATTTAAGTCACTCAGTACCTGCCCGCTAGCCACTTCAATGAAAAACAGTGAAAATTTGGGTATTAGGATATTTTTAGAGACTAGGATATGGAAGACCTCAATTCTGTATTCCACCAGAAGCTGCCTGCGTCACTGTAGGAAAAACACATGCTAATGCTGAGATTTAGATTTTGCTCAGGAGCCAGGCACGTAAATGTGAGATGCTGTGCCATGGAGCTGTTGCAGTGCTCAAGTCCATTTTGTAGACTTGAACCTTAATGTCTCCGTTCCTTAGTATCTGCTACTGGCAGAAAGTAAGTACCTGTCCTGCCCTGCCAAGGAGGTGTGGTGGGAGCAAGTGCCACAGGACACTTAAGGTGCTCAGTTACTTCTATAAATACGGTGTTTAAGACGGGTGGATAAAAACAATGTTTCACATAGGAAATCTGCTTAGTGTTCTGGACATTCCTTAATAACAGCTAAATATGCTCCATGCTTTCTAGTAGCTGATCCATATACAGGATGAAAGCCCTGTGTTGCTGCCAGAAAACAGGATGACATACATCTCATTTGGCTCAGCTGGCAAAACATGAGGTGCCTTGTCTAGGATGCAGATTCTGTGTATAGCCAGGGAAGTGGACGAGCACCTCCAGAAAGCAGCTCATACCATCCTAAAATGGGTGTCTGAGCCAGATGGGGCTATGGACAGGCCCTTTTGAGGAGCCCATCTCTGTTCACAGACTAGTGAGGAGGGTCTCTGGGTGGCTGGCTTAGTCAAGGCACTTCCCTGTCTTATGGCTAAGTAAGGTTAGATGAATCCCACTGTGGTCTCCCTCGAACTGACAAAAGACCCTTGAGGAAGTTTGATGGTTTAATCTCTCCTCATGATCCACGAGATATAGCAATATTAAAAATCTAGGTCCATAACAAAATTTTTTTATAAAACATTCTTGCCAGGTACTCTATGATGAATCCTTTCTCCCTAGCTCTTGGAAATGTTTCTTTAGGTACCTGAAATAAACTGAGTTCTGATATCCACTATAATGGAAAGGCTAATGTAGTTAAACTTTCTTTATGTCAGCCAGACAACAACAAATTATACTCCTCCTGTGTCAGCTAAGTAATTAAAGCTTGATCCGTGAAATGTTACTTACCTGTAATGAACCACCTGTGGTTAAGAGAGAAAGCAGCAGCAAGAAGACCTCAAGCACGGTTGTTTTAACTCGAAACTTGACTCTTGCCTAAGCTGAAGCAAAATCAAATGAAGCCACTGTAATACAAAACCTTCTCCTGCTCCAGAGTCATGCGTATAGCCTTACATTGTCACTTCTGCTATGATCTGTAACCAGGAAAGGAGTGTGTTGATGCTGAATTGACTCAGGAGAAAACCTATATCAGGATTGCTCATTTGTCTCAATTTTTATACTGTAACATTTCTTCAACTCTGGGAAACCAAGACAGGTTTCTCCAAAGCAGAAATCCTACACTCTATGCCACAGCTTCAGTGCTCTGAAGGACTGTTGCAGACAGCTAAAAATTTGGACAATTCACGAAGGCTTATTGGCTGTCAGTGGAATGAAGCATATATAATACTGTGATTCCAGTTGTGAGAGAAATACTCCACTCACAACGTAGGTTGTGGCTGAGAGACTGCAACATATTTTATACACACTGCTACTCATCCATATATTTCGTAACCCTTTCAGATCTCTATTAAAAATTTATGTAAAATAGACATTTCACATGTTTAATATTAATCTAATGAGTTACCTGAATATCACAATAAAATTAAGCATGGACAAGAGCTCCTCTAAGTTTTCCAGAAAGTTAAAACTGATGTGTGAAGCTCCTCACCTTTTCAGAGCCTTCTCTTCCATATTCTCTATTACCACTTATATCAATCAATATGTTCTTCTGTTGTGTGGACTCCTTGATCCCTTGAAATGCAAGATATATGAAGCTTTTATCTATATTCCTAAAACGGTAAAAAAATAAAAATAAAAAAAAAGAAGTGATGCAGATGGATCAATATAAACATATATGACAGTAGCTTGGAGCTGCATGCAGTAGCCTAAGTAAACAGGGTGACAGGATGACTTTTCAAAACAAGCTTGTCATGTTTATGCTTGTTATCAGCTCTCCTGACAACCGTTTTCCCATCAGCTAACTGGAGACTTAATTAGGGCATTAACGCAGTCCTGCCCCCACACCTCCTGCCTTTCTCCAGCTCAGCACTGGGCCATTACTGGGGAAAGAGAAAGCAAGCAAGCAAACAGGAAAGAAAGAGAGAGAGAGAAAAAAAGGAAGGAAGGAAGGAAGAGAGAGAGCATGATTTTGGTTGCATTACACAGCCTGGAAGGGAAGCAAGCAGTGCTTTTCTACATTTTGTACCACATTTTTGCAACACGAACAGTTCATAGGAGCAGGCAGGCCAGACTGCACCACTGAAAGAAACCAGACTCATTTCTGTGATTTCCACTTGTAGAAAATTCAAGAAACATGAATTCCTCCATCGTCTGTTAAGATACATGCCTCACGCAGAGTAACTGCTCTGTATAAGGAAGATCCTTCCTATGCACAAGATACAGCATAGCAAGCTGTAAGGTACTTTTGGCAGGCTGTGTTTTTTGGAGGTACAGATAATAATTGCTCACCTGGGGTTTGTACAATATGTTAAATTAAAAAAAAAAAAAAAGGGGTTAATTTTGCAGTATCCGGTCCCTATGAACAGTTCCCATGTATCATACCCAGACTAGAGCTCAATGACATATACTTACCAATAGTGACTGGAGTGACCTTGAGCACGTTCATAACAACGTTATTCTTCATAATGGCAGTTTTACATACACTACCACTTTTAAACCTTTATGATTTTGTAACTAGTAAAATACCTGAATTTTCTGGTTTTCTTTATTATTTCACAGAATCACAAAATGGTTGAGGTTGGAAGGGACCTGTGGAGACCATCTGGTCCAACCCCCCTGCTCAAGCAGGGCGACCTAGAGCACGTTGCACAGGATCACATCCAGGCGGGCTTTGAATATCTCCAAAGAAGGAGACTCCACAGCCTGTCTGGGCAGCCTGTTCCAGTGCTCTGTCACCCTCACAGTAAAGAAGTTCTTCCTCATATGGAGATGAAGCTTCCTGTGTTTCAGTTAGCGCCTGTTGCCTCTTGTCCTAGGCACCACTGGGCACCACTGGAAAGAGTCTGGCCCCATCCTCTGGACACCCTGCCTTCAGATATTTATACACATTGATGAGATCACCTCTCAGTCTTCTCTTCTCCAGGCTAAACAGACCTAGTTCTCTCAGCCTATCCTTGTATGACAGATGCTCCAGTCCCCTAATCATCTCAGTAAGCCTCCCCTGGACTTGCTCCAGTAGCTCCATGTCCCTCTTGTACTGGGGAGCCCAGAACTGGACACAATACTCCAGGTGTGGCCTCACCAGGGCTGAGTACAGGGGAGGGTCACCTCCCTCGACCTGCTGGCAACGCTCTTCCTAATGCACCCCAGAATCCCATTGGCCTTCTTGGCCACAAGGGCACACTGCTGGTTCATGGTTAACCTGCTGTCTACCAGGACTCCCAGGTCTTTCTCCACAGAGCTGCTTTCCAGCAGGTCAGCCCCCAACTTTTACTGGTGCATGGGGTTATTCCTCCCTAGGTGCAGGACCCTGCACTTGCCTTTGTTGAACTTCATGAGGTTTCTCGCTGCCCAACTCTCCAGCCTGTCCAGGTCCCTCTGAATGGGAGCACAGCCCTCTGGTGTATCAGTTACTTCTCCCAGTTTTGTGTCATCAGCAAACTTGCTGCTAGTGCACTCTGTGCCTTTATCCAGGTCGTTGACATATAAGTTGAGATGAGGCACTGGCCTGGCATTTATCCTCTCTAGTACAGCTGGTAGACCATGTCTTTGGTATCAGGGAATTTTGCTTCACTAGTCTTTCCCTCATTCACTGCAATAAGACACTCCCAGTTAAGCCCAGGTACTATTAATTGCAGGTTATTGCTTCTGACCTGTCAGAATTGCCCAATCAGTACAAGCATTCATGAATTTAGACTTTTTTTTTCCCCTCAGTTGTGATACTGATGTGCACAGCTGATGGCCAGTGATGTAGCATCCTGTTGGATGCACTGGACCAGGACAAGCCCAGAGATGGTGGTACCCAGAACCAAGACTAAAATACAGTACAGATGTCTCTGCAATGTGTATGAGCAAATGCTATATCCACGGGGTGGCTTCCAGGAAAATTAATAAAATGCTTTCCATTTGAGTAACCAGGAGGTGTTAAACAGTAGGTATTAGAAACCCAGGAGATTTTAATCCGTCCTGGACATACGTCCAGGTGACTCACTGCTAAGGAGATATTAGAGGAGCTCTGGGAATGGCTGTTAATATTCAGCCTGACTTTGAAAAGGACTCCAACTCTTCTGGAGAAGAAGCATGTAACTCTTCAAAAAAGCAAAGAGAGCACCTAGTACCTTAATTGTGGTTTAATCTATACATTTCTCAGTCTAGGACAGTATAATTGAATGAGCAGTCTGAGTCTCCTCTAAGATGGAGAATAATTAAACTAGTACCAATCAACATGTGGTATATGGAAAATAAAGCTTGTTATTACTGCTTAGGCTAGTTCACTTGATATAGATAATAGCATCAATATAATAGGTTTCTATAAAATATTTGACTGGTGTTCCACTGCTTTTTGTTTTAAAGCCTAGCTGAAATAAAATTGATGTGGCATGTATTAAAGGAACTAAAATTTGGAGACATATCAAATCTCAAAATATAACTGTAAACAGGGAACAGATCATTAATGAACAGATGTGTTTCTAGCAGGGTTCTGAAGAGATCACTGTTTTTCCAACAATATTTAATGTTTTTATAAAGAACCTGGAAGGAAAAAACGATTACTGATTGAGCTTACAAAAGGTACATGGATTAAGGAAAGAATGATAAATTAAAGAGATATAGCTCCTGGTGCATATAAACATAAGTCAATATGTGATTTAGTTGGGCCAAATAGGAAAAATGGCAGCAAGAAAGCAGATACATCTTATCTATAAGAAGAACCTGGAAAATAATAATAATATTTTTTTTAGTTTTGCTGGTGTTATGATTATGATTGCTATTTAAAGTAGTGCCTAGGAAGAACTGTCTTCGGCAAGGACTGTAAGATGCTGCAGATATAAAGAATAAAAATGCAATTTCTCTCCTCCAGAACCTGTCAGTGCAATTTTGCATCCAAAACTCTTGTGCCATTTTTGGATGTATGAACACTCCATTTCAAAATGGAGTGGGGAAGCAACCAAACTGGGGGCTAAGGTGATAGATAGACGTGTGGGGATGTGTTGGAGCCATAGATGTGATTACAGGACTGGAAAGCATGCCTTATATGAAATGCTTATGGTTTTCGACCCAGTTAGAATGTCTGAGAGAGGTTATGAGTATGTACCTTGCACTTTATAAGTATGAAGTGTTGATAAGCTGGTAGTAAAGGGCTTTTCCAGTCTGTAAAATAAGGATATAAGAAAAATATATTCAAACTTTATAAAGCCCTCCTTTTTAGCAGCCTTTATATAACTCATAAGGTCAAAGGGGTGAATCAAGGCTGGTTGCTTTTTTAGGTATATGCTTTAGTACAAAAAAGATTAATTTAGAGAAATAATTTGGCCAGCATTGCTTAGGAGGTCAGAGCACATCAGTTTCTTTGGGCTTTGTCTATAAGTCTAGGAAATCTAGTATCATATTCTTTTAATCTGATTCTCCCTTTCTCTGCCTATGAAGAATCACCATCCAAAGTTGCTGTTATACTCAGGGAACTGAAATTTTAATGGGCTTTGATCTAAGCATGTTACTTCCGAGGGTAAATTATATCCTTACAGGGTTAAAAGAAGTGATTGCATCCTGAGCAATTTGCTTTTATCAGTTGCAGATAGTTTTTAAGATGAAAATGTCAATGGTAATTCAACTACACTGTTCTCACAATGTTTCTTAGAAGGATCTAGGTACCAGATGTTTTTATTAGTTGTCATTGGCTTTCACAATATTCTCCAAGCTGAGAAAGTCCCAGTGAAATTGTATATTCTTTTAAGATGGGACACTTAGCTGAAGGAAAGCTCAAAACGCTGCTTGGAGTTTCAGCTGCATAATTTCCAGTGATTATTGTGGACCCTGTGTTCCCGGGCCTTGGGCAATGCTTTGAAAATGGAGGGGCTATTGCCCAATCTTTATATCTTTGAAAAGGGATAAAATTAGAGCAGTTTTTAGAGTAAGCCCTGCAGGTTCACTGAGCAGCTGCTCAAAGAAAATTTCAAAGGAAATTTCTTTGTCTTGATAAACAAGAAAGCAGAAGCACCTGGGTTTGGACACATCAGTCTTCTATCTTGGAATACTGACATTTGAAGTCAGATGGTTGAAAACAAGACAGTGTTATCATCAATAAGAACATGTTATGTTTCTGGATGTGCTTTGTGCTAAAGTGATATTAAGTAGTTCTATTTATATAATCCAACTAGCACAGAGTAAAAGCTTCAAGGTTTTATGAGTTGAAGGGTAGCAGAGTTACCTTGGGCAAAGCATTTTAGTTTACAGCTCTGCTTCTAACTCTGTTTGTGAATGTTCCAAAAACACTATGCTCACTGAAAATGACTTTTTTTGTTGTTGTTGTTAAGCTTTAGGAAATTAACTGGAAGAAACTATGCTACTACCATCATTTCTATACATTCTGCTTGAAAGGCTTAGCATAGGTTTATTTTATTCAGACAAATCTAGTGTAGAGAAACCATTCAGTAGAGACAGTAAAAATGGAAATTAAGTGTCAAACATCTCATAAGAGCAATTAACTTACAGATAGTGTGGACTAATCTAAAATGGTACAGTATAAGACCAGGACAGGTGAGACGAAGTATATTTTTGCTTATTGATTTGTTTTTCTGTCATTCCAAAATTGTTTTTAGAATGCATTGTGCTTCTGAATGCAAGGTCTTGGTTTTACCTACTGTCAAGCAAACAAAGGAGGCCAGATTTGTGTTTGGATAGGAACTCAAGTAAGGAAGAGAAAATGTTCCTTTCAAAATACAATAAAGCTATTTCATTCCTGGGAGTGATTTAACTACTGTTAATTGGGGTATGAAAGATCAGGTTCTATTGGGAGTTAGATCATGCAGAGTAATGGTCAATTTGTATTTATTTCATCAGTGTCAATCAGCGTCTCTAAGTGTCCTTACTGGTCATGGTGAGAGTGATTGGCAAGTCTGAAGCCACAGAAAAATGAGGCAAATTAGTGTTTGCTCATTAGTTGCAGTACACAGATTTGAATACTGCTTTGCTCTTGACATAACCAGCTTTCTGATTAATTAATAATTCCTATTTCTAATTTTATTTAAGGTATACTTATTGTCAAGAGCCTAGAGGGAATAGTGGGAATCAGGGTGAAAGACTTCAGTGAGATTTTTTTTATAGATTCTCACACAGAAGTGTCCATGAGCATCTCCTATATATAGGAATAGAGAAGTCTAACCCAACATAAATGAGTCAGGCCTTTTACAATACAGCCTGACACTGAAAGTCTGCAACGTCCACATCACATTTGTTCTCTCCCCTTCAAGCTGTGATCTAGGAGCTGAAGTGGCACAGCTAGGCAGTTTTAGCACTAATTCCTTTGAATAACCAAATTAAATGTCTAACAGCCGATATGATGTGGAAAAATCAGCCATATCCATCAGTAAGCAGTCTCAGAAAACATCACAGCCTTTTACTTTTCCTGATTTGGTCACCTAGAAAATATTAAATGGAGAGCAAGAAAGTAATTTTAGAAGGCATACAGAAAGTATCTCAGCACTTCCAAGAGGAGACTGAAGCCTGTTTTTTGATGTGATCCTCCCAGTTTTATCAGTGTAACAGAGTGATGCTGATTTGTATCATCTGAAACATGTCTGGAGGAACTGAAAGATGTCACCTCGCCAACACTCTCTTAAAAAAAGAAGAGTGATAATGTCTAAGTAAAATTTCTGTGAATTCTTCTTGATTTCTGCTCTCTTTATAGAAATAACGAAAATGAGAAGTCAAAGCAAGCTGATGGCCACAGAGAGTTAATGCCAAAAGCTAACCCCAGATGATGACATTTTTTCTCCTTCTGTATAGTACTCTTTTTGGTTGGCAGTGAGTTTTCATGCGTCACTGTCTTAATACTGCAAATTGGCCTGGGAATTAGGACTGTTAGTCTGCTGACTCGCTGTGGCCTTGGACAAACCATGGAGCTAAAATTTCAAAAGTGTCATCTAACATATCATCTGTGTTAGCTATTGTGGACCCCTCTCACTTTATGATGAGGGCTCGTGCTTTAAGAGATGGGGAGGGAATCTGCTAACAAAGATTTTCAGACACTGCTCCTCTCTGTGCAAGGCAAAGCCTCTCCTGCTTTCTGTGGGTGGATCAGGGGAACAGAGGGTGAGGCTCTGATTCTTAAAGCCTTGCTGAACATCTTGAATCTGTTTCATAGAGCAATACCCCCAGAGACTGCTGTTACATGCTGTGATCCAAGCATCCAGTCTAACTCACCAGACTTGAGTTAGTTGTCATGTCCCACATCTAACTGGTACACTGTTAATGTAATTTCTCTTCAAATCATAAGGACATAAAGGAGAATGAATATGGAAATTATGACTGTAATAAAAGTGAAGAAGTAATAACAATAACAGTGGCAACAGCAATAATAATGATAGTAATAGTAATGTGTCAGAGTCACACGGTGAATGAATTTACTATATTTAAACCAATAGAAAATGAATCATCTCTACTATGCTAGTCAAATATCTAGTAACACTATGTATCCTTCCCTTTTCTTCTGCGGTCCCATTCCCAACACCCACCTTCTTTAAGCTGGCCTCCAGCATTTGCTGCCTCCTCTCCCACCTTCTCCTGTGCTCTGTAACACCCAAGCATAGCTGGCTCAGGCCAGCTGCTCAGCTGAATAGTGCATTGCACAAGTCTCCAATAACTGAGCAATCTGTGTCTGCAGGACCTGCATTGCCTGCACTTCAGTGGGGCTCTGGGGAGGCTGTCTCTAGGGCCCTGAGGACACAAAATACCCATGCAATTTTTCAGACAAGCTTATTTCTTGTGCACAGGTAGGATATGAGTGAGTTGTAAGAGGTAGCCAGCTCTACAACATCTGCAGAAATTCAGGCTACCTTGACCTTTAATGTACTTGAACATTACCAAAGAGTAAAAGTTGATTTTGTCTACAAGTGGGCAGTCCTAGCCCAGTCCTAGTGCTGCCAGTATTTGAGCAGTAACTTCAAATTATAGATGAAGTTCTATAGCAAACATCTCCTTTTCCGTAAAGGATGATGGCTGAATCCCCAAAAGCCTTTATTTTTGGTGTGTCTTTTTGAAATGACTTCAAAGCTAATTTATCTTTTCTTGGATGCTGAATAGCTGAATCAATGCTGCAGTGATTGGGACCCAACAGTTTTCAGTGCAGGAGTAGATAATCAGTATTTTATCAAGAGGTTTGCCGTGCAAATTATTTAGTCAAGCGATTGCTACAGTGAGTAATAAAGATATATTCTACCAACCCCCCCCCACTGCCTTTATTAGAGTAAGTTAATTCCTTTGCTTAATGCTGAAGATAAACGAAAAGAAAACAAAAATGCAAAGAAAAGTCTAACATTTAAGAATGTGCACTTCCAAAACAGTTAAAGTCTTAAACTAGATCAGTCTAATCTCTGGTTTAGGAATGATTATGTTTGCAAATATTAACATCATGTGATGATGACAAATCATCTAAATTTTAACCTCACAGCAGAAGGAATGCTGTTAGTTACTTAAGTTAACAGGAGAAGTAGTATACCCCCTCCACCTCCTTTAGCTGAAATGAATTAGGTCCCAAATCTTGAAAGCACTTAGGATGTGTATTAACAAGGTATGTGAACACATTAGTTCCTTCACTTTCCCAGGTAGCACGCACTTTTTGAAGTGCCTTGGAAGAATGAGCCCTTAAAAACAATTTTGGCCCTGTCTTCCTTTTGCATCTGGCAATTTGGCATAGCCATTTATTTAGCGCTGTGATGGTAAAGTTTATGGCTGCAAGTCAACATGCAGCAATGCTAATCTAACAGCTTGATGCTGCTACAGGAGAAGGTCTCCCTCCTCCTCCCTCTTCTGTGATTTCCCTTCTTGTTCTTCCCTCTCACAGTACTGTCCCCACTGCTTTGTCTCACCCTTTACCTCTTTCCTTGAGCCAATTCAACCAGTTAACCCAGAAAAGAATTATCCAACTTTCTGACTATTTTCTTCCAAGTTAGGGAGGTGAATTGACTAATGGAGTCATCTGAAGAACACTGCAGTCAGCAAAAGGTATGTGGCAGCACTGCGTAGCCAGGACCACAAGTGGAAAACGTGTGGGAGGAGGTGGGATATATGCTTTCTGTCAGCAATGAGCTGTAAGATCCATCCACCACATCTCATACAAGTGGACTGTGGATTACATTGGGTCTGATTCTCTGCTGTCATGAAATGTATGTAAGTGATTTTACAAAAATACATGGAAAAGTGCCAACAAGTTAGAGTAGCAGTGTTTTACTCTCTTTCATTTGGATTCCTTCTATCTCCCTGTACAAATAATGGAGAATCAGACCAAATATACCAACTCTTTTTCTCTTTAAGGTAGTGGACCCATTTTGAGAATGTCAGGTTGTTCTTGAAGTGATAAGTAATTTCAGAAGAGGACTAAAAATAACAAATATATAAGAAAATATTATTGTCTGAGTTGTTGTTAAGTTGTTAAAACAAACAAACAAACAAACAAACCCATACGTCAAAAGTACAGCAAATACCTCTAAACCATCAGCTGTGGAACAGATAAACATCTCAATGAACACCTCAAAGATGTTCACCATCTATGAGTAAATCCAGATGGTTCTTCTACGTGTTTTTCAATAGTGAAACTGGACATAGAGTAGAATTCAGCCTTCAGCTCTGTTTTGCATGCTTTGGCTAATTGAAACCGAAGTTTTGCTTCCCACTTTCCCCCATTTGCCAGACGTTCTTTTTGGACTCTAAAACAAATTAATGAACAACTTGTAATTAAAAAAAGGGCCGTGTTGTCTTCATCTTACATTTATTAATGGATAGGAATGATGTAAAATATATTGAACCCATAAATATATTGGTTCATGCATTTTCTAAAAACTAGTGTAATGTGACTTTTGAATATCTCTACACAAAAGATTACAAAGAATATTTGTTGCATTCTCTAATAGGGGGAGCAGGGTTGTATTATAGAAATTGTAGCATTTTTGATGATGCATGGAATTTACATATTTGCAGTGCTAAAGTCTGATTTCACCCTTCTTCACCGTGCATGTTCCTGTTTATCATAGCATTTGCTTGAATTCCATGAGGGAGACTTTTCTCAAAGTCTGTAGACATTTGGTTGATATTGTTGGACTGCATCCAGCTGTTGGCTTACTGCTGAGGGAGAGGGCAAGGGAGCTTCAGCATGAGCACTTACTGACGTGGTGCGCTGTCCTGTGTTATGAGATGTAATCGCAACTATATACCTGTGCCATGGTCACTCAATATACAATCTTTGTTTTCCATTATGCTACACTTCTTTGCTTACTCTAAATAGTAAAATATTCTGAAAGAATTATGCATATAAGGGCTAGACAAAGAAAGATTGGATGAGCATAGTAGTTGTGGTTGATGATAGAGGAAATTAAGAGCTAGTGTATGTTATTTATTGAAAATTCTCCTATGCGTTCTCCAAAACACTCTAAATTCTTTTCTGGACAGTATCTTTTTTTTCAGTAATTTCTCTGTTGAAGTTTTCTGCTTTATTTTGATTCAAACAGTTTTGTGTCCCTGTAAGTATATCTTCATGTGTAGGGAGAGCAGAGTATCTTGCTCAAGTTCTTCAGCGGCCTTAGAGGAAAATTTTGCTCTGAGCTTGAAACAGATAAATAGAAATGGGTCTGTAAAGGCCTTTTGAAAATAGTATGTGATGTATTTGCAGGAGGCCACTGGGGAAGTAAGACCTCTGATTTTAAGCTACTATCTTTGATGCCTCTCAGTCTGAGATGGAGTGAAACCATGGGGATTTCATTTACTATCCCTGCATTTGAGGACAGAAATAAACTGGAAATGGAAAGACTGGATTTGGCTCTGAAGATTTCAGAATTATGTGCTATGTACAGTTTATTGCTATAGTGCGTGCTTTAACGGTGTTTTTGAGCTCAGTTCAGTTAACTTAAAGTCTATAGAGTTAAGTGCGTGCATGAAGTGTAGTGGAAGAAAAAAATCAATGTTCTTAATGTGCACCTAGTTTTGACCAAACAGTTTCTGCAAATTTCAGATGTTTTTGCAATGGTCTTTGACCAGACAGTGTGTGAAGGAATCAAATGATTATTCTCTCTCCATTTCCTTGCTGTATTTTATTTTCCCACTTTTTTTTTTATTATTATTATTTACTAGTTGAAAAAAAAAAAAGATTATGGATCTTATGGTGTCTTTTGTCAAGTAATAGGAAAGTTCCTTGTAAATATTATCACACACAACCAAATTAGCTAAAATTGTATTTGTTTCTGAAACAGGCTGCAGCAGCTACATGACAGGACACAAAAATACTACTAACCAATTTAAATTTGTAGTAAATAGTACTTTTGAAACTGAGGGAATATTTTGTTAGGTATTTAGTAATTACCTGAATTGGAAACTGGCCAGGACACCATGGTTGATACTACATGTGTCGTGAAAAACTCCAGATCTGTTTTTAAGTGAACAAGATTTTGTTTCTTCTTAAGATTCAAATTCCTTTTTGGTTATATTTTTAAATCCTATTCCAAATGCTACTTAGCCAGAAATCTGCTTCTTTGAACAATCATCTGATGCCGCTTACTTTCTTCCAGGACGCATGTCCTGAAATGCCACTTAGTTCTATCATAGACCAATGTCCCGGCAGACCTTTTGAAGTGCCTTTCATTTTGGAGAAAGGCTAAAAATTTGCATAATGTGAAAAAAATACAGGAACCATTATCTTTGAAACCATAATTTCATAATTCTTCTCAGGGTTTTTCACTCTACCTAGTACACATGGGCTCAAATTCGAACTGAAGTGAGATTTAAAAAGCATTTTTTTCCTGGAAAATTAAAAGGTGTGGTGTATGCAGACTAGAAACATGTTCCCATTTCTCTCCAGGAGGGGCTTCTGCCTTTCTTTACTTCCCATTCTTACCTTCGGCCTTGCCGCCTCTGGAAACTGGACATAAGATGAAGCCAACACTGCCCTTGAGAGTAGGCCATAAGGCAGAGTGCATGAAAACCCTAGCTGTGAGGTCTCCTTTATCATGAACCCATGCAGCTGTGATGAGGGAAGATTTCTTTATCACACAAAAGACTGATTTTCTTCTAAGGAAATCTTTGCCTGCCTCACTGGGCTGGCAGAAAGCCATACCCAACCACACCACAGACAGTCATGTCCCTGTAACAAGGAGATGGGTAGTCCCATGCCGCTTATGTCTGGAGCTATAGTGTCAGCACTGTTTTTGGGCAGGCAGGTCCTCTCCCATGGGGGTGCCCTGGCTGGCACAGGGATCTCTACAGGCAATTTTTTGGCTGTGTTGGATGCTGAAACATCTGTTTTCTTGGAAGATGCTTCAGCCCCACTGAAGATGGAAAGAAAAGGAAAGAAGATACCCTTGGACTGTTTTTTTTTGTCTTTTATGTGATTATCACACTAAGCATGCTGGAAAAGAATGACACAATGAATTCCTGACTCGTGAAGCAGTTACCCAGGATATGCTCTCCCAGTCTTACCTCAGAAAGTGTGATGCACAGCACATAATATTTTGTCCGCTGCTATTTAAAGCTGCACCAGCTTTTTACAGAGACTTTCTCACCTGTCTGCCAAAGGTGAAGGTGTTAAATATGTTCTTACAAATGGATTAATGTAATCTTTATTATCTGCATCTACCTTTCATTTATCTTGTTTTCCACACAAGTAGTTATAGAGTAGGGTAAGGTAGAACAGAGTTGACCTTGTTTTAAGTAGACAAATGTTGAAATGTACACTGTATAAAAGTATAGAGTGCTTTCATAAGAAACTGCAGACTTGCCATGAGTAACATAGGAGAACACCAGGGATTTTATGTAGTGCTACTTATTTTACTGGGGTAAAATGCAGGCAAAGGTCAAAATGATATTTGGCTCTTTCAGAAAAATGTCTTGTGAATTATTATTAATTAATTAATTAATTAATTTTTGAATTTTCCACCTCTTGCATTCTGTGCATTCTTCTGGATAGTTAGGTCTGAAAGCTGATAGTCTTTGTCACCCTTACTGCTTAGTACTTGGTCCCCTCACAAACGCTTTCATGCTCGGGCTATTAGATCAACTGAAGCTGGTTCTAAGAATGCTCTGTCCACTGTACAATGAACATTTTGTTCCCATTCAAACCAGTAGAAATAAGTATCTGAGGACATGGTAAGGTTTTGCACTGGACAAAGCTTTAATTAACTGTTGCATACATATGGACAAGCTCTGGGGGAAAAGTACAGCCAGCGAAGAGGGGCTGTATATAAAAAGAAAGGAAACATTTGGGCCAAATGATCCTGCCTGCCTATCTGTAATATGGAAGATAAAGAAAGCTACATTTGAGATGAGTTTGCTAATAATTTTAGGTATCTCTTCTACTGTTGACAAGATTCTATGTTCATATTGATGGTGAACTGCCTGCCAGCATTTTCTGCTACTTTATTGTCAAAAACAGGTCAGAACAATTCTCTGATGAAACTAAAATGCAGAATATAATTATTTATTTTTTTCCTGTAAAGAAAAAGAAATGTTAACTACTACTAGCAAATAAAACAGGCCAGAGACTTTCCTTCTGTTCTAAAGGCAATTGGCTTGACACACGTCTCACTTCCCCATAGCTAATCTCTCCCACCTACCTGAAACAGGGTGACTGTATTCAAACTGTCTCTTGGGAATGGTCCCTGCTTGTGTTATCTCCCACTTCTCAACAAAAAAGTGATCTGGGAGTGTTGTTGTTGGCTCAGATCAAAACCGTGGGCACGGATTTTACTAGTGATTTAAAAGCCCACGTAATAGTGTTTGGGCTGGGCCCCAGCCATGCTTGGTTAACTAGTAAAGAAGTAGCCTAAGGCTTTTTGGGTCCTCAGTCATACATGGTCAAATGTAATCACTAGACGCACAGACAGAATTAACCTGACCTAAAGAGGAGGCTGAAAACCAACAGAAAAATGCTACATCAGCAGCCACTTTTGTAGTTTGTTGAACAGCTATATTAAAGGGAAACCAGCTAGGATGATCTTGTGCAAAGACGTTGAACCTGGACAATTTCCCTGCTACTAGTCTATACAAGCGCCTATATGATTGATCCAAATTGTGAATGACTATTGGGGGTTTTATCTGAGATATTCAAACAATTTTATCTCTCACAGACAGTGGCTGTGCTTTGATACGTGAAGGGTGACAGATGACTCCACCTCTTCAGAGACAAGGAAGGAAACAGGGTAGTTACCATCAACTTTTAAGAGAAAAAGATTTTTATAAATGGTACTGATGCAAAGCATCAGTCAGACCGTGTGACATACTTTGACTTGTTTATTGCTGAAATAAAGGTGAGGCTGTAAATGCAAAGATCTTCTTTGAACTTTCTGCTCTATGTAAATATTGCATTATAGCAGTGCAGATGGAAGGTTTTGCAAACATCAATATGATCTGGTAAAGATACTTTACTGACAAACTTGCATCTATCTCTATGTATATATATATATTTTTCTCTTCAATCAAATGATCTGCATGTTCTGCAAAATACAATGATGACTGAAGAACTGCAGACTGTCTCAAAAATTTGCAGAAAGGAAGATTCTTTAGGAAATGTAGGAAATCCACAGCACTTCCAGAGCTACTGATTTAATTGAATTTACTTTCTGACCAAGGAGTAACATAGCCCATGCTGAAGTCAGTGAGAGACTACAGTAGAAAGAAAACCCCTGCTGTGTATTATCATGGATAGAATTAAGTATTTACATATTGCAATAAAAGAATGCCTATTTAGTCTCTATCTCAACTAAAATATATTACAGATAAACATATCAATCACTGAGGTTGTCACAACCACAGCTGGCTTTAGAATAGGGAATTTTCACATGTATTTAGATTTTGAAATGCAGAGACAGGCAGTGTAATCTTCAAGTTTAATCTGTTATGGAAAAGATGAACTCAAAAGTACAGGGATATTCCAAGTGATATTACAAAGATGTAGTGTGAAGGATGATGTCTAGTTAGGAGAACTCTCGTGAGACTACAATGTAATAATAAAGAGCACAGGTGATAATAACTTTTGTGTCTTTCCAAAGCTTTTAAAGTTCTGTTCAAGAGCAATAAGATACAAACAAATAAAGCTGGAAAAATGAAAGCTAGAAGAACTAAAACAAGCATGTGTGACAAGGATTCAAAGATAAGTATTGTGATTTTATATGGCTGAAATCCTGCAATTCTTCTTCAGGGTTGTCTCCCTCTTGGCAGGTTTTTTGCTTGATCTGTGAAGGCCTGATCCAGTTCCATGTNNCTACAAAGGATATTATAGTTATATTATATATACAATATAAAATAAGATTATATTAAATTTCATTAATTTAATAGTAAGATTAGAGTAAAATTAGATAGCTAATGTCACAATGGCAGTTTGGTGTTCCTGCTGCACTGTCCTATAACACATGAAGGAGAGAAAAATATTGTCTCTAAGTGATCTGAAAACTCAAACAGGAAAAATTTCCTCTGCAGGAATATTTTGAAGTCATATGATGACTTCAAAGCCATTAGACATATAGTTTTCGTTTCTTTGTTTATTTGTTTGTTTGTTTTCACCTGAGACAATTGTCTGCGTTTGTGGAAGTTCCTTCACTTCAAACCAATGTAAACATCCTATGCTGCAGCCCACTATTTTACCCTGTCAGAAGACCTCATAATTTTTAACAACAGGCCTTATCTGTAGGTCAAACCAATTGGTATTGAGGATTTTATGTCCATACTATGCATGTTTTGGATGAGTTTATTTTAGAGTAGCTCTCATCTGCTCCTGTGGACTGAAACCTCATTCTAGTTGCGTTGTGTTACTTGACATTCTGCAGTACAACTTTTGGTTTAGTTATACTGGAGAGGAATCCATTTGTTGTACTCTAAGACCACTCCATGGTATGAACCAAAGACAGCAAGTGGGGATAACTGCTGCAAATAGATGTCTAAAGTGTGATACTTGTTCCAAAAGCAATAATGCTGTGATATGAAGTTCTCTTTCCATGTTTCCTTTTATCTTGCCAGCCTCATGACTTTTGGGTAGATTTTCAATGACCGAAAGAAAAACCATGTCTGGGAAAGCTGGAAGAGCTACCTTCCTAGCCTTCTTCAGAAATGGCTGCAGTTCACTCTGTTCGCCTGGAATAGAAAAACCTCTGTATCTTCTCTTTGTCTTGTGGGAGATCTTTTTCCAAACAATGCTCCAGTAATGGATATGAAGGGAAATAACAGCTATCTTCTGAAGAAACACTCTAAGAAATGTGTGGATAATACCAGAGGTCTGGAGCAAATTTGCCAGACTAGCCAAGTAGTAATGAGGCAATTTGCTTTTATAAGAAAAATGAAGAGGCAAGGCAAGGCAAGAAAGACATTGTTCTGTGAATAGGAAAGATAAAAAGCCTGATTTCCTGTAGACTTCTGTCTCCTGGTTAGAGATGTTGGTGTCTAAAGAGGAGTAGGCTCTAGCTGAAGTTTCTCCCATCGTAGGACCATTTACAAGACCACTTTTGAGACCTTCCTGATGACTTACAAGGCATGTGTTCATGCTTCTTCTCAGCCAGAGCATCTATGAAATACATCCTTATGCAAACACAGAGTCTGCCTGAACAACCCTCTTTTTTCGTGGTAAATATAATTAAGGTCCATTCTACAATGTTATAAAGTGTTGAAAATCTTTTCAAAAGGGTACAAAAACTGGGGTAATTTTTTATTACTGTACTAAGCATCCATATTAAATGTTTATTTTTAACAAAATAAGCACATTTCACTTATCCAAGAAATTGCTAATGTTCACAATGATTTTTATCCAAGGGAAAAATAAAGGTACTTCTGTGAAGGCACTTCCATACTTGCATTTTTTGACAAATACTGTTAATAGGCTAGTATGATTAAGTTAGCTTCTGTTGGCTTACTAAAGACAGTTACACTGTGAAGCATTTTGATCATCCATAAAATGAAATTCCAGAAAAAATAAATGTGTGTGAAAGGAAGTGGGTCTGTAATGGGGGTTTTGTGGAATTTGACTGGGCAGGCTGTAAGTGGGAGTAGATTGAAAAATTACCTCTTCCTGTCTATGAAGAGGCTATATAAGAAGCTATACCAAACTAGTGGAAGTTCTAAGAAGTGACTTTCTCCAGAAAGCTCAGTCCCTCCTTCATATCTCCACTGCACATGAGGGGCACGCACACACACACGCACACGTGCATGCATGCACATGGAGTATGTTTCTCTGCCCTCACGCAGGAAAGACTTGCTGATGTGGTGAGCTGAGGTGTAGTGACAAGTGTGGGACATAGCTCTTTCCCCTAGCCCCTTTTGCAACCTGTCCCCCTCTCCTGGGGGATGGGGGGAGGCAGTCACCAGCTTCACACAGGCTTCACACGGGACGTGCAAGCTACTAACGCTCATCAGCTCTTGCTGCGTAGCTCCACATGGACATAGTCACCATAAAACTAGACTGATTCTTGACTCTGTCCTGGATTTTGCCTTATTTTACTTTGGACTTTAAAGAGGCAGAGCCATTGCTTTCTAATATCTCCTCTGGTGTTTAAAGTGTTTAAACTCTGCTGAGGTATGAAAAATCTTTTCCTGCTCAGGCTGACACATCAAAAACACATGATTTTCATAAATTTCTAGTACAGCTAAGTGTTGAAAGCTCTTTCTTTCATTTGATTCCACTAATACAAGAACAATAGCTTAAATAATAGCAGAATTTGATGGTTCTAATCATGTACTCATTGTTTTCATCTTATCTATCATTACTGTAAAGCATTGATTCTTATCCATGGTGTAACCTTATTGATTGTCGACATTATGAGAATGCAAGCCAAGTGAACTTTGTAACTAAACACACTGTTTCTTTAGAAACGTGTTTTCTGGAAAATAAATTCTTCCATTTGTTTTTGTTCTTCATAATCTGACTTTTTTCACATTTTAATTTCCAAAGGTTCCTTTCTTCGTTAAAAAAGCTTGAAGAATTTCCTCTAATTAGTTTCTAATGGCAAACAACATCTTGACCTCATTTGTCAGAAAATGCAGAGCTGAACTGTATCATTTAACAAGGGAATACCACACATGTATGATTAATGTATGGCACTTTCCATGACCCTAGTTGACTCCCTTTGTGAATATTTAATATATTTAGCATTATATTTTCAATCTCAGATGACGTAAAAGTCAAGAGCTCATAGCATACAGTGCTTTGTCTTATCAAATAAGCAATAATAAATGAAAAACAGACCTTCAAGATATTTTTACATTAATTACAAAAAACAAAATACAAACACTGTAGAAAATATGCATATTCAATTTCTCTGTCCTTCTTTCTTTAGCGCTCATCTTAAATCTAAACAGAAATGTCCTGAGGCAAAGGGAAGGTGGGGATGCAGAGAGATGTGCCTGTAAAAAAGCTAGCAGGGTATCCTAACTTCAGCCTGAAAAGCAAAGGCACAGTAAGAGAATGTTCTGAGGAGAACATGTGGTATTCTGCACGCACCAAAATCCCCTTGGCTGGCAGACTGGAATGCCCTATTACATCAACAGTAATAAATAAGTTGACCTGACCGAGCTCATGTCATTTGGGGCCTCTAATCTATTGCTAATTTTTGTGCATCTCTAGGATGGGGTCAGCTTCTCCAGAATATAAAAACTTCTCTTGATGGAACAACTTGGTTACCGTAAAATCCAAATACATACCCCTTTGTCTTCTACAGCATACACCATTCTGCAGGAGGGTGATATCATTTCATAGTCTTCACCTTTGTGCTCCCCGTCTTTCTTGGAACAAAGCCATGCATGCTAGTCAGACAAAACTCTCATTGAAAGTACTGGAATTTTGCTGGAGTCTAACATTAAGAACCAGCTCTTGTTTTGTCTCAAGAACAAAAGGACAAGGAGAATTCCCACTGTTTTTTAAAACGAGGCCACATTATAATGCTCAGACCTATGCATATCCTTCTCTAAGCAGCAGGGAGACCATACAGTCTGTGTATCCTTTTTGATGTTCAGTCTTTTCTCCATTGAGCCTGTGCTATCCAAATAGCTTACATGCCTTCAGGAACAAATAAATAATAATAGGGCTGGTGTACAGTTTTGTATTAGCACATAGGTGCCCGCATTGTAAGACTGAATTTTTCTCTGAAATTTTCTTATTCAAATCCTGGCAAGGTTCTGCTCCCTTCGTTTGCTTAGTGTATCAAAGCCTTGTACACTGATCTATTTCATCTTAACTCATCATGACTCAAATATGTGAGCTCACAATACTCAAACTCAGGTGTAGCTGAAGATTACACAATGCTACTGTGTCAGTGTAATTTGTTGCTGCGTCAGTATAATTTGTTCCTTTGTGGTCATATAAACTGACCCAAAGTTAGGTACATGATATGTGTATGCAGTATTTGCTAAAAATTAGATATATTATTCCTTTGCTTATTTTTATTTTCTGATTTCAGTGAACTATAGCAGGAACAAACACAACGATAAATGAAACTCTGGTTTTGTAGGCATCAATGACAAAATTCTTATTGATTATAGTAATGATAGATATTTTCCATACATGTAAATTTACTAAAGATGTCTGTTTGTGCCAATATGCCTATTTGTCTACAGATATGCCTATGTTACATGTGAGGGTTTTGTTTTTTTTTAATCTTTTCTCATTCCTATAAGATACTATTCATTGTAACGCTAAGTATCTTCCCAAAATGCAGGTTTATTGAAATGAAGAACAATAGAAGCATATGGATCAGAAAAAATAATCAGCTAAAATAATGTGTAATGGTTTGAGAAGGCCACATAATAGACACAGATTTTATTAACGGTCATTTTAACAATGCAATGAGCACATATAATGTGCCCAATAATATTATGTGACGTAATACTTCCTTAACAGCAGAGAAGAAAAACTAGCTGCATGCATACAAGGTGAAACATGAAAGTGTTGTCACAGAGACATTTTCAGCAGCAGTTTGTTACATTTGTGCACTTGATTTTGAATATGAATGGTGTTCTGTATTTTGAGGTGTGAAATGTGAACTACAGATGCACTGAGAGACTGAATGATCCGTGAGTGAGCCCTGTGCAACTGGATCCTCCTGGCCTTCCTAGATTCAGGGGACAAGGGCTCTGGAGAGCAGTGTGGAGGACTGGGATTAGGTTACCTGACAGGAAAGCTTTAAAATGTATTTTCTGGAACCATGAAGATGGTATAAGCACTTGTTCTGTGCACACATAATAAATCCCTTGTTAGGAAACATTATGTGGCAGTCTGTGGCAAAACAAAATCAGTTTTTTGGAGAAAGAGCCATTGCAGGCCTTCAAGGTAATAGTGGCAACTATGTTTTTAAGCCAGCCTTTGAAAATTGAAAACTTTGAAAACCTTTCACTCTATCTGCACTCATCATTCAGAACTATTACTGAAAGGTATTCTCAGTGTTACACAGTGGCTCACAGCTGTTTATAGGCAGTGATATTGCTGCCTCAAAGATTGCTGTTGGAATACATTTTGTGTAATATACTGAATTGCACAACATAAATTGACAGTAAAGCTGCTTCTCCCATGTAGACCCAGCATCTAACACAGAGATCATATTAACAGAAATGAGAGGCCCGGTGAATTTGTAGTTTGCAAAACTCCTTAGACCACCTTGAGTTTTAGCAGTTGCAAATCAGCTTTGTGTTACATTGCAAGAGGAACAACTCCCCAGACACCTTCTTCTGAAATAATCTCTTTTCATGGCAGGGCAATGTTAGTTGGCATTTTTTATTACAGATGTGAAGAGGAATATACCTGGTCTCTACTGCTGTACTGCTAGGTCAAACTTCAGCTTAGACCAACTCTTCCTAGGTGATTAATAGGTGATTAATAGACACTACAATGACAGATACACTCGAATGGTGGCACTGACGCAGTAGAGTGACAATGGTATGCTGTTAAAGATACATTGCTCCAGAGTATTAAATGACTAACACTTGACACAATATTTATTCACTTGTCGTTTACCATTCCTGAAATGTTTCAGGGGATATCTTGGCATTCAAGCATCTTGCAAGAGATTAGTATTTTTAAGAGATTTCTTACTGAAAGTGGTTAATTTCTGTTTGTGCCTTTTATTCCAGCTCTCTGGAGGTCATCACATGGGCTCTGCACAAGACCTCCTTGCATATATGAAGAGCTTCATGTTACCTTTCTGCTCCTGTGATCCCATCAGCTCTGATGAGAGGGGTCTTAGATGCAGACTGTGTTGATAATCATTACTGAGCTCAGTGGCAAGCTGTCACTCCACTCTGCAGCATCAATGTGGTGTTGTCTTCATAACACCAGTACTAAAGCAACTGAGAATTTATCGAGGCTAATAGAGATTTTGCTTATTGCTTTGAAGTAGTGCCAGAGAGACTAATAAAAAAGTTATGGACATGTCTCATGCTGTTAGTCTCTCTGATATGGCCTTGCTCATACTCCTATTTACAATTTTTCTGTACACAAACAATATACACATGACAGTAATGCAGTCTAGTCTTTTCTTTCCCCTTACCTGGCTTTTCCTTCCCTTAAAGGTGTTGCTGAGAACTTTGAGCCCTTCTGCCATATGTGTGTGAGGGCTGATGTGCAAGGATAGCTTGCTGTGAGGTAGGAGTTGGAAGTTTTTTTCTGACCTGCACCCAGACAGTCTCTCTTAGATAACAACCATTTGGGCTGATATGATCACAGGGCACAGCTGTTTGCTGCTAGCTATAAAACTAACTTCCTTATTTTCTACTACTTTTCTATTACGGTACCTCAGCCTTTACCTCATCCTTTTTTTTCCTACCCACAGCAGCAGATTCCTTACTGTATTATTTCTGCCTTGTCTTGACTGAATTTCAAACTGGATTATTTCAAGCGATCAAGACTTCTCTAAACACTCATGTCCATAGTACAATAGTGCCAACTACAGAAAACCTGTTCTGTGATTGGGGAAGAAGATGGGAGTGCAAAATAGGAAGCAAAAATGAACACAGATCGATCTTCCTATGAAACTGCCAAGAGATTATTTTCCCTGGGCTTCTTAGCACGTTCTGGCACTTCCCATAACTTTGAATTTTGTGTTCTTTGATAGAGTTATCTTGATGTTGCATTGTTTGATACAACTAATTTAAGTAGATACTAAAGAAATGTTTGGAAGAATGTAAAATGAGGGCCAGTTTCAGTAGACACATCTCACCATATAAATAGATTAAAGAGAATAATAGCATCAGCTGTGCTGGAATTCCTTAGTGGGATACACAAGCATGACTGTGATGGATTATAGCCTGAGTATAGTAACACTATATAGAATAACTACTTGGCATAGGATTTAGGAAATCTACCATGAGTAAAATAACTTTATTGCCCTGAAGTTTAGGCATAACATGACAGCATAACTTTATCAGAAATATGTTGTGTGTTAATGTGCTAAAGACTGCAGGATTTTCAAATACAAGAGTGACAAATGTTATATAGCTAAGGGGTTTGGATAGTTCAGAGCCATTTCCATCTTACTAGAGCATTACGGTCCCGTGAGCTGCAGTGATGGCTGAATGGATCTTCACATGCCACTACTGGATATTTGGAAGAAAATAATTATATCTTGAGAGAAACAGAGATTTATGAAGGATGTTTGATTTTGGATATCAACTTTTCAAAAAACTTTTTATTTTAATGTAATTGTGTGGGTTCTTACCCTTCCTTAATTACACTTTGAGCTGAAGATAAAAGCAAGGTCAGAACCTCCAAATGAAACTCCATTATTGTTTTATTTTATTTGTATAAAATACACAAACAGAAACTCTTCGTGGTTTTGACCCTTAGCGTGGTTTTGGAATTTAGAATCAAACCTGAAGTCATGTGAGTTTCATCTCTGGATTTAATGTAAACATGCTCAAACCTTGTCTCTAAAAATCATTGTTCTGGTACAGTATCACATGCATAATGTAACATCTTAACATGATGCAATACCAGCTGCATGTTGTCATATTTTGAATCAAATGTAATATAAACATTATTATGGAAATGTAATAGAGACATTGAATACTGGAGATAATGAAAATACCTCAGGGCATTTTTTATCATAACAGAATTGTTGTCCTCTTTTAACACTAGCAGTTAGCTAAATGTTGCACTTCTTCAGGTTGTTTCTCTTAAAAACAGGTAAGGCTAGTCGTAGAACTAGACCTCACCGGTAGAGTTATGATTACAGGGAATGTACAAATTTCTGCTCCTCCACCTGCAGGACAACACAGCATGTTGATTATTGGCACACGCTCTCACAGTCCTGTAAGACCACATTCAGGTGGTGCTTTCAGGCCATTCCCACAGCCCAGTCCCCCTCTGTCTCCTGGGTTGGCTTTTATACTCTTTTTCCCTTTCTTTCATAGACAGTTGAACATACATAAAAGTACTTGCAGCAAAAGATCTACTCTTGTGATGTCTTCCTTTTGGGCATTGGTCCATTACTGTTTTTTGGGGGGAATGCATGCGGCTTTTTCCCTAAAAGAATTTCAGTAGATTCTCACATTTACTTCTAAAAATTGTGGCAGGTTTATCCACTGTCATAAACATCTTTTAAGTCAAAACACAGCAGTATCGATCCTTCTTTCTTAAGGGACTGATCTAACAGTTCTTAGACAGATGAGTAACTCTTCCAAAATATCAGTCTGACTCATCACTTTCTGCCCACATAACCCCCCTCTAGTTTCATTTGGTTTAATGGCATTTTTCACTTCCTGTCCTAAACTATCGGATAGTGTTTCTGCAAGCTGTAAACAGTGGCTGGGTTTCCACCTAAGAAACTTCTGTGGTGCGTGACATGTAGGGACAGTTTAAGCAAAGTATGCTGGAAAGCTTTACTGTAGCAAAGGTAAGATAGATTCCGGGGTGTGTGTGTGTGTGTGTGTGTGTGTGTGTGTCCGTGTCCAAATTGACTTCACAATCCTGCAGAGCCCTTTTTGCAGGAGATGTTAAAATAGGGCTGTCCCCCAATAGAGACAGATGGTCATGCCAATTAAGAAGCATATTTCCCTGTTATTTTTACAATCCAGTCAAAGTAGATATTCCATCCCCTTCCCCACTTGATTACAGCAGCTCTTTCTCTCTCTTTGTGCTGTGTTGCTTGGATAATGCTTACCTCCCCAGACCACTGTCACAGGCCACTAGTTTATGACAAAGCTCAGTCTCAATCTCCCACAAAGCTGAAAGAGGGAAAGTTACAAAAGAGTCTTTTATTTTTATTTTTATTTT
>VXAL01017269.1:0-25585 GCA_013399475.1 Chauna torquata
GCATGGGTCCCCCACGGGTAGCACCCCATGAGGGGTACAAGAGCTTCCTCCACATGCCATCCTCTCAGCATGTATGTGCACATGCTGCAGGTGGGTCCCTTTCTACCCTGTTTCACTGTTGTGAAGGCCTCTCCTGCCTAAGTCACCCTGCACCCTTTGCTTACAGAACCTGGTCCACAGCCTCTGCGTTTGATGTTCGGTCCTCTTATCCCCCCTCCCCACCTGCCCCATCACTCCTAGTTTGCAGCTTTCCACACCAGCTTGGCCAGCCTGTGGACAAAGCCCTGACCCTAGCCAGGTAGATCTCTTCTTGACAGCCCTCTGCCCTCAGAGACCATCCCATGATCGCAAAAGCTGAATCCCCGCTGCCGCCACCAGCCCTCACGGCTGCATCGGCTCCTCCCCGGGCCTCTGACCTCGTTCCTCGCACCCCGACCCGCGGAGCGGTGCCGCGGCGGAGCACGGGGTGGCGGCCCCGGGGACGGCCCCGCGCCGGCCTCGGGCTGCTCGGGGCCGCCGGCTCCCTCTCCTGGCCTCGAGGCGGCATCGCACCGGCTGCTGAAAATCCACCGGGCTGCCGAAAATGGCCGGTGGAGGCAGGCGGTACTGATACCCGACGGGTTCACATGACCCCAGACCGTGACATGTCGAGGAATTCGTCTTTCCCTTTAATCCTCGGCTTCCCTTTAGTTTGTCTCACCGGCAATCAAAACAGAGCACATTTTGCTTTCCATATATTAATTCCACAGAGATATTTGGTGTTGAATATATGCTAATACTTGAAGGGGAAAAAAAAAAAAATCTGCTGAGTGGGGCAGTCTGAGCAAGTAGAAAAATTGAGTTCAAAACCTCTCATGAGGAAGAAACAAATGAATCCTTAGCCTATGTTTTCTTGATGTGTGCACTAAATGCTAAGCTTCAATGGGAGCTTGAACAGCCTCTGCATTTAAAAAGTCTGAACCCTGTTTAGATATGCCTTTCTCCTGAGATTAAGGTCCTGCTTCCAGATCACAAGTATACAGAAGAAACAGTCAGTCTTCAGGAATTGTCAGAGGTGCAAAGATGGCTAACAATTCAGGGGAAATAAAATAAAATAAAATAAATATATAGTTTTTTTTTTTAATGAAATCCTAGAAATGATATATAAGCATTGAAATGTCACAGAAGTTTGCAAACTGTCAGAAAAATGTCAGCAATATTCTCACCCAGCTCTAGTGTACCTGAATACAGCTGAGCAGAATATAGGTGTCTATTATTTATTGTGTTGACCCACTGAGCTTTATAATATTTATGCAAATAAGCAGAGGAATAGTGAATTTATGACAAAAGATTAAGGGTGTGTCCACAGGGAAAACTTAAGAAAGATTCACTTTTTAAAGTGGATTAGCAAAACCTCATTAAGCTCCTTTGAGGATCCCCTTATTTGGTATTAAATTGTCTTTACGCTTATGCTAAAAGTGAGTTTTAATGCTTTAAATTTATACCTTTAGTTCATTTGGATTGATTTTCCTCAGTGTCCCTGTTTAGGAAAGTCCCAAACAATTGGATTTTAGGCAGTTTGCAGCCACATGAAAGAGATGTTAAAGACATTAAGCTTCATCTTCTTAATCCAGGAACAAGGTCATTGCTGCTACTGCTCTGGTAAGGAACCTTTCCTGCACTGTCTGCATCCTAATAACAGCTCCTGCCTCGAGAAGCAGGCTAGAAACCAGGCTTTCTCTTGGCTGTATGTGTTCTTAGGCTGCCATATGAAGGGTTAGTGCTGTGACTGTTGAAGTTTGTCACCATCCTGAACTTCTTTGGGAATATAGGAGAATGCAGTTCAAAATTAAGACACCTAAGTATAGGAGTCTATAGGGACACACGCTATTTATGGTTTTACTGACTGCCTGAGCCTCCATCACAGATGCTGCAGCCTCCATAGAGATTCAGCCTCTGGGGACTCAGTCCAGCTGCCTGAATGTGGGGTGTCTCACAAGGCAGTCGATTTTGAGCCTTGTTCAATATGTCCACATGAGAACAACAGTTATGACAGACATATGCTGTATGAACAAATGTGAGGGCACCCCAGATGGAAGTAGATTCCTATGGTTAGGTAAGTAAAACATACCCTCTGTCTTCCACTTTAGACATAGCTAATATTTGTCCTGACTTTATTGACCATGATGGGAGGTTAGACACGTGTGCATTCAAGTAAATGCAGTTACAGGCCTTAATTCTGAACTCAGTCATACACCTAAAATTGGTGTTAGTTTGTTTTTATTTCTTTGTTTTGTTTTATTTTTGTTTTAAAATTATTTGTTTGTGTCAGATATTTGCTATCTGTTCATTTGAATTTGATTTATAGCAGTTTTAGATAAGACATAGGCAACCACGTGCCCTGAACATGTGTGAGCAAGTAAGGGTACGGCAGTCTCAGTCATGAAGAAGAGCCTTATGAATTTTGTATCCGCAGAGCTAAGCAATTTGTAACCCTATTCTGAATATGAACTAAATTTAGGCATTAACATCCCAGTATAGATGGGATTGCATTGGACTGCATCCTTTCTAATATATGTCTTTCACAAGACATAGGATTGCTTATTGCAGACCCTGCTCCAACACTCATTTTGCCATCACTAGAATTTTGGGGATGAATAGAGGTTTTTAAGCACTTCTAAACACTGAAAGAAATCGTTGAGTGATATTTACTGGCCTGTTGCTCAGTTACACTTTTATGTCCTACACAAGTAAATTTCTATATGGACAATACCTTTGACACAAAAGCCAAAATAGACTTTCTGAAAGGACCTTGTCTTCCTGTGAGTTCTTCATGGGTTTACAAATAACTCAGCTTTTTCTTCAGACACAGAAACACATACACTGTGTTTGTGGATGGTTTTGAAAACTGCTTACAACAGCAGGAAAAAAANAATTATTTACTCAAATGCAAAAAAAGAAAAAAAAAAAAAAAAAAGGGCAGGAAAACCACCCTTTTTCTTGGTCGTTCTTCTCCTCCGAGCTCGCAGAGACACGAGAAGCCGCGGGCGGGGCCGGGGTGCCGGCGGCGGTAGATGGCGCACGGCCCCGGAGCATCGCTCGCGGGCCTCCGGCTGCGGCAGCGCCGCCGCCCCGGCCGCCCGCCCGCCGCTCCCAGCACCTGGGGGCTCCACCGAGGAAGCGATCCTGGAAAGCTGGCTGCTGGACAAACCTGGGAGCGCCCCAGTCCTGAACAGTTGCAGTCGTTGGCTGGCATCCCGCAAGATTTTCCTCGCAGGCAGACTTTTGCTTGAGCTCCTGGGGCTGCCGAATGGCGCTCCCGTAGATCGGATTTCAAAATTAGGGTCTAATTTTAAATGAGATGTCAAAAAGCAGGGCTGACAAACAGTGGGAAAGGATGGATGCAGGCAAACCACGGGTAATCTGTGTGAACAGCTCAGCAGCCACGCTGACAGCTGGGAATGGGAACCCCAGAGCGCTAACGTGAGCTTTCAGACCGGCTCCCCTGACCTCGGACAAGTTGCTCATGGGTTGTTCCTTCAGGTGTTGATCTCCTCCTGCAATGCTGCTGAATGGCTTGACAAGAATCAGTGGGAGCTGGGAACATTCGTCCATTTTCATGAAGCAATCAGTGGCTTACAGGACCCATTTCTCTGCCTCATTTTCTCTGTGTATAAAAGAAATCACCATGTGGGATAAAACAAGGGCTAAGGAGCAAAATATCATAGTACTCCCTCACAGAATAAGACAGTTCAGTAGCATCACCATACTTGACTGGAACTCTTGTGTTTTCTTTTTCTTGCTCTCTTTGGAACATCACAGACCCTTGGGAAAGTCTCCAAGCCAGAAGCAGAGAAGTCTGGCGATGCAGAAAGGAAGAAAAGTGGCTAAAAACAGCCAGGCAGCCACTGTCTTGGATAAAGAAGAAGTATTTCTAAAAGCATTGAATTAAAATAAGCAGTGTCCAGTACATTTTATGGGATTAAATGATCTGGACAGATGCAGCCACTGGACAGATGTAACTGCCCCAGCTCAAAGCCAAATTATCTGCTGATTAGAAATTCAGCTAGCAGTCTTCATCTGGGCAGTTATATAGCAAAAAAAAAAAGGAAAGCTCATTTGTCAAGGATGAACCATGGACTTCTATTTCTCACTTTTTTTTTTTTTTTTTCCAAGAAATAAAGTTGAGAAGAAGTATGACAGCAGGGACAGTCTGCTTCACCTGACTATCCAGAGCAGGGTTGATTGAATGCTTCTGCCTGAGTCCCAGAGCAGGCAAAGCAAGAGCAGAGTGCCATGTGGAGTTGGTTTTTGACAGGGTAATACCTCTTCTTGGTGTTTGTCTCATCCAGGGAAATTTTCCATAGAGAGTACTTTTAAAAATAATGAAGCTGGACATTTTTTTTTCTGCCTTACTAAAGAATATGTGGTCATTTTGGAAGACACTCAGAAGACTCAGTTGAGAACCACTTTACTCCTCATCCTCAGCTCTTTTCAAAATGACAGTATCAGTGTGTTGTTTCTCACCTCACCCCTCCTAGTCATGAGACTGAAAAGCACACTTCCTTCACACATAATTACCCACAGTATATCCAGCTTCATTTTGGTCCAATTTCTACCACCAGTTTATTGGGTTATGTCTGATCCTTCCTAGTTGTTTTTTCTTGTTTCTTAGTCTTTGTGGAGGATGAGTATTTCCATTGCACCGAGTGGCTATGATGGAATCTGACTTCCAGACCATTTCATAAACTATGCAGCAGAAATCTGGGCTCTGACTGCAATCCAAAAAAGACTGTTAAGTGTACAGATTTTCCCATTGTCTTCATCTGTAACATTATACAGCAACAACACACCACAAGCACAAACCAGCTCCCAGGTTTCAAGCTCACGTATGCTAAGGCGATTTGCTTGAATTAGAGATCAAAGTATTTGAAGTTTCTTAGGTTATTACAGTATCCAGAGGTGGAATCTGGTAGCAAATAGTTAAAAAGAAAAGATAATTGACGATGCTTTCATTAGAAAGAGAAAAAAAACAGAGAGAGAAGCAGTTATCAGTGCCAATCAACATTGGAGACCGAAATCTTGGGCAATTCTGAAGAGAGGAATTTGTTTTCAATCCTTTCCTCCTAGCAGTATTATAGAGACAGAAATCTAGGTCCCTGATTAACCCCTGAGTAAAGACTAACCTTCACCTAGAGAGCTCTGCTTTCAAAAGAGTTGGCCTCTGTAACTAGAGCCTGTTCAATTATTCTTCTTCAAAGACAGCAGGCAACCAAGAATGTCAGCTTCATAGAAGGAGCTATAATTTCGAAACAACTTCCTGTTTGTGGATTTATTTTTTTGATCTCATGGTGTTGTAAATGAAAGGAAATGGCATGAAGGAGATTTTTCCTTTTTTTTTTTTTTTTATGCCATGTTTTTGCAATTGTATATGTTTACAAATAAAGGTTGTTTTTTGCCATTGTTTATAGATTAAAAGTTANCAAAAGCTAAAGCTGGGTTTAGACATCTCCCTGGAAGAAGTCAGCCTGTCAAAATCTCTCTTTCTTGGCAAGGTCCCAGAAGGGGAGTATTTTCACAAAGATGGAAAGAGTGTTAAATGCTAACATTCTTCCAGACTGGATATGCATTCCTCCTTATACATATTTTTGTTATGAAATAAATGCATTTAGGGAAGTGTTTTTATGTTTCCTCCTCTACTGTACATTTTGTGTGATAATATGGCACTGATTTCCTATCTAGTTTAAAACAGCTTAAATTAACTGGTAACATCTAGCAGCTTTCTGTTCTTCCAACCTTTATTTTCTCTTCTGTAAATTTTAATGCAGAGGGGGGAGTTGGCTGGAGTTATTTACTTTTTGTTAATGTTTTAGAATAGGAAGACACAGTCTTTGACCTTCTCCCTTCTGTTCCTGGNTTTTATCTAATGGTGTTGTAAATTAAAGGAAATGGCATGAAGGAAATTTTTCCTTTTTTTTTTTTTTTTATGCCATGTTTTTGCAATTGTATATGTTTACAAATAAAGGTTGTTTTTTGCCATTGTTTATAGATTAAAAGTTAGCAGACACAGACATTCTACACATGTATAGCTACCAACTACCTAATGAATTTAAATGTGCTAAATAGCACTGTCCTTGTCCAAAATCAAATAATGGCCTTCATTTAAAAATATANTTTTATGTTTCCTCCTCTACTGTACATTTTGTGTGATAATATGGCACTGATTTCCTATCTAGTTTAAAACAGCTTAAATTAACTGGTAACATCTAGCAGCTTTCTGTTCTTCCAACCTTTATTTTCTCTTCTGTAAATTTTAATGCAGAGGGGGGAGTTGGCTGGAGTTATTTACTTTTTGTTAATGTTTTAGAATAGGAAGACACAGTCTTTGACCTTCTCCCTTCTGTTCCTGGATGTGCCTCACCATCACTAAGCTTTTCTGTTCAATGTCCCAAATTACATGGTGGAAAGAAATGTTTGGATTTAAACTCTGATGCTTTACAGTCAGAGATTCAGTTCTTGAAGGATAATAAAAGTCTTTTTCACATGATATGCTGGTTCCTTTTAAACATTCCTCCGGCTTTTGAAAGCTGGAAGATACATGTATTCTGATCTCTTCTTTGCTGCAGTCCAATATATTTCACTGTGTTTTATCTCTGACAAAATTAGCATTTGCCCATGATCTCAAACACAAAACAAAACAAACAAGCAAAAAGAAAAAAAAAAAAAAATCTATAATCATCTTCCAAAATACATATCTTCTGTAGCCTCAGGCCAAATGTGTATGTGAATGGTATCTACATGGACAGACACTACATGGACAGCCCTACAAACTTAATGCATGCTTATTGGGATGTACAGTATAGGAAGGCTTAACCTTTCTATAGCAGGAAAGCTACAGCCTCGTAACCTTCCACATATTCAGGTGGTACTGGATACAGGTAGCATACAGATATCATATGCTCCTCCAGTTTCGTTAGGAGATTGGACCTTTGTCTCATCTTTTAAACCAGGTTTCTCTTTCTAGCAGATTACTCTTTTTCAAATACTTACGCTTCCCAGGGAAATGGGTTGTTTTATTTAGTTTATATCTTCAAGTGTGTTTTCCTAGTCCTTTTTTTTTCCTACATGGTTATTAACATTTTAAATAATCTTCACAAAATAGTGTTAGTGAGACACATCAAGCTTTCACATATCACAAATATTAGGCTAAAGAAATAGATGGAACATGGTTTGGAAAAAAAAATACACTAAAGTAATTAAATTACTATGAAGTCTTCCAGTGTCTGCCTAGAAAACAAGGTATGTGCTTTGTCATAAACATTTTCTAGTGTTCAATTCCTAATCTGGGAAGGGAAACCCAGACTCTACTGTCAGTAAGCTTCCACTCCAAGCAAAGCCTCCACCAAGGCAATTGTAGCTGACATCCCTGAGGATCACTTCTAGCATGTGCAGCCTGCGAGTTTCCTTGGAAACTGCCATGCAGCAAGCATGAGATTACGGCACATGACTGCTAAGCCGTATAGCTTTACCCAGGCAAATAAGGGAATCCAAGAATAGGGTCCAGGGCTGCAATCCACTGCCCAAAGTTGGTAACTGCTGATTTGCCATATGAGGCTTCTAACGGCCAATGGATTACTTCTCTGTGGGTACAAAAGATAATGAAGTAAAGCAAATCTGTTTTTTATGAACTGATGATCATTCTGTAAGGGTCTGTTTCTCTGCTAGGAGGGGGATAAAGCTGAAAAGCAAGCCTGAAAATCACCACACCTCCAAAGAACATTTGCAACAAGTCAGATATCAGGCCTCATGAAATTTTCCTTAGACTGAACTAATCTGGCTAAACTACTAGATAGAGACTCTTAAAAAATGCTTTCCTTCTCCATATTTCTGTGGTTATATGATGCTGAAGGTAAGATCATGAGAATGGCTGTAAATGGCCCAGACCAAGTATCCAGCAAGTTCATGAGCCTGTACCTGATACTGCCTAATAAATAACCTAGAGAAGAGCACAAATCCAAAGCAAGCATGTGACCGTTCAGTCACCCTTTGTGGATTTTCTTGCTGTGAACTTATCCACTTCTGAATGGTCATAAACCCCTGGTCCCCTCCCTGTCCTGCAGCGAGCAGTTCCACAGGTCACCTCTGTGCTGGGTGAGGAAATTTTCCCTTTTGTTTATTATAGATCTGAGTCCTACTGATTTCCTTTGATGACCCTCAGCCTCTTGTACAGAAAAGACAGTGACCAATTGTTCCCTATTCACCTTCTCCTTTCTGCTAATGACTTTATAGCTCCCCTGTCAGATCCCCCTCCAGTCATCTCAGTTTGAGGCTGGAGAGCACTAGGCTCATTGCTTTACAGTGCACTTTTACATGCAGTTTGTCCATGGTGATGTCACCTTAGAGCATGCATTTTCTTGTAGTTTTATTAGGCGAGACTGATTAGCTGTGTTCTGAAATATATAATTTAGCCTGTGGGCTTTGTAGTCTCCATATGAATTTGACCCAAAATATACAGGTCACAGGAAAGCTTAATGATTTGGGTATTCAGATGTTATATGGGAACCTGACTTTGCTGCTGCTGTCCCCTTGCAACAATAATTTTTACTATCGGCTTCAGATTCATTCATATTGACTTGCACTGACTTCAAAGGCTGGGATTTAAATCCCACCTCCCCTGGCCGATATCTTCCTGAGAATCTGCTGCACCAAGCCCCTGCAAGGAGCCCATGGCCCTGGGGGCAGCCAGAGCACCCACCCCAAGCCATCTGGCGTCTGCCTGCGGTCCTCCAGGGCACCGCCTCGCAGAAGGACAGCTGCCCCAGACAAATGGCGACCTCTGTCATCTGGGCCATCAATTGTTCCAACATCTGGCAACTGGCTTTCTTGTGAGAGCTGACATTTGGCTGCTGCTGACAGGATTTTAGGGTCCCTGGGCCAGAGCAGAAAACAGGCCAGATCCCAACTTTTTGTATGTCGTGAGAATCGTTTTTTTTTTTTTTCCTCAAGTAAACAAATTATCACAACAAGACAAGTATTTTGACAAATTTTGCTGGTCTTCTCCCATTCCTACACTGAATAAATACCTTACTGCAGCTGCAACAATTTCTTTAAATTCTGTTACAGCGACGCTCCTACATCTCAGCATTGCATGTAACCAAATAAAGTTTCTAGCATTATTGCAATTGTCTCCACTGAACTTAGGTGCATGCCATGTGAGTCTCCATCAGACGTTATATATACACCCATGTATGTAATAACAACTCCCTGCTCTGACTCCCTCTGCTCACTCTCTTTTTATAACTTTTCTCCACAAACCAAATATACCAAAGATATACATCAGGGTGCCCGTAAATCTGAAGCATTTCAATGTGCTAAAAGTGCATTTGGTCTTTAGCTGCATTCATAAAGCAATTTGAAAATAAATAATAATAACAATAATGGAAGAAGATTGAAATCCTTGAAACTTTGGTAAAGCTACTAGTGAAATCTTGAAAACTGCAGACAGGTATTGTATGTGTTTTTATTGTGTTACCTCAGTCTCACAGATGGCTACAAAAAAAAAAAAAAAAAAAAAGTTTAACATATAATATTTATTTCAAGCTACAAAAGCTGTCTTTTAAAGATTCCTCCCTTAAACTCCAGGCAGACCTGACATAAAACAGGAGGAAAAAAAAAAAAAAGAAATAAGAAAAAAGAAAAAAAAGCAAATAACAAGCAACTAAAATAAACTTTCAAAATGAAGAAATAAATGTTATCAACAACAGAAAAGCAGAAATCCGTATAAAACATAAACCTGATAAACATGTATGTACAAAGATACAAAGAAACATAGCTATTAAAATGCCAAGGATAAAATGTAGTATTTAAAATCTACTAATTACATTATCTAAAGCAGACTTTTAGATCTAATTGAACTAATCAGCACGAGCAGATACTAAGGTACAGTGGCTGCACTGATTTATCAAAACACCAAACCTTCTGATAGTTGACTCCAGAGGAAGGAAAAAAATCTAAGTGGAAATTCTTATTTTTCTGTGTTGAGGTTTCATCTGGGCTCCCTGTGAAAAATGGAGACGGAAAACAATACTGCTGTCGAGACTCACAACCCCATTTCAAGCACCTCGCTGCAGCAGTCAATGAGGGATTCTGAAATGGAGTTAGGCTTGTTTAGCATGCCTGCAGGGTCATGCGGAGTGACCCGTTCCCCTCTGGTTTCACTTAAAACTCAAATTTTCTCCATGAAGATAACATGTTCCTCTGATATTTAGTTACCTGGTCTCCAGAAAGATCTCATTTTTCATAGTGCAATTTTTAACCTTTGCTTAAGATATCTTTTTTTTTTTTTTTCCCCCAACATAAACTCTTTTAACCTGATATATCTCCTCAAAGAACATGTGCTTGGAAGGAAAATGTTTGGTTGTTAAAATATCTTAAGAAATCAAAGTTTGTTGTAGTTCTAGCTTGCTAGGTTACAAATGGGAGTTACAGCAATCATTTGGTGGTGTTGCTTTTATTTCTTTTGATACTGTGCACTATAAACGTATGGATATTCATATAGACACTGATTCTGTACATGTTTACACTGAGTGTTTTTGTACTGAAATAAACCATGAGCTAGCACTTATGTAGCTTTCTTTTTAATTCAGAAACACGTGTAATTCATGAAATACATGCAAATACAATATATATATATATATAGGCTGGCATTAGATGAAGCTGAGCATATTGGACAGAGAACATAACGGCTGTTTGTCTGCCGGCCGTAAAGGCATATTCGACACACTATCTGTGAAAGCACTTTCTGCTTGTGGTGCAAGGGAATGGCAAGTTGCGGAGCGCAGCCCTGCTGAAGTGCCCCTTTAAGAGGTCTGACTGGCATGTGAGGAATGTGAGGATTAGTGATGTAAACTGCAGCAAACCCGGAGTTTAAGGAGGGCAGAACTATTTAAATATGTCACTGGGAGCTTGCAATTGCATTTTCCTATTTCACTTTCTCCAGTCCTTGCTTCTTAAAACCCCGACTCATACTTTGAAAACTCTGTTTGCTGTCCCAGTCACGGGAAGTGCCTCCCCCTGCCTGCTCCCTGCCTCCCCCTCTCCTTCCATCCTCCTGTGTTCTACCTCTCAATCTTTTCATCTATTTTCATTTTTAAGAAGAGGAGAGTGTGTTGTGCCATTTAAGCTGCAAAATGGATGTTTCAGGCTGTGGACCTGTCCCTGAGAAATCACAAACAATTCAGAACATCATCGAGTGCACAAACATAAAATCTTTCAACCCAGGAAACCCCCCAAATCCCTCCCAGCTGCAGAATCCATCACTGAGAAAAACACTACTGACGAAATCAGTGAAGCTACTCATCATCTCTGAGACCACGGTTTCACATGAGGATTTTGCTGGTGGAAAGCCAATTTAAGAGGTTTCATCCTCACTTTGCTCTCACCTGCTCATTCCTTTCTCTGCTTCCCCACCTCTGGTGGGGGAAGCTTATCAGTCTTCAATGAGGCTAATTCATTCATTGGTATCGCTGCTGACAGCTAGAATGATGCAGGTTAATAAACAAAGAAAAGCAACTCTTGAGGAAGGGTGGGAGAGAGTGTCTGTTCGCTTAGATCACTTCACTGAACCAGTTTTGAGTATGGTCACACAGACAGTTGAATTGCCACATCTGATTACCAATATAGGAGGGGAAGACTGCTCTTAAACTAGCTTTGCAACTTGAAAAAATTATAATGTGGAATCTCAGCTTGGTTTCTTGGGTGTGTGGAGTAATATACATTCAGGAATCATGTTACACCTGACTGAAAGGCAACCAAATCTATTGCACAACTTCTGCTTTTGAGAACATAAGATAACATTCTGATAGAACCTGTATGAAGGTGTTGGAACTTGATGTTGGATGTTGCGCAAGGGTTGATTCCTCACTTTCTGTTCTCAGGAACATCAAGGCATGGTAGATTTTGTGTTCTCTTTACACAAACAGTTCTGATTCTCCACATCTCAAAACTGGTGCCAGAAAACTGGAAAAAGTTTGGAGAGGAGCTTCAAGGACACCTGAAGGTGTGAAATGGCTTCCACAGAGGCAGGAATTAAATAAACTAGCTGTTATCATTGTGGAAAAGGGCAGGAGGCTAGCAGAAATGTCTGTGAAATCATGAGTGGTGTGGAGATTGTACATACAGATGACTTGCTCACTATCTTTTCCAGTACAAAAATGATAGGACACCAAGTAAAATGAGCAAGACGTAAGCTGAATACAAACAAAGGGATGTTATATTGTGTAGCTGTGGTACAGAACTAGCTGCCACAGGATGTTATCGGTGTTCAAAGATCGCTTAGATTCAAGGAGAGACTGAACAATGAAGATAAATCCATCGCTGGAAAAACGTACAAAGCAAGGTTGGTGTAGGAGGCCCCTGAGGTTCTACCTTCCTCTGTGTTTCCCTGGGCACTCATCTTGGTCATTGTCAGAGACGGGATATCAGGCCGGATGGGTTTGGACCTGATCCAGAGCAGCTATTCTGATGCTCTGCAACAGTATAAAACTGTATAAATCTGGAGATGGCCTTGTGTTCCTACATGTTGTTATGTCCTTACATGTGAAAGGCAACAAAGTGACTGTCTGTTGTACCTACAAGAGTGGTGTGGAGCTGTGTCAATATCCTAAACTGGGGAGCAGAGAGGGTTTTTCCTCTACCCCTGGAGCAAGCGTAGATAGGAACCGGTGAATCTGGTGAATCCTCGTCCTTCCCCATACAGAAAAGAGTTTTAAAGCTTAAGATAACAATCTAAGGCTCAGTTCTGTGCCTGACTGGGAGCCAAGGGCATTTGGTGCTTGTAAGGAGATACCACACACCAGTTAACGTATCCTTATAACTAGCAGTTGTGGTGTGGCTGGTTCCTGCTTTACGCAAACAGCTATAAACTCTCCAGTGCTTGGACATATGTCTTTAAAAAATACAGGTTTTTTAGAGCTTATTTTAAAAGATAATGTCTCATGAAGAACATTTTGTGACATAAAAATCAATGTATTTAATACATGTACAGAGATACTAATTGTCTCAGTCTGTTGAGACTGGTAAAGTAATGAAGAAATGGATATATCCAGGTGTTTGACTAAAGCTTCAGTTCAAACTCCTATAAAAGGAGTTTAGAAGAAAAGAGCTTTGTTCATCTATATTTTCCTTTTAATAATCTCGTCATGTTTAACGTTGTACTATTACATAGTTCTTATTTTGCATAAATACATGATGATTATAGATGTATAACCTTGGCAACACAGTGTCCTCTTGAGGCTGCCTGAAATAGAAGAGAAATGCAGATTATACTACACAACAGCCCTTTTGGGAACAATATTTTATTATGTTTTATTTTCTTTCCATAAAATTCAAAGAAAATGAAGGTAATTTGGGTTCTACAAAACCAATGATAAACTGGTAGAGGGAATTCCTAAATTACCCTCAGGCACATCCATACACATAAGTGTAGACAAAGATGGGCAAGAAGATCAAGCTATATTCATGAACACCTTCAACTCGACCTTCTGAACCTGGAGGTTTGAGACTTCAAGCAGGAACTTGTATAAAAATGATTAATTATATTAAAATTTTGAGGCTGAATCTCAGACACAGGAAACAACTGTATTTTTTAGCTTACTGCTGGGTGGAAAATGACACATGGGGGAAAGGAAGTACTAAAAACGGAGGGTCCGGTTGTTCATTAGTTTATACAGCCTGAGAATGTGGCTAAGGGAGTCTCTTAGGCTGGCCATTAGGTCCATTGTAAAAGCCATTAGGACTGGTCTGTGATGTCAGAGATAAGCTCAGCTTTCATTTAATAACACAAAATAAAGGCCTTTTTTCATGGTGGAGATAGAATCTCAGCCAGCTTACCTACCCCTGAAAGAAAACAAAACCAAAAACCTTTCATACATACAGGCAACTTGCTATTTTTTGACACGAAATTGACTCTTGTTCTATTATCCAGGGCAGGCTGAAATGTCACTTCTTATAACCAAGCCAGTATTCATTTGTTTGGGGGACATGTTCTCTGTTTAGTGCCTCATCAGAAGTAGGATGAAAATGGCTCTCAGAGCAATGGTACTATATACCCTAGACATTCAAATTATGAGTTTTGCCTATATGAGGAGAAAAAGGCTAAGTCCTTTACTATAGCTCAGGGCATGAAAAGGATAAATCTAAAAAGACTGTTCGACGAATCAGTGAAATAATCTCTGAAGAATCCCGCAGGAATAAACTCTTGCTGCTGGGGAAGGACGTAGATTCAGCTTCGCCATTGGAAAGCATGGAAAGTGAGAGAGTGCTTCATTAGCATGTGAGCCCATTAATCTTGAATTTCGCATAAAAATTCCCACGTGATTTGAACATCTGCCCGGAAGGTACATCTCTGATTAGAACAGATATGTTATTCTGGAATTAAAATAAATATCAAAATGCATTTCTGTCTTTCAGCTTACTTTCTTCGTACTACCTGTGCTGAAGTAATCGTGGGTGAAACTTGTCAAATCCCAAAGGTGCTAACGTTTCATTAGGAAAGCACGAGGTGGTAGGGTAGTACAATACTCATCTCTGGGATGTGTCTCTACAGGGTTATATTGCTGCTAGATCATGGGAACACCAGATATGAATGGCAAAACACTTGCCTGTGGGTTACAATACAGGCATCTTGAAATAATAAACTTCTGTTTCATGCCGTGCTGTTTAGAACAACAGCTCCTTCAGCATTATTTAAGGTAACATTTGAAGCCTAAGAAGTGGAGATGGAGAAGTTGTAGGACAGTTTCCATCTTCAGGCTAGCCATGAACAAGTTGAACATTCAGATTCTGCCTGGAGCTGGTTTGTCTCATCAGAGGACAAATCAGAGACTGACCACCAGATGTCCCAGAAATACAGGTGAAGGAGTACTGGCAACTTCCGAAACAGTGGGCATCTTCCATTTGATCGTAAACCTACTGAATGGTTGTCAGTAATTTCCTCACAATGACTGAGAACACTCAGGACTAACTAGAGCCTATATGAGACTGCAGTGCTCGGTAGAGATAAAAGTGATACTGCCTTCTGTTTCCAGACTGGCTTCCTGCATGCATAAGATTTTGTGGGAATCACTGTCCTTTATTACAGTCTGTGAGGACTCCAAGAGCTAATACTGACAGGATGGGACTCCGGTATAAGCAAAGGCATCTCTCTGTGATGTCTTCTTGAACAGAAGCAGCGTGACCTCATATAGGAATATCATCTAAGGGGAAGGATGTGTCGGAAGCTGCAGCCACAGCCACACAGGCAGACTGGAGGTGAGGCTGAATCATGGAATAAAAGGTGTTTTGTGCACATAAGCTTGGACTGTCATCTGCACACCCACTGAGCTTGACTCATCCATCCCCAGATAGACATTGACACCACCTATTCAAGAAGACGAGAAAACTAACAGTGACAGAGTGTTATTATTGTTCTTTCTCCAGTGTTCCACATATAGTTCGTTCATTTTCTCTTCCCCTCTAAGGGTCATAGTTACCCCATTATGGGAAGATCCTCATATGTGAGACACAGCATCTGCAAATACCTCGCATCTGCAAAGTACTTTTGTAGAGCATGACAGAAAAGAAAATATAAGGGACTACTTTTCAGGCTTTTGTGCCTGTCCCACCACAACAATGTGAGATGTGAGGCAGGAGTTAGAGGAAGAGAGAAACATGCTTCTTACAGTTCCACATGCAAAATCATAGTTGTTGGTTTTATGAGTTACAAGAAGTGAAAACTATTATTTGTAGGATTTTAGTATGGCATTTAATAGGTATATGAATCAATGTATGTTATTGACAGTATGAGAATTCATCACTCTTCCTGGCCATGGTTTGAAACGAAGAAAATGAATGAATTCATATGGGATTTTTATTTTATTTTTTTATTCTAAAAGTAAACTGGTGAAAAAATATCATTATTAGTGCACAAAATGATAAAAGAAGGTTATCAAGCTTAAAAGGAAAAAAAAAAAAAAGGTATCAGTGATCTCCTGTTTCCTTAAAGAAAAGGGAAATAAGATATTTGAAGTCTGTCACAGCATATACATTTTGGTTCACGGGAAAATCAGTCAGACTTACAATTCCGATTTCAGAAAGACTACACAGAGGTATGCCTGATCCCCCCAATGTTTCTGAGGAAATATATGCCTAATTCCATGGAACAACTGGACTACAGTATTTTCTGCCAGGTGAGGAAGGTGTCATATATCCAGTGTGTTTGAGTTTCTGATTATTTTTTAGAGACTGGGAAGGATAGAGGATGCATGTCCTGCATATCCTACTCATTCTACTCATGCAGAAATTCACTTAGTACTAAGAATTTTGAAAATTTTTCCACTCTTTTGGGGAATTTCTGCAGAATTAGAATGCACTTGCAGAGGAATGACACATTGACCCGACCGGTCAGTTAGAATTTTACACCCTCAGACAGTGCATGAAATAATACACAATAAATAATGTGCATGCCTAGGTACAGAGTTAAGAACTGCTCTCACTTGCCAGATGGGACACTTTGCTGTCACAATAATTATCAGCAGTATTGGTATTGGTACTTGTGATCATATCAACAGTATACTTCAAATGATAAATACAGCAAAAGGTCCCACTGATGACAGTCAAAACATATGCCTCACTTTCTGTATGAAGGACACCCAATTTGTCTTGCCGCTGTTTGGAGTTAAGGTTATTAAACCCAACAATAATAATAATGTAAAGTGTCAGTTAAGTGCTAATTGCTTTAGAAACATATGGGGACAAGCAATTCTTAGTCTGAGGAAATCAGAGAGATGGATAGATGATATTATTGAACAAAGTTTAGCAGTTTAAGCAGAGCTTTGTGTTTGTTCACCTCCCATTCTTCTCCCATGCACAAAAAGCTCATCTTTTTTATGGAGGTATTTCAGGCTATAGTATATCAAGATTGGATGTCCCAGAAATAAAATCTGTGCCAATTATGACAATTTTCTTCAGATGTATTTATAATGAATTTAAAGGAAAAGGTGACATTAAGCACACCTGGCTGATTAAAGCATAGTCTGCAGCCGACTGAGGTTAGCAGAAAATCTTTTATTGATTTCAGCGAAGTTCAGATCATGCTATTTAATCCATTTTGCTTATAGGTCTCATTTATCCCATGAGTGAACATGAGTTGAAAAAAGAGATTGAATATAAGTGAAATAGGGCCCAGTGAAACTGAATCTCAGATTCTTTGTGAAAGAAAAAAATTGTCTAAGTAGAATTATGACCATCTAAGAATAAGTAAAATAGCTTTCTTTCTCTAGCTTTGCTACATTTTCTTGTCTTTTGTTAGGCCTTTCCCTTCTCTGGGTAAGGGTTTTGTTTTTATCTGTACTGAAGAATCATTTAGCATATTGTGGATTTATTGAAATCTAAATAATAAATAAGATTATTTATTATCTGTTAAAATTAGCAGCTGCAGGTGCTCCCCTAAGAGATGTTATTCTGAAGTCTTATAAGTAGCTACAGAGAACTAGTAAAGGCATCACAGAACATTATTAGGGCATCATTTTTCTGGTCACTGTTACAGCTTTCAGAGTTACTCTGAGATTTGATAATGAACTCGAAAGGACATTTGGCTTTGCTTTCTTTTAGGATTTCTTTCACACAACTGTTGCTGCAATCTGGCAATCCTAGAAACATGTAGGAATCAACAATCTTGTTTCTTTAATAAGCTAATGCTTAGATGCATTAAAGAGTGAACTGCAGACTGGACAGACAGAGCAACGTGAGCTATACCTTTCTGTGAATTTCTTCAGTACCAAACAGGACCTCAATTTTGTGTGAGGGCCCCAGGGCATGGTTGAAATCCAAGCAACACATGAATGTGCTCTTCTGAGTCCTGTGAAACTTTTGTAAGAAACTTCATTCTGCAGAGTTATAGAATGCTGAATGCTGAGTTTCCCTGAATCTGTACTTTTTGAATTCGCATTCTATTTAAGCCCGAATGATGCAGGCAGGTTCCAGTGAAGCTGGTGAATTTCCTGCACTTGCTTGTTAGTCTGTTAGACTATCAGCTGATACATGATATCTTTTTACGGATCCAGCTGTCACAAAAGTTTTGTTTCAGAAATCTTGCCTAAGGACCTACAATAAGGTTTCACTTTGAGCTTCTTAGAAAGTTTTGCACAGGAGACCTGTGATATCTACTCCATTGTCCTCTTGTTGCTAGTAATCATAGAAGCTGACCTGGAAAAATATGCAGGAAATTTCTAATAGACAAACAGAAAAGAACATCTAAGAGAAAAAATTTCCTTCTTTTTCCTTCACCAGAAGTCAAAAGATTTTTTTGTCTTTTTCCCCTTTCTTGTTTAATAAATCCTGAAAATGTTCTTAGTTTACATACAAACATCTAATCCTTTTATGAATCCTACTGTATATACCATATCTCAGGAACTGAGCTTTGGTGAAGAAAATATTCAAAAATATTCAGGAAATTGAGTAGCACTTCCAACTCGTAGCCTTTTCAGGTCTTTTAGGCAAGCAGTGTTTCTTCCCATTACTTATCAGATGTTTCAAGACCCATTTCCAGGTGGCAGAGTGCACCTCTCAGGTCCTCAATCCTGTGCTGCTCAGCCTTTCCCAATGTCCTTCACAGACAGTTTAGCACAAGCAGAACACCACATTAGAGACTTGGATGGTTTCCAGACCTGGACAGACTTGTTTAGAGGTGGCATTTTTCTCCATCTTGTGCAGTTTTTATTTGATTCTACATAGTGAGCTATTGCTATGATTCCAACATAGCACTAGGAGACACACAGTTCACAGGGATGGGTTTGGAAGGAGAGGTGTACACCAGGGTGTCAGGCTGGGATATATTCAGATCCTAATTACCATCTAGAGCCCACGCAGGTGATTGAAAATACTCCCATTGTTTTCACTGGTACAGGACTGACCTGTTGATCTTACTCTGACTGATGAAACTAGAGTAGGTAATTAGGCCTTTTGCATTTGCCATTACAGCTGCATGTGTTTAGAATACAAAAATTCATTCACCTTTTTTTTCTCAGAAGTAAATGCCACAGGTTATTCCCCCTGCAAGCAGAAACTTCACAGTTGTCAAGAAACATGCAGTTACAACACAATTTCATTAGAAGTTAGCAATGATAATATAAATGTATGTCTGAAGAATGTAATGTCTCGCTTTGTCATTAGCCAAAACAAAACAAAACAAAACAAACAAACAAAAACACTACTTCTGCAAGTGCTTCTTTTCTTTCCTTTTAGTTCAGAATTATTTGGTTAGAAGGTTTGAGTTTCTGCAGGTTCTTTTGCTTTTAATTCAGGAAATTTATTCTTTTTGGCAAAAGGGTGCAACTTTAATTCTATATCCTTAAAGCTCTTTTGACACTGTCGCTTCACCGGTTCCTTGACTTGACATTGGGGATGATATATGGATAATTTTAGAGAGCTATCAACTGAGAAAGAATGAAAAGATTGTAATACGGAGCACTCTTGTTTGGGGGTATTGGAGTCCATTCAAATCTTTGTTTGCTTTTCTCCTATTTCAGATTAGACTCTTAAATGAAGTTCCCCACTCTCCCCACCGAGGCAATGTGAAAGTGAAAAGCACTTCCAAGAGAGCTGTGCAAAGGGCAAGATCTCCAGCCACCATACTTCCCTCCACGGACGCTTCAGGGAAACCAAAGCAGCTCCATCCCTAACTCAGGTGCCTCAGACAGAATCTGCAGGTAAGGTTGGAAGATTCCAGTTTTAGGAAAAACAGACCATAGCAACAACTCTCAAGTGACATTGCCACCTTCTATAATTCCTCAGCTCTGTGAAGATGTTTCTGAAGCAACAGAATTACAGTCCTGACTAAACAGGACTAGAGAAAGATGTGTTGTTGCCTGAGAAGTACTGTGATGCCTTTGTAAGTGTATCTCTTCTGAGACCTTGCAAATGCATTATCTTTGGGCTCACTGCTTAAAAAGTGTGTGTTTTTCATCTGGAGCAACTGACGTGCTACCTTGCTTTAAAGCAACACTTCTGGGAAGATTTTATTTGTTTATTTATTTATTTATTTATCTTTTACAATCAGTGTGGCAATATGATTTTGAAGCATAATGTAACATTTTTTATTTTGTCTTGTGGTGAAACTGCAGTGACTCATCTTCATAGTGTCTATCCTGGGATAACTCAAGCATGTTACTGGCTCTTCAGTGAAAACCCACCTGTCTTCACAGTAAAGACCATGCCTTTGCATAAAAATAGCAACAATTGATGCCCAGATTCTTTGAAACCCAGCAATATTTCAGTGGCAATGATAAGTAAAAAAAAGTCATCTTTAGGAAACCTGCAGGAATGGTGAAAGGAATTGTAGATTCACCTTTAGTTATATCTCAAAACATCTCCTCTGACATCTTTCTCATTCGTTCTGTTTTGCTGTCTTGGTCACACACACCACAAGATGTGCCAGTTTAAGCAAAGCACCTTACCCTTACCTTCTTCAGGTCTAATTTTCCCTAGCAGGGTACAAGGGGCTCTCCTTGACTTCAGCAAGAATTACTACTATCATAAGAGAAAAATGCCAATTCTCAAGGCTTGTTTGGCATCTAGTATTTCTACAGCTATACCTACACTGCTTAGAGCTTTCTTACCATTCCATGATCCCCAAACTATGTCTTTAGGAATGCATCATGTCAACTTAAATTAGAGCTAACTGCTTCAACATGAAAAAGGTCAAACTGGTTGCATCTACACTGTCTACAACTTGAGCCAGATTTCTGCTAGCGCATCAGTGGATTTTTATTTTATTTGTTTTTTTTTGTTTGTTTTTGCTTCTTTTGGTTGATTTTCTGCCTAGCTTTTTTTTTTTTTCTTTTTTTCCCATTTCAAAATGCTTGAAATCATGTGAGAGCAGTTTTACAGCCCATCAGAACAAATATTCTCAAAATTGCAACCAAGTTTCATCTCAGAAAGGTCTAACTGTCACTCTGAAAGACTGCTTGGATGTGAAGTTCTTCATACATACAGTAAATGATGAAGAGACTGGGACTTGAAGCAAATGAGGGACCTGAGTTTTCTGACTGTGTAGACAAGTATATACTTCGAAAATATAGTAATGGACCTTGTAGAAACATCTAAAAACCCAAGCAGATACTTGGATCAAATCACAGATATGACTATGGTTTTTCTTTTACAAACCTCTTACATCTTGGTCCAAAAAATACTTCCTACTACATTCATTATCCCAGCAGACTATCTCAAATAGAATTATTGGGCACAAGCTGTAAAACAGGAAATTCCATTTTAACATAGAAAAACTCTTTTACTGTGAGCGTTATCAAACACTGGAACAAGTTGCTGAGAGAAGCTGTGAGGTCCCCAACCTTGGGGATAATCAAAACCTTACTGGACATGGTCATGAGCAATATATAGCAGGTGACCCTGTTTTGAACAGAGGGTTGCTTCTGTCATTAGGATTGTGTTTTGTTTTGTTTTGTTTTTGTGTTTCCTGGAGAAAATGCAGGTGTTTCATATTCTAAGGCTCATAAACCTTTAAACGTAAACAATGGTCAAAGTGAGCTGGCTTATGTCTTTATGCCATGCCTGGATTCAAATAGATCAATTCTTAACACAGCAGAAAAAGAACAAAATTGGGTGTATCAAGGCTTTTTCCATGTTCTTGCAGATAGTTATTAACTCCTATGTTTTATATAGGATGATTCATATATATTTTATATATTATAGACTGATGGGCTGAGGCCAACGGCATGAGGTTCAACAAGGCTAAGTGCCTTGCACTTAGGTCCTGCACTTGGGGCACAACAACCCCATGCAACGCTGCAGGCTGGGGGAAGAGTGGCTGGCAAGCTGCCCGGCAGAAAGGGACCTGGTGGTGCTGGTTGACAGCTCGCTGAACATGAGCCAGCAGTGTGCTCGGATGGCCAAGAAGGCCAACAGCATCCTGGCTTGTATCAGAAATAGTGTGGCCAGCAGGACTAGGAAAGTGATTGTCCCCCTGTACTCAGCTCTGGTGAGGCCGCACCTTGAATACTGTGTTCGCTTTTGGGCCCCTCACTACAAGAAGGACATCGAGGTGCAGGAGCGTGTCCAAAGAAGGGCAACGAAGCTGGTGAGGGGTCTGGAGAACAAGTCTTCTGAGGAGCGACTGAGGGAGCTGGAGTTGTTTAGCCTGGAGAAAAGGAGGCTCAGGGGAGACCTTATCACTTTATACAATTACCTTAAAGGAGGCTGTAGCGAGGTGGGGATCTGTCTCTTTTCCCAAGCACCAATGGAGAAGACAAGAGGAAATGGCCTCAAGTTACACCAGGGGAGGTTTAGGTTGGATATTAGGAGAAATTTCTTCACTGAAAGGGTTGTGAAGTATTGGAACAGGCTGCCCAGGGAAGTGGTTGAGTCACCATCCCTGGAGGTCTTCAAAAAACGTTTAGGTGTAGAGCTTAGTGATAAGGTTTAATGGTGGACTTGGCCGTGCTAGGTTAAACATTGGACTGGATGATCTTGGAGGACTTTTCCAGCCTAAATGATTCCATGATTCTGTGATTCTATATTCAGGAAAATAATTCACCAATTAAACTGCATGTAGTCTAGATGGTCTATGTCAACTGTTTCTACTAATGGAAATAAAACAATGAAATTAAGTTACTTATTGTACACAAGGACAGCTGTTCTTCTCTAAATTCTGCCCTGCACTACTGGTAAGCGTCCCTGCACATTCCTATGTTATTCACTGTTTTGCCCTCTGGAGATTCAAGAGTGAATGCGGCCTGTCAAACGCTGCATGAAATATTTTAATGGCCATAAATAGCTACTCATTTTTTATTCCTTTTTATAAACTCTGGAGTAACACTGATATTATGCAGTAGAATTGTGATATTTGTAACACAATGGAAAAGTTTAATTTCTGAAAAACTTCTGTTTATGAGCTATTTATTTAGCTTCCCTAAGACGAATGTGTTGTGTCTAAAAATTATAGATTTGATAAATAATCAAGAAGCATTTTGTATTGATCTAGATGGATTGAACAATTCATAGCACAGAAATAGAATGATAGTTTTAATTTTCCTAGAATTTTAAAGACATTCAGATGCAAATTCAGATTATTATTGATCTAAAAACACATTAGTTTGTTGTTATTAAACCATGCTACAAATAGCTCCAGTTATGTCAAGTGGTAGACTTAAAGAGCACAGAAACAATCTGGTGGTATCAAAAATCACATTTAATAATTTAAAACTATCTTTCTAACTTCTTATAGGTAGCAATCAGATACAAAATGCAGAAGCTCTTTCCTGCTGACAAAGTTTTTGTGATCCACATTAAATAACAAGGAACTTTCTTTAATTTTGAACTGATTTGAAAACAAACCTTCTTCAACATCTAGTTTCATCAATAACTTGAATAGCTTCATTATAATGATGTGTCCCAGATCTCAAAAATAATACAGAATACTAACGTGTAGAGTTTTGTAGTTAGTAGTTGCATCCCAATTACAGAATGTAGGATGACTTATTTCAAGGGTCCAGGTCACAACTGTGTCTAAGAAGATCTGCATGGCCAGAGGATCAGGCCCACCCCAGCACGTCAAGCATGGCAAAGGTAAACCACCATAAGTGGTGTAGCCAGAGTGAGCAGAAAGACAATACTTTCCTCACAGAAAGCAAGATGAGTTGACAGGAGATGTAACAGCTAAAGATAATTGAATTTATATACAGCTTAGATACTCTTTCTCAGTCTATTAGTATATTGCAGACTAATTGCAAAACCAAAGCCTTATTTTAACTCTGAGTTCCAGGAAACAAGTATTTTCCTCATTCCCCCCTGATCCTCTGAAGCGATTCTATTGCTGTCCAGTGGTGAAAGCTCCCAGTGGTAGGATCATCACTTCATATGATGTTTTTGGGATACAGAGAAACACTTAAGTATTAATTACCCTTTTCTTTAAGACAGAAGTTGAGTGTCTGCTGCTAATGGCTTAGTAAGTTCAAAGGCACTTATTTTCCACAGCAATTAAGTTAAATGAATAAAGAAATACATTTATTGGGGTTCATTCTGCTCTTGTGCTTACTTTTCACTGGTGTAACTTCATTGATTTCCACAAAGATATTCCTGATTTATTTACTCTTTGCTCTGATTGTTGACCCTGCTAAAATTAATGTCAGATATAGCGGAGAATCACAGCCTATCAAATGGGATAGACATCAGCAGCTCCTTTCACCCTAAGTGCAAAACTGTCAAAGAATCAAAATAAATTTTGAGCACTTTCAACTGAGTTCATTTTCAAAGCAGTGACCCCTTATGAATCCAGCCCAGAGCCATCTATTTTACTAAGTCGCATGTCTCTTTAAAAGTATTTTCATTTCTAAAACTTCTTCTTTAAAAATTAAAGTATGATATGGTAGGCAAAAACAATCCTTGTTTTATATTTATGATTAAAAGTATTAAATTTGCTGCCACTCTGATGGAAAATCAATGAAAGATGCTGGCTACATATTTATATTGCTTTGATTGCAGCAAAATACAGTTTCTGCTGCTAAAACTTTGTCACTAGGTACATAACTGATGTGACACAGTTGACATGATAGCACTCATGTTCTCTGGAGAAAAAAATAATAAATTCCTAGCATCTTTTAACAATGCAACTGGATTTCTCTTCAAAGTTAAATACAGACACACTGAATGATTAACATTGTTAGTATGCCAAAATAGGGAATTGTGTGTTCATGAAACCTTATTGACAAAACTTGATAGTTGCATAGTTGTTGGAATCTCTTACTGGATTTTTAAAAAGAAAAATGGCAAAGCATTCCTTTCAAAATCTTTCACAGCCTTCATTAATGATGTATTTTATTTTATTTTACTTTATTTTATTTTATTTTATTTTATTTTCATGCTTTTTTTTTCCCTGTTGCAGCATATACAGAAAACTGGATGATAAATAATTCCCAACTAGTGTTCTGCTAGAAGCTAGCAGTCTTAAAGCAAGGCACAACTTCTGCACTTGTGCTGAGCAGTATAAGTTCATCAGTAAGGAGAACTAGGATAGAGCATAATGTAAAGCTCAGCGAACAAAGTGAGGTTAAAATAATGGGAAATACATTTCCAAAGGGGTGGTTGTGTGTATACAGTAATACTCTTTGTATATGAAGGAGTGTAATTTGAAATTTTTGCTTGGACAATTTAAAAAGATACAAAAAAAAAAAAAAGGGTCGGACCTCTGCTGAAAACATCTAAGCAGTGATTGCTGCCTGTTATGACAATTGAGAGCTTTGCCTCACTTTTTCATTCTGATCCTATTTCTCTCTTGTATCTCCTTATTAGTAGGATAGTGATTAGATTTTTTATGTAGATATGTAGATTGTTGCACACTTCACCCTACAGACCCCAGTAAAAGATTTTTTTAAAAACCTTTTATAAACTCCCGGATGAAAGTCTTAATGAGGCAGATTTTAAGGCTAAGAAATCATTTATTTTTGTTTTATCAGAAAACATATAAAAAGAATATAGGCATTTCGTCTACATAAGTTGACAGTAAATTTTACCAAAATTTCTCTGTGAATTAAACTATTGAGCTTTGACTATATAT
>VXAL01017269.1:28034-89628 GCA_013399475.1 Chauna torquata
TGCTGGAGCAGCTCTTGAAGAGCTGCAGCCTGTGGGAACCCACGCAGGATCCGTTCGGGAAGGACAGCATCCCGTGGGAGGGACCCCATGCTGGAGCAGTGGCAGAAAGTGACCATGAAGGAGCAGCAGAGATGCAGCGATATGGGCTGACCGCAACCCCCATTCCCCGTTCCCCTGCGCCGCTCGGGGGGGAGGCGGTAGAAGAGGGTGGATGGGGGGAAGGTGTTCTTAGTTTGCTTTTAGTTTCTCACCGCTCTAGTTTGCTAGTTACAGTAATAAATTATTTTAATCTTTCTATGTTGAGTCTGTTTTGCCCGTGACAATAATTAGTGAGTAACCTTCTTGTCCTTATCTCAACCCTTGAGCCCTTGTCCATCGTATCTTCTCCCCCTCTTCCTTTGAGGAGGGGGAGTGAGCGAGCGGTTGTGGTGGAGGTCGGCTGTTTAGCTGGGTGAAACCAGCTTGACATATATCCAGTAAACATACAAAAAAGGATACAGTGCACTCCCAAAGTCAAAATCAATTTTTCATTACTCAGTGCTGATTCACTGACATTCTTAAAATAAAACACACACATATATATATTATATATATATGAAAGAGAAGATGGTTCTCTGAGTAGAAATATTTCTAAGGTTGGAATTTCTGGGTCAAACCTAAAATAAGGAAGTATCAGAGACAACTTGTAACTAAGCTGCTGACTATCAGCTATTTGTCAGAAAGTTAAGCTTCAAGTCACTAGTATGAATTAGGTCAAACTAGCCTTGGTGTTTCACGCCCACAGCTCAGCTCCACTGAACATCTTATCTGCTGGACTACTGGCTATCTTGATATAACAGCTTCTTAGTTTATCTATAAAAAAAGTTCTGCAAGGATTGTTTTTGTGCTAAGAAGGAAAAAAAATAGCTCTTAAAAACAATTTCTCAAGATGACTAAACTCAATTCTGTTAACCCAGCTCCAAGCAGATTGTCTCTTCTATTTCTTATATTTAATCTTGCAAAAGTGAAACAAACACAGCAGAAGAATCTATAGGAGAGACAAATAAGAGATCAAAGGAGATGTGGACTAGGACCAATACTACATCTACGCAGAGTGACAAGGTGGAGCATGAAGAGTTGATGAAAGACAAAAAGATGCAATAGAGAAATAAAAAGGAAAAAGTTGTGGAAGACTTTAATACATGAAGACAACAGCAAAGAAAAAATTAAAGGAAAAGTGTAGCCTTTTGGATGTGTACTTTTATCTTAGCTAGTGCAAGCAGGTATTTGTCTTCATGCTTTTAAACAGAACTGTTGTGAGAACAATTATATGTTATCATCACTATCAATAATAATAATTCATGAGAGATGGTAGAGAGTTGAAAGGTACATTACACTTTCTTTTCCTGCATGAAATAATAGCAGAAATCAATTAAGAAAATATGAATGCAAAAGGGGTTTCATCCTGGAGAATTTTTAATCAGAACTGTTCTTTACTGGGATGGTAGGGAAAATGAAAGAGTCCTACTGAAAATAAATAACTTAATACATGCATGTGAGTATGTGTTTGCATTTTAAGACTTGAAAGCATTTTTTTTTTTTTCTTGCCAGACTCCTTAAAAAAAGACTGATTTGTGGAATCAATAAATACTTCAGCCATTACCTTCCTGCATTTTCTCTGAGGGTTCTTTGCAATTTTCTGCTGTAAATGGGCCTTAATCCCACAATTTTCCCAACAATTTCCTAGCCTCCTTACTCATTACAGCCAGAAAATTGTTATCTCATCATCTTCATCAGATTCTTTTACACAGACACTAACATATGGCAGGACAGAACAATTGCAATCTTCAGTCATCTTAACGTTTAGGTTGAAAACTAACAAATGATTCTTATTATGTTTTGGCCTCACTGACCTTTTTCCAAATGCCTTTTTACGCACTTTATTCAAAATAAAAAATAAAAAATGAATAAACCCTGAAACGGAAAACTTGTTTTAATATGGGCTGTTACATTTCAAAAATTTTGTTATCTGTCTCCAACTTTTCAATCTCAAATTCAAAGATTATCTTTTTACTATGTATTTTGTCCAATATCTGCATTTTCAGACCTGTATAAAGTGAGGCAATTTGGTGTTGTTTTATTTTCTTCATATGCTGCACTTTCAAGTTTCTTCACCCACTTTATTTGAATTTGTGTACTTAATTTCTAGGTGTTTCTGTGTTACTTGATTTTTTTCATTACAAGTACATTGATGTATGAGGAGTAAGCATACATGTATGTGTGTGATTTTGTGTGGCATTGAAGGTACAGAAAGAGTTTTACAGCAGAGAGTTCAACTGCTCTTTCAGCCACATTAGTCCAGAAGGACGTTGCAGAAGGTCAGGAAGCTGTAACACTGCAAGAAATTTTGTTATTCTTTAAGGCACTAGCTGCTTCGTTATGCAAACTGCAAGTTGAGAGATTTCAATTAATGATGATTGCAAGGTCTACTAATATTGACTGCTGTCTCCACTATTGATCTGGAGTGCTAGTAAAATTTTCTTAGCCTACAGCACAGGTTTTTGAGAAGTGGCTACATTCTCCTCTGACCAAACTGCATACTCCTGCATCTCATTAAAATTAATGATGATTTTGTGTCCGATGACGGCAGGTTGACTTGCAATTTTTTTTTTTGTGAGTAGTTTTCCCTACAACGTCTCCTGCAATTATTTCTTAGCTAAATAATTCATAGCAATCCTACAAATGTAATAAGTATACTTGTTTCTTTTAGCTGATATTACCAAAGGAAACTTAAAAAAATAATAATAATAAAGGGAGGAAAAGTGAGAAAAGAAAAAGCGATGTTTTGTGCTTATACAAGGTCTATTGGTCTTTCACATCACAAAGACTGGGCTGTTGCTGGGTTGCTGTGTGTTTGTCTTGAGCACATCACTAACTGTCCCCTCCTCCAATGTTACTACACATCTGTATTTTCCATGAATTTTGGATGCCCAATATTGACAGACCTGTGTGAGTTATTTTGTACTTTGAGGCAGATGATTGAAATGAAGTAAGATTGGAATTTTGGAAGTCTGAGAGGGATTAACAAAAATAAACCCATTCAAATAAAAGGACATTTGTAACAGAGTGAGTCAAAAACCCCTTGGAGAAAACATATATATAAATATATTTCCATTTATATATATATAAATGGAAAGCATTCACTTGAAAAATTTCAGTAAGGAACAGATATGCTGTAGGCATGACCTGAAACTCTTGGGAGTCATTTTTCAGATTGCAATAGTCCTTGGATCTGGCTCAACTAATTTTTTAAAAAGAAGAACCTGAAAACAAACCTAAAATTTCTGCTTTTGTTTTAAAGTTCATTTAAAATTTGGCTAATCTAATTGCTTGCCCACACACATGCATGCATATACACAGAATTTTATCTTTTCTGCTTGTCATTTGCATAGGACATGGATGGTCTTTCCACAGGAGACTGTGACTGCATTACTGGACATCACTGACGGTAACAGAGGTATCAGAGCATAACTGAGCAGGGACATGCTCAGGAACTGTCCCCCCAACCCTTCATCACTGCTCCTCCCAGTCCCCAGTATTCTCAGCAGGGAAGCTCTCAAAGCCAATAAATACCACAGCTCACAGCTAAATATTAAAGGTCAGACAGAAAGAAGAACCATGTAGAGCATGTTCTGTAGAGACAAATTATCTTTTTGCAAATGCAGAAGACAACCAGGTGTGGAAAGTATGATTCTTCAGAGCAATCTTCAACCATAACAGCCTGAGAGGAGGTCTCCCAACTTTAAACACTCCCAGTGATAGAATTGATGTTATTTTTCCTCAGCACAGAAGTGTGTCCTGTACTTATTGAGCAAAAAGACTTGTCTTTTTCGTAGACACCAAGGAATCCACCAGGCTGAAAATTACACAGTTCATAATTACACAGTGGGAGAAATTCTCCAGATATGTGTTTCTGGTGGGTATCACACACTTTGATGGAAGCTTCCTGGCTTTGTTCTCCTACCTTCAGTTGATTCCAGGAACAACTCTCCAAAACCTTAATGTGGAATTTCTTCTGGCTCCAGTGGGAATTTCATGAGTAGATCATCCTCAGCAGCACCACCACTGTAGTGGGAAGAATGGATTAAAAGCAGAGAATCAGGGAGTAGAAGTAAGAGCTTTTCATATAATTTATCTTTTTTTTTGACAACTTCAGAACTCCCCAACTTGATTCTGAGATCCTAGAACCATATTTTTTTCTGAATCCTGTTGTTATTTTTTTCTTTCTTCTTTTTCTTTCTTTTTCTTTTTCTTTTTCTTCTTTTTCTGAAAATCCTGTTGCCTTTTGTCATTTTGGCTCCAAGAATTGTATCTGGATCTAAACTATTGTGTTCTGAAATTTTGCAACAATAAGTTTGATCTAGGTCCCAAAATTTAAAAACCCAAAATTTGCTGAGCTTAAATCTGGAATAGATTTTTGCAGCTGAGAGGTTGAAAACAAAAGCCCAGACAGTCAAGATTTTACAATGGGAATATAGCTAGAAGCACTGCATGGTTCACAAACAGGAAGATCTGAACCCGTTTATTAATTTTAACAAACCCAGTGACTCAGACATTAATTATAAAGGACACATTCCTTTTCAAGATTCTTCAGTGTCTGTATCTGATCTAGATAGAAAGGTAATCGTCCTATTTCTTCAAGACACATAAAGAGTATTTGGCAGAACATGAGCAGCAACAGCTCAGAAAGTTTTTTGTTTTGGTTTGGTTTGTTTTTTTTGATACACTGTTACTTGCTGTTCCCTTTCCAATTAGGGCACACCAGAATTTTGCAAACTCTGAAAGTTAGTAAAGTAGCTTTGTTAAGAAGTATTTCTGTTAAGGTTCTCTGATTTTGAAGACCATAATTATTATTTCAAGCATTCTTTGGAAAACTGTCTTCCAGGTTATTTAATTGGGAAGGAAACTACTTAACTCCTGACAATAATCCTTTAAGAAAAGATATTTCTGTATCTGCCCTCCTTCTTACTCCTATAATTTCTCATTTCAGTGACTTTCCTGTAGAAGCCAGTGAAACTAGAAATGCTTGTTATTTAAAACCTGCATGAAGTTTGTCTCTCAAGGGCTATATTTTGCCCTTTTGTAGCCTTTTCACATAAACGTGAATGTTCTGCAGAAGTCTCCATGGCTTAAGGGCTGCATAACTTATCTCACCAGTCTCCCTCACCAGCTTTACCCCCCAAACCCCCTTAAAATACAATTCTTTGGCTCTTCTCCAGTAAGATTCCTTGACTTTTAAAACTTGTTCTGACTGACACTCTCCAGAGTCCTTTCCTCAGAGGCTCCACAAGAGCCCCTCACTCCTGAAGAAAGATGGTAGTCTCTATAAGCAACGGTTCGCTTTGCACCTTGTAGCAGAACTTTGAAGCCAATATGCAGGGACAATGTGATTTTTTTTCCAGGTAATTCTTCTTTACATATCTTCAAGTCTTTTTTTTCATGGTGGTGAAGGAAAAGATTAATGTAAATGGGAACCAAGAAGGAATTTCTGCCAAAGGAAATAGGTGCTCCTGGAGGAGCTCTGAGGCCATCTGAGCAATAAGCCAGTAGGTGACTCACATGAAGAAGCCATCTTTGCAGAAAGCTCTTGCTCCATGGATCTGTGAACATCTTGCCCTGCAGCTGGGAGTCACCCAAGAAATCCTGAATGTCTCTATTACCTTCCTGCTGATTTCAGTGGAATTACATCTTAACAGTTTGCTTTTCTTTTCCATATTCACATGGTTTATATTGGTTGAGAAAATGACCGTGACTTTTAGAAGTTATTCAATAAATGCCTTATGACTGAAGGAAGAACACAGTGGCTTCTCACAGAATCACAGAATCACAAGGTTGGAAAGGACCTTCAAGATCATCTAGTCCAACCGTCATCCTATCACCAATACTACCCACTAAGCTACTAAACCATATCTTGTAGCACCTTGTCCAGGCGCCTCTTAAAAACCACAAGGGTCGGTGACTCCACCACCTCCCTGGTCAGGCCGTTCCAGTGCCTGACCACTCTCTGAGAGAAAAAGTTTTTCCTGATATCTAGTCTAAATTTCCCTGTGCGCAACTTGCGGCCGTTACCTCGAGTCCTAAAAAACAGTCTTTAGAAACTCTTGCACTCCACATCTGTCTTTTACCAGGCAAACTGTGCCGTGATTATTGGTGAGTGCTGTCATTGTACTGATAGTGCAATTACAACACAGGAAATGCAGTTCAACATCTGACTTTACAGGAAAATTGTGATGATTTTTTTTAATGTTATGTTACGTTATTGTTGTATTTGCATTGATTAAATACAAGAAAATATCTATATTGATTTCTTATTTGACAGTGATTACCTATTTAATATCTGCTTGGGTTTTTATAATGCAACCTTTTGTTATAGCATCTATAATCATAGCACCTCTCTGAGAATTATTTGCAATTACTTTTTAGAGAGTGATTTTCACTTTAGTTTTTGTACCTCTAGTAAAAATAAGCTCCAGTAGATAAATTATTTGAATCCATTTGTACAGAATTTAGGAAGAACAGAGCTAGAGACTTTGTTACAGTAAAGTCACTTCCTGTTCCTGAAGCACAAAGGCATAGAAGAAAAATTTTGGGGGGTGACCAGAGTTTTGTGAGACAGATGATAGAATGGGGTAGAGGGACTCTGCACTGAATGTAGTGCTGAGTGTCACCTAGCGTAATTTGCTTTACTTGAAGGAAAAAAAAATATATATATATTGAATTTTTCCCATGCTTTATTGTGTTGAGGGGTACAAAGTATCTCCAGAGCAAGACAGGTGGGAGATGGGAAATTGCTAGGTTTTTCTTTTGCCTTTCAAATTTTCCCATTCGAAAATTAACAATGTAATAATCATCCTCACAGCAAAGAGACTGACCCTGCAGTGCTCTTTAATTCATCCCTTGTTGCCAGAGCTGCTCAGAAAATTGTAGAAAATATACTATTTCCTTACCAACCACCACTTTTCATAGCGGAAAGTAATAGCACCTTTCTGTCAAAATTTTGTGTTTGAAAGCATATTGATAATGCTATTCTTTCCTTTCCCAACATAGAAACAGGTACCCATTTCGATGAAGTGAATTCTTGCAGTCTGTCAGGACAGAACTATGCACTTCTTTTGTCATTTTCATCCAGGAATCCTGCTCCATTTTGTAAGCATTAGCAAACTGTATCTCAAGAGATCTCTATGTCACATAAGGCCTGCATGTTTGTGCTGTTTTCAGATGTGAAAACAGAGACACTGGTATTATCTGATCATCTTCTGCTACTTGTAAAGAATTTGTAAGGCAACTGTCTGAGGTGCCCTCTCTCCCAAATTCAACTGCTCTGTAAAAACCATTCTCCAAAGATCATGAACAGTACATCAAAAATCGGAGTTGTTTAACATGCAGCCTCATCTAGGCAAAAGTTTTCTAGCGGCATCTCAGGAATGGTGGGTCGGATGCATTTTGGTTTCCAGAGTTCATCTGCAGAAACTCTGGAAAAGGGAAGATACCGCCTGACTCTCAGTAGGGCCCAAGACAGAGGCCATTCTCCACATTCAGATTACGACAACTTGCAAGGTCAGGAGACATTCATCATCTAGAGGATGACAGAATGGGTTAATGGTGGGGTAAAGTCCCACAGTCCTTCTTGCAAGTGTCTGACAAACAACAGTACTGCCCTTGGAAGGGGAAGATAGCTCAACAAATCTGTGGTGCTACATATTGTCCTGCTTGAGTATAAGTTGTCTGACAAAGGCATCCTTCCCTTACTCGTTAAGGTAATGCTTTCTAAAATTACAGTAATTTTTCACGTAGGAAGAAGTTTCCCCAGCTAAAAATACTGTCTCAGGTGAGCTACCTGATTTTATTTTCTTCAGCAATTTGGTTAGCTAGGTGTGTAACTGCAGATTCCTACAATAAAGATAAACAAATTGCTACGTAAATCTAAGTTTCTACAGATAGGTAAAGACATTTGATATTGCCCTCTTGATTTTCTTTTCCTTCCAAGAAAAAAATCTGGGCAAGATCAACAGCCACCCTGTGTAGCAAGCAAGGGAGGGGCAATTGTCCTGTCACACATGTGGTGGTAAATTCTGCAATATTCTTTTCCCCAAGATTAGTGCAAAGCCATCCTTCATTCCAATTTAGTTCGTTAATTTGTGAGGTTTGTGAGGTTGTTTTCAGAGTCTGTTTGATTTTCTTCTTCAAACAAACAAACAAACAACTTAGAACTAGGTAGTTTAACTTAAAAAAATAGACTGCCATAAGTACCTCAATATCCACCATGATTTACCTGCTGTGGTGATGTATTCTCACATTTCTTCTCCAGCTCCTTGGGAAAAGCTCCCATTTGACACCTCTCTGAGAAGCACCACTGCCCTGGCAGCTAGATGCACAGAAGGTGGAGAAATTCTTCACACTTGGAGCTGGTATGTAAAATACACTTATGCTGGTCTGTTAAAAAATATAATCAGATAGTGTGGACAATTGGCTAATATCAGTTCAGTCCATCATTGCAGAGGTTCATGGCCTTAACTGCATATGCTAACAAATGATCTTCAAACTCTTTGAGATCATAGTGGTGCTTCAGTACCCAGGGCAGTGACTTTCTGTCCCATCCTGGCCTTATCCAGGCCACACATTGCCTGTCTCTGCTGTCCTTACCTGACTCAATGTTACCTGCATGGTCTCCTTGATCTGTGAGTATGACTGTGGAGAAGCTGGAAAGAGGACCATTTCTATCCTTTCCTCTCCAGCCAGAGGTGAGATGAAGGATACACAGGATCTGAAGGTAGCAGAATGTTGTGGTGAGGGTGAACAAAGGTAGTGCTAGTGCTGGTGGTAAAAGGGCACTACCTTCCTACAGCTATCTGTAGGAATGTTTCTACCAAATGTTGAAATCCTTCAGGGAGAACTTCCAGCCCCCAGGGCTATGTCTGTACAGGCAAATTAAACAAGGCTGTGACAGAGGTTTAAGCAGTGGTAAGTGATTTTCTGTAATGCTTTAATTTTAAGCATATGTTTTCTGACATGGTTTCAGCCATACCAAGAATTGTCGTGGATATTAGTTGGTCATGGGTCAGGGTATAGCTGACTAACATGAACTATTGGCTGACTATAACAGGCCAATATCGTATGTACTTCTTGTTCTGAAAGGGACTGTTTCTTTAACCTGAAAGCCACTAGTCAATGCAAGCAGGAGAAAGAATTTTATCAGGAGGATAAGAATGAGGGAAACATTACTGGGAAAGGGTTACAGAACTTTCCATGGCATACCCTAAAACCACAGTTCCCTGCTACAACAGTGGTATGTTTAACACCAATAAATCTGGATAGCTTCCATTCAGGAGTTCAGAAAGAGTTGACCAAGCCCTCTCCATGCCACTAGGATTATTTTAAAATAATGTTTGAAAGAGTTATTCAGACACTTGGAACGAACTTAATAATGTTTGAATATTTTAAAAGGATAAATGAGCAGATCCATGTAACTACAGGCCAGTCTATCCAGCATTGATCTTTGGCAAAATAATGCAAAATCTCTTATGGGGATTGAATCATAGAGAATTAATGCAAGGAAGTATATCTAACTCCAATAAAGATAGGAAGCAGATAACATCAAACTCACTTGATTACTTTTTCAGATCAGACAGAAAGTGTGGTTTGTAAAGGTAAAAAAGGGTTATGTGATAATAGACTTATGTCTGGCATTGGTACTGCATGACATTTTATTTGCCAATAAACTCACAATTACAGAAAATTGAGTTGACATGCACCTTATAGATTGGAAACAAGCTATTGATAAGTCTTAAATTATAATCTTACATGAAAAATTATCATTGAGCAATTATGTTTCTTCTGGGAGATTTACTCTGCTTAAAACATTTGTCAACACAGTCTGTGTAATAACTTTAAAAATCATTACTAGTGATGTTTGCAAAAGTCATCAAAATGGGGATAGGAAAACAGAGGAAAAAAAAAAAAAAAGAAGAAGAAGAAGAAGAAGAAAGGCCAATGATTGTTTAGCTAGTTAGGTGTAAACCATTTAGATAAGAATCTCTGACAGAACTTGGGGGTCACTGAGGATAAACTAGCTGAACACGACCTCTGGAGGTAACACTGTGACCAAAAACGTTAAAACTGTCCTTGGACAAAACTGGGGAATATCCATTAGGATTATTCAGCACTGGAGCAATATCTGTGGAAAACTTTGTCAATAAATCATGAAATGGGAAAGGTTTGAAGAAATGTTATTAAATGATATAAATGATTGGAAAGTTCATCTGTTTTTTCATACCATTTATGTTGGTTCAATGAATACTGCTTCCCCTTACAAACATTTCTTCAGTTATATAGTGAGACTATCACAGCACCAATACTACTTTAAGATTTATAGTGAAAACTCAAAGAGCTCAATCTACTTAGTTTACCAAAGAAACCTGGTTAATCTGAGAGAGAGGAGATGCATTTACATGATGTGTTTAGTCTAGAAACATCTTTGTGGGGAACAAAATTTTGGCAGTTTTGAGAAAGGAAAGGTGAACTAAATCCAAAGTCTGGAAGACGAAACTAGAACTGATGGCAGCCTATGTTGCCTGTGTTGTTGCTGGAAGACATGATCACAGTGGTCCTTCAGATCTTAAACTCTGTCAATCTACACACATCTTTGGTTTCAGTGTAGCAAGGATGTTGAGAGGCGAAATTCTGTCATAACTTCTGCTAGTCTTAACAAAATGCAGCATAAGGTGTTTTTTTTTTTTTTTTTCATAAATGAGTTTATATTCCTTCTCTCAGATTACTATTCTTCAGACCCTGTTATATTGTCATGGTATGTCATAAGATAATGTCACTGTCTATTGTGGCTCATCTCTCCAAATATATCGTTAAACTGTTAGTTACACTATTCCAGGGAAGTGATGAACAGAGAGATTTATTTTATTTAAGTCAATCTTTATTCCCACTCTCCTAGACCTAGCCTGAGATATTGGTGACCCAACAACAATATTTTAATAGCTTTAAAAAAATCTTTTAATATGAGCTGATAGTTTATTTTTTATAATATGAAGTGTTATGGTGTTGGAAAAAAAGGGTTGACTATTATCTCTGCATACCTGAATAAGAACCTGCCTACGTAATTCATCTCTCATTGGAAATGTAACTGAAAGGAATATCATTGCTGTTCACACCAACTGGGTTTCAGAGCAATTTCTAGAATACATACAGTGAGCTTGCATACAAGCGGTTGAGTTGGACAAATTAATACTCTGTCTAGTAATCAATCCAGGTTAGTATCATGCAGTCATTACTTGTTTGTAGTATGCCACTTCCAGGTTTCACTTGAAATCAGAGAATCATTGTCTTAGGAACTGCCTTTGCCCAGACAGCTTGTGGCTTAACGCTGGAGACAGATGAATGCACTTCATCTCCAGTAATGAGGATTTTGCAGAGCAATTTACTTTCTGTTATGCTTGATTAAACCTATTATGCCTTTAGTGACACTTGTGCAACCCCATTACCCTTCGTGGGTTTACACAGGTATAACAGGTTGGACCTCTAATAGGAATTAATTCTGTGATTTCTGCATAAGAACAAGTAGGACTCAACTCTCTCCCTTAGCTGTATTAGCTCAGCAGGATGGATAGCAGTGAAAATTACCTGCAGAGAAAACATATTTTGGTTCTAAATTACGGGGATGTGATTGGATATATACAGAGGGAAGAGATCTCTGCTGAACTGAAAGATGCTTTGTTATACCTTTAAAACTAAAAGCAGATTTTAAATAAGAGGAGAATGCTTCAAATATGCTAAAGTAATTTCACTTTATAACACAAACTGTGTTATAAGTAAAATTCTTTGTAGCAGACTAAGTAGTGAATTGGTTGGTAAAATTGAGTAGGCAGAAACGGTGTTATAGATACGGTTTTAACTGCAGGAATTTATTTCAAAATATATTTTGTTACTGAAACTGAGAAAGCTATTTTCTTCCTTGCCAAGACATTTTCCATAGCTAGGGAATATATATTTAATTCACTGCGTAATTCTGTTCACACAAAAGTCAAATATAAAACCTTTGGCTGCCTTCTCTGGAACCAAAAACAGGTGGGCAATGTTTGATTATATAGTGCTATATAGGTGTGAATAAAAGTGGATTTTTTAAATCTATATCTCACACTTCCAAATCCTTAGATGCAAGAATTGAGTAAACAACTCTCAGTGCACCTTCACTCTAAGGCAAACGTTTAACCAGTATCAAAAATTACTTGACCTGTAATAGCTTTGTTAAGAAAATTGGCTTTTGAGCTGTTATTGTAAATAATCATGTGTCCATAGACTTAGGGACAACACACTTGCTCTGGGAAACACAGTAATATGTACTCATTTAAAATTTATTCAATAGGAATAGCAAAAAAATTCCCAAGTTCATAATGAATTTGACTGCACAAGTCAATGTTATTTATCTATCTCTTCTTTCTGCAAAATTAACAGCAAACGTGATGAGAACAGCTTTTTAATGGAGAAACAACTGACATGAATAGGTATTTTGCTATTGATTACAATATGACTAACATTTCTGCTGTGATATTTCGTCACTTGTTCAATAGCATCAATATTGAGTGGGAGCTACATCTGCCTTAGCAGGCGGTGTGGACCAAGAGGACCAGCCTGTAAACAGAAACATGTGGTGCTCAGGACCTAACATCCACATTTTAAGAGATTTTATTTACTATTAGACTAGCTCTAGTCTGGTGCCATAGTCTGAATGCCTGTTTGTGGCTGGAGCGCAGTAGGTGTACCTCTGGAGTACATTTTCCAGGTTAAGTTCATGCAAAATGACGTCGGCTCAGTACTCAGAAACCTCTGCACATGATGAACCAGAGGTACTGGGAGATGCACTTCAAAAGCATTTTCCTAACCTGAATTAAAACACTAGCATGCATGCAGAGCATTTCTACACCAGGAATGTTTCTAGTCTGAATCAGAATGAGGAAGGGAAGGAAGAGTGAAAAATTAAAAAGTACTTGGACATGAAAAAATCCTCAAGTATGCAAATCAAGCTCATCGTAAGTTTTGAAACTGAAGAATTAACCCTTGTTTATCAAAACTCAAATGTCAGTTGTTATGGGAAAAATGTAGCTGAAAAGAAATCTTTGTTTCACTCACATGTGTCAGTTTGAATTGATCAAAATATTCAGAAAGGAGTTGAATTTTGTAACATTGTTTTAAGAAAGAAAACTGAAATAAAAAAAATTAAATATTTAATTTTAAAACTGTATATAATGGAATTGTTTAAAAAATGTTCCACAAAAGTGAAATTTTGTTTAGAAATGCACCTATGTCATTTTGCAACCAGCTATCAGAAATGGGCTGAGTCTGGCAAAAGAAATCTTTTTTCTAGATCTGTAAGAACTTTAACTTTTTTTAGAAACAGATATTGTTTCCAATACCAACCTTTTAGTTTAGCTAAAACAACAACAACAACAACAAACAGATCTTACTGTCATTTTTCACTGTGTTAATTAGTGTTGCTTGGTAAACCCCATAGATAGAAACATGTAGATAACACAGAAAGGAAAACATGGAATGGTTGTGGTAAAGCGGTGGTTGTAGCAGTGTTTTGATTACGTGCAACAACTTTGCCATGAGAAACAAAAGTCTAAGTAAGAAATAAAGTTAATTAAAATCATCAGCAACTGATTTTTTTTATGATATTGCTAGGTTTTCTGCTTTAACCCTTGCTAACCCTGCAGCTCACTGCATATTATACAAAAGACAAAATATAGAACAAAAGACATTTCTCTAGAATACCTAAGTACAGCCAGGACAGTTTTTGGCAAATTGACATGCCTTATTTGTTCATTTTTTCCAATGTTTTTGATTAGAGGAACTTACTATTAGACTTACTATTAGAAGAAGATACCATTGCCAGTTATCTTCTTCCTGCCCTCTCTTCCCCTATACCAATGATTCATTCTGACAGGGGCAGTTTAAAGCAACAAGTAAAATATGATAAACAATATCCATCACCATATAGGGAGCCTAGCTAAAAGCTTTCTGTCACCGTTAGTAATATTGTTTGGTTTTCAGCCTCCCCATTCGTTGCATTAGTAGCAGATGTAAAATACTGCAGGAAGTAAACAACTTTCAGTATGTGTTACCTGTGAAAATTTGGCCTCTAATGAGGATATTTGACGCATCCTCTAGACAGTTTTGTGCATAGTCTATTGAACAGACTGCAGCAAGAATGCATGTGCAAAAAACTTCCATGTAACTCAGAGTATTTCTATAGTGCTATATCGTACTACAAAGTACCTCATGCTATACTATTGATACAAGAAAATACCACGTCACCTTCTAAATTTATATCATTTGTCCAGAAGTAGCTGTTTTATGTATTGCTACTTATTCTTACAGAGGCCTTGAGTCACACACTGTTAAAAAGTTTTCAGCTACAGACTCTAATATTGTAATCAAGCCTGGAAGATATTACTATTCACAAACAAACTTGGATTCAGGAAAAAATATATATATGTCAAATTTTAGGAGAATAAACATACTGATTCTTTAAGTGAAGCACATACTAATGCGTTCAGGTGGAGTGGGAGCACTCTGAGTCCCAAAGACATGTAAAATACCTATAATCCATATTCTGCATTAACACAAAATCTCTCAAAAATTTCTACAAAATCTTTGCAATTTTTACCTGCCTGTAAATACAGTAGTGCAAAGAACTGGATTTTTTTCTTTTTTGTTTAATTTGTTGGCATATAGGGAAAGTTTCACAAAATTTCAAACATGTTTTTCCCAAATTACCTAAGAAAAAATTGCTATCTGTAAGAGAAAAATACTTTTTAAATAAGCTGAAATGTATAGATAAACTTGTTTAGAGAGTGTGTAGCTAAATCAATATTTTTTTTAACATTACTTTTAGCGTTTTTAAAATATAGTAGAAATCTACACTTACACAAGTTTCCTGATGAAACAGTTTGATTTTTCAAAGGTTAAAAACAATTCAGACAAACTAATGACTGAATGTCAAGGACATGTTTAGTACATCCAAAAACACATTTTTTTTGCAAACCAGTTATGCATCTGATAAAATCTGCTCTTCTGTGAATAGAGCTGCAAATTTCTAAAATGTGTTGCTATGTCACTACATAGCATAAGAGTTATTTCTTAATTCTTTTATCTTTTGTAGATAGAACTATGCTGCCTGTGAATATGACCACTTCATCTTAAATCCATATGGTCGAAAAGGGGAAAAAAAATAAAAACACACATTCCTGTAATATCTGAAACTGTAGATAATCCTCATTTGTCTTGAAAGAGATAATAATAAACTGAAGATAATTTCAAGTATGCTGCTACTTTTTTCCTGTGGAAACTTTCCTCAGTAATTAAGATAATATTAATTTATTATCAAGTATTTTTGTAAATTACTTATCTCTTTTAATTAGCAGTAATGGGACTGTTTCTGTCTATTTTAATCTGGAGCACTAACACTGGACCACTTTCACACCACACTTTCAGCAGTCTCTTCCTTTCCCTCAATATCACTCATGCTCATGTGCACATGCATGTGTATAAAACTAAAAAGACATGAAGATTAATTGTTTTCTACAATTTAACTGAAAGAACTCATAGCATATGCTACCACTAAACAGGGCTGAGCAGGGTTTGTGGGGTGACGTGTCCCCTGATATGTATGTACTTTTATGTGTGGTGTGTGTGGTTCTATGCATATCAATATACAGAAGTAGCATAGACAAGAATTTTAATTTATGTGAACCTAAATAAAGCAAACCTGGAGTATATCACCTTTGTGATACACACATTTCATGTATGCATGCAAAAATAGGTCATACAGACTCCCCTTAGCTAATAATTCTCACTTGTTCATCCTCAGTTGCACAGAGAGATGTAGAGAGCCACTCTGTAATTTGAAGATACAACATAATGCAGCCAATAAGAAACAAATCTATTAATCTGATGTAAAATTTAATTCTTCATTAGGCCATGGCTGGCCTTACAAGACAGAGAGTAATTATTAGTAAACGGGTGTTTCTGCAGGCTCTCAGCATCACAGCAATAGAAGAATTCAGACTGAAAATCACCTTCACAAGGCACAGAAGCACTGTTTTTTTCATGTTACCAAAACTACAGTGGACATCTTATCCAAAACTACTTTAGCCAATGGAAAGGCTAATATTAGTTGGATACAGTTGGACACAGCTGGTAGAAAAACTGTGCCTTAGATGGAGAATTAGGCGTGGTTGGTAAGATGTCCTTGCACTAGTGCAAGAAACCTGGGCAACAGCATGGAGGAACTTGAGTTTTTGAAGCACTGAATCAAACTTCAGTAATGCTGACTGTAGTGGAGAACATAGTATGCTGGCAAAAGATAATATCAGAGTAAACATGGTTCTCTAGAAATGTATATTCGTAACATTAAAAAAAAAAAGAGACAAAGAAATGAAAAAATACTTGTTTGGGTAAAATCACCTGTGGTAGATAGGACAAAAAAAAAAAACTGTGAATCTTGGGAAATTGATAGGAGTCTATTATTGATCCCAGAATTAAATCTGGACACTAATAAAGATTATTATGACGTCACTGCAAAGATAGATGTAACAAAGAATTATCCTGTTGTGAGGAAAAGCAGTACTACCAGCCCGAATAGTGTTGATACATCCACCTGAAGAAGTGTTGTTGTTAACTAGCAGTGCCTTCAGCAGATATTATTTAACTAGTATTAACTGGTAAAAAAAAAAAAAAAAAAAAAAAAAGGAAGAGGNAAAAAAGAATGCAGAAGAATGCAGTTAAAACTCATTAAAGTTCCTCATTTCAAAAAGACACAACTTCATCTAAACTAAAAACAGTCTGGAGTACTTCTGAGTTCCCGAATCTGGAAATAGGTCTTGGCCATGTCCCAAGCATATGAGGGCAAAACCTTGGCATAGGTCTACTACCCTCCCTTGCTGAACTTTGATTTTGATGAGAAGGAAATCTGGGCACATGAGTCAGGAGGGAGAGGCACCTTGCGCTGACACTGTGCAGTATCTGGGGTTCAAGCAACTGGGACCGTGTGCACAAGCTGCTGAGTTTGGATGGAGCCCAAGGTAACTACTTAGGGAGGCCAAATGAACTAAGGAACTCAGGGATTTGATTTTGGAGGCAGACTGGAATTTCTCCATGTCAAATCTGCTAAAGCTATCTGGAATCTATATGCCAGGCAAGGAGAAAAAAAAATGTTGTACGAGAACTTTCCAGACCTAACTGGAAGAATAACCATCTTGAAAATGACATTAAGCATAAGTAGGGAGCCTACAAGGAGTGGAAAAAAAGACTGATCACCAAAGAAAACTATGACTTCGAAGTCAAGAAATGCTGGTCTAAAGTAAGACTTGGCAAAAGTGAGATTTGCTAAAAGTCAAACTGAATCCGACCTCATAAGGGAAATCAGATTCAGTAGGTAAAAGTTCTTCAGGTATGTGCTTAGATGGAGAAAAAGACAAAAAGATGAAAGGTTTTGCAATGAGGATGAGATATGTATGAAAGAGATACATATGAAAGATCTGTATTTGGGTCAAAGTATATTTGGCCAAAAAAATATAAACATTACTTTAGTTTTCAATCAGGCTCATGTTTTTGAACATGGTATTACACACTGGGAAGCAAACAGAAAAGGATATATCCACAAGCAAAGTGAACGTTACACCAAAACAGTTGAGGGTACTCAGATAACTCACAATCTCAAAGATTTAAAAGAATGGGTGCATTAACCCCAAATTTCCATAGCAATTGGCTGGAATAAATCTATCAACCTCATGACAGTCCTCACAACTGGAGGACACAAATGCAACATCTACATTAAGAAAAATAACCCTACCATCTACAGGATCCTTCAGATCGACCTCAGCAGGGCAAATGCCAGTAAAATTAGGACTGCATGCCTCAAAGACCATGCAATATGGTTTTGTCATAAGCTAAGTATACCTCACCAGATACTGACATTTGTCAGACTTTTTTTAGACAGAGATAATATGAACCTCAGCACAGTAAACTGTACACTACCACCACAAAAACAATAGGTTTACTGAAGAGAATGGGATTAAGGAACAGTATGGTACACAAGAGGTTGTCTATAAGGTTACCAGCATTGTGCTGAGAGAGGAAGAGTGGGGCAGAGGGGATTAATCCTTTTTAATATCTTACAGAACGTAAATTAAAGAGACATTGGTGGTGATCACAAAGATTGACACAACTCTGGGTTGTTCCTATGGCAAATGGCAGATGAACTCCTCCAAGCACAATTCACAGTTCAGACCAGGTAATGAGGCTCTTTCTCTGAGTCAATTTCTAGATGAGCTCTCCTTCCCTGGGCTACAGAGGCAGCCTGGGATGACTAAACTTGACAGTCTAAAGCTGATCCTTGTGGACACCTCCTTTGTTGCTACACTTTCCTCCTGCACCCTCCACTTGCACTGTCAATACATTATTGGATTATTATACAGGGGGGGGAAAAAAAAAAAAGAGACCTTGAAGACTGAAGCAGTAGAAAAAGGAAGAAATTCAACAGTGCAAAATTCAACAGCTACATTGCTTTTATAAACCGGGAGACCACTTTAAAATGACCAGGAGGAGGAAGTCCTGGTCCTGGGAGATCAGCATGAAGACAGCCTGGCAGATGCAATCTTGAGATGTATAGGTAAAAGTATTTGCACAGAAGCAGACACTTATGAGTGTCCAAAATACTGTCTACAATTCTGGACACTCACATTAAGAAAAAAAAGTAAATAGAAACAAGCTAAGACTGGCCTATGGTGAAATCAGGAAGACAGAGATGTAGCCGAATGAAAAGAGCTTAAAATTTTGGCTTATTTATCCTAGCAAAACAAGGTTTGATGCAAGAAGTGATTGCTATGTATAAACATTTGGGAAGTAAACAGCAGGGAAGAGAAAGCACTATTCAGACTAAAAGACATCGCTGGCAAAGGAACTAATGGGTATAGAGTAGCCATTAATAGCTTTAGAATGGAAATTAAAAGGCGTCTGACCATTAGAGCACTGAGGCTCAGAAGCAGAATTCCGATAGGGGTGGAGGAAAGAAAATGCACAGCTGTTTTTGAGAGGGCAACTGGCCACTTCATGAAATGGTGGCATGTGGTAATTCCCTTGATGATAAAAGACAAACTTAAGGATGCAGGCTGTCTATTGCAGCTCAGAGTTACTCTTCACTCCTGGAGATTTCTATTTTAAAGGGGCAATGGGACCTGCTCCAGCAGGCCTATCCAGAATGGAACCTGGGCTTGAAACCCTTGTTCCCTCATATAAAAGGGATTTGAAAGAACTAAAAGAAGTCCCAAGTGTCAGTTTGAAACCTACTGGGTCTGCACTGCCCTTCAGAAATGAAGATCACAATTACTCAAGGTCCCTTGGCAAACCTACCTCAGCTTCCAAGCTGCACGATGGCTTTCAACGTACCTGTACAAAGTGGGACTGCTCATTGTGTTTTATTTTATCAATAAGTTCTGAAATCCATTAAAAGATCGGTCTGGGTGTGCATGAATGTTGTGGTCATTGTACCAAGAACCTCCCAGAACTGAATGCTTCCCATACACAAAGTGTACTAGCAGAGTAGCGAACTAAAAAAGTTGTGGGCCTTAAATAACTTGAACTGGGGAATTTTTCACAGTGTGCCAAAAAGAATCCCTCAAAATAATTAAGCTTTATAATTTTGGTTTAGTTTTAATTAATTAAAATTAAGTCATAGAATTCCTAGGGACTTTGGAGAATGTTTTATTATTATGTCAGAAATTGTCGTTAATTGTTCCAGGTGAATAATACCACAATTGTCTCCTTTTCTTATGGTTGTAGACTGCCAGGCAATTTGGATTCTAGCCAACACTAAGTATTTTTATATCGTTCCAGCCTCAGAGTGGTGGAACAAATCACGCTTAAAATTTTAGGGATGTTTGTTATTTTGTTTGTTGTTTCAACTTAAATTTCATGTATTGGATTTTTTTTTTCCTTGATTACCTTATTGGCAACTTTTTTTATTTACTTTTTTTTTTTTTTTTAGAAGTAATTCAAGTCTGTTTTGCCTTTTAAGATGCATTAATATAAGTACCACATACAACTTATGCCTCTGCAATGTGCATAAAAGGCGTATGGAGTAAGATTTGAAATATTTGTGAAGGAAAAAAAAAACCACAAAAATGCATTAATTATATCTCCCCCAAGACTGTTTTATAATGTAACTATTATCCCCTAGCCTAGCTTGATTTCTTATAGTTCATTGACCTATTCTGTAAATTCACAGACAAACTTTGGCAGAGGTGTAACTTGATAATTAAAAAGTATGTTATCTCTTGCCAGCTTGTTATAGCCGAGCATAAGCTGAACGCTAGCTTTCCCTAATCCCATCAACCCAGTCTGTAGGAAGGGTCAGGGGTCAGTAACTGCTTCTAAAAACACTGTTCAATTGAATCCAAACAAGCTCTTACCTACTAAGCAGCTGCTCACAAACAATTCGGAATCTGTCCTCATTACCAATTGTTAGGGGCTCCTGTTGCAAGAAAAGCTGTGTTTTGAATAGGCCTCTAATGCACCAGTAAGTCTTCATCTGATAGGCTAACATCTAAAGTCAGCATTTTTTTTTTTTTTAACTCCTAGCACAAAGGAAAAAAAAAAAATAGAAACCAGCTAATATGGGTAGATATGACATATCTATGGGTTCTGGCAGGAAACAAGATGTCAATTCTCAAAATACAGTGTTGTACATCAGGGAGGACTTCTAGGAATGGGGGGAGGGATGAGGGGAATAAATACAATGATATATGGAATATTGTGAAAGGCATAAACTGTTTTCCAGTGACTGATAGAAAAAAAAAAAAAAGTCTGTTAGGAGACAAACCTTTAGATTACTATGTTAAGAAAATAGTATTTAAATATTTTGGTTGCTATTAAAGATAAGAACATCATTATATCCTGTGGTCAGATGTAGTTTTTCTAATTATCAGAGGGATGATGGCTCAGGTCCAAGGACTTGTAGAATTTATTGTTTTGTTCTGCTATGTCACATATCTAGTAAGTTTGAAATGGCTGTGGAAGGAAAAGGTGAGGATGTTAGATATCTGAAAGCATGTAGGAAGGGAAATGTTTACTTACAGTATAGTTTGATACCATGTATAAAAGCTGATGAGTGCTCTGGTTGGAACACACAGAGATTTATTCCTGCAAGTTTACTAATGTATATATCTTCCTTTATCAGAAATGATAAAATGTTTCATCAGTGACCAGTTATTACAACGTATGTTCACGTGCTGAAACAGTGGTCCGTAGGGCACCTCCACAGTTGTAAACTGGGAGTCTTGTAGTAGTGTCACTGGTTTCAATGGGAATAGAACCAAACCCTGTCTACCTGCTCTTTTTTATTTTTATTTTTAAATACATTTTCTGTTTTTGAAGTCTTTTTTAGAGGACCATGAAACATACTAAGACCATCAGAAGCTTATATACAAGGGGGAAATGGGCTGTACAGGGTCAACTCACCAGAACCAGACCTCCAGCACAACCCAGTCCCAACACCAGTGTTATGAAAATACCTGCACACTCATAACTCAGAGGACCAGAATGAAGTCCAGAACATGATCCCAAGTCACCTCCTCTTATTCCTGAGGTCAGCAGTTTTTACAAGCCTCACTTGTGGGGCATCTTCTCTCTCTTTCCCTAAGGTAGACTAGCTATCCTGGCCAGGAAAGTGACATGCACAGCAGGACAAAAATTAAAGAAGATTTCCTAACTCGTGGTGCAGAGTTATATTACAGTAACCCATGCAGAGAGCTTAGGTTCCTTACACCCCTTTATGTCCCTGTGAAGCTGCATGACAGTTCTCCTAATTTTATATCACTATTCTGGAAGTTGTGAGGATGATGTTTCCTTTTCGGCGCTGTTTCTTTTTTTGCTTTCTGCTGTGAAGATCAGAGTGTTTCTTGGGAGCAGTTAATGTTCATTATTCTCATTGTTCCAGATGAGGAAACAAATATTTTAGGTAGCTTGACCAAGGCAGTGCTAAGAAAAAGAGTTGGTCTGTTGGGTAAAAAAACAACTGGTACGAATATTGTTGCAGTAGTTTCTGCACAAATTTGGATTGTATAGCAGACACTAGTACAAACACTAGTTTTGAAATACATGCGACTTATTAAATGAGAAGTAAAATTGCTGTAGAAGTAGATAGTATTAGAAATATACCACTAAAACTTTTTTATTTTTATTTGAAGCCTTAAGGATACACAAATTCCGTTTGAGTGATATAAAATCCTCTGACTTCCAGAGGCAACAGTTGTATGCAGTACATAAGATGACTCAGGATATTAGGAAAAAAATATAAGTAATAAATTAAACAACAAAAACTGAAGCAGAAGCTGAGATTCATTGCTTTCCAGCAGCTATAGTTATGCATGTATGCACTGCTGGGTTGGTTCTCTCTGTACTTCCAAATTCCTTCAGCCTCCACAGAACCCTTGCTATGGGTTCCTTCTATGGGACTCATTAAAGACTGTTTTTCTAAGAGTTTTGGATGTTGTCTTTTTTACACACTCCCTCAAGAGCAGAGATGAAGATGATGCCAAGGTCTGAGCTTCCCTTTCTGGTGTTTTATCACTGTCCAGCCTCCCTTGCTGACTCCCCTCTGACTCACTGGCAATACACTCATTATACACTTTGGCAGGCAGGCATTCAGCTATGCCTTCAGAAATTAATTTGTTCAGTGGACTGTGCTTCCAGAATAAGAATATCATAGTGCAATCCGAATGATCACACTGCTAACTTTGAAAACATCCACACTAGCAGTCAGTCTTTGTGGAGCGAGCCTGAAGTCTCGGTGCATTTCCCAAGGGTGGGTATTTACACACCCAAACCTCCACCTAAAATTGGCAGGCTTCTGAGACCAAGGATGAAGAGGTGGGAAGCATCCTCTTTTCCTGCCAGTGAAAGGAATAGGGGAACTGTGTTTCACTTCTGCCCCCCATTTTGTACCTGCTCTTGTGCAAAGTGATGGGAAATGGGTGCGGTCACTGGGATTCCAGCCCCAACAACATCGGTCAGGGACAATTCCCACAGCAACGTCACATTTATGAACTGGCTCATTCTCCCTCAAAAGGACAAGCACCGCAGAGGAGCAGATTTTGGATGCAGCTTAGGATATGCATATTCAGTTGATCTTGCCTACTTTAAAAAAAAATTCAGAACAAGTAATTTTCATTGAACATGAAAGTGTCTGAGATTCAAGAATTCATGGGATTAATTAAAAAAAGATATTCTCAGGATTTAATTCATTTTTCTTTTCTTTTTTTCTTCTTTTTTTTTTTTTTCTNTTTTTTTTCTTTTGGGTTTGTTGGGGGAGACAGTAGAGTGGAGGGTTTCTAAACAAGACTGAGGAAGCCTGGTGTTCCCTATTCTTAATTGTCCCCCTGGAAATGTTTAGCCAAATTATGTTTTCAGTCACTCTAGTATAAATCCAGAGTAGCTCCACTGAGTTCAGAGGAAGAGGGCCAGATTTATATCAGTATAACAAAGAACAAAATTTGATTTAAAGCTCTGGTACACTGTTCAGCTGTTTATAGGAAAGTTCTGATCAAAACACAAGTCAAAATTTTCCAAGAAATTTTCTACATAAATCAATATCCTAGTAAGTCTAGTCAGACAAAAAAAAAAAAAAAAAAAAAAAAAAAAAAAAAGANGAAACCTTTATTTTCCTGGCTCTGCTAATCTCTTTTCTTTGAATGTTTCTCTTTGTTTCATTTTGAGTCCTAAATAACAGCAACTTGCTAACAGCATGGACTTGATTTAAAACTAACAATGACAGTTTAAGGCCCCCTGAAAAAGGGTTAGCCATAGACCATACATTAAAGTATCTGCTTTAAAAAAAAAAAAAAAGCCTTTAAATCATTTTATGTTTAAGAGATTTTCTTTGCACCCTTCCCCCTTTCAAAAAAAGAAAGAAAGAAAGAAAGAAAGAAAGAAAGAAAGAAAGAAAGAAAGAAAGAAAGAAAGAAAGAAAAGAAAAAAAAGAAAAAAGAAAAAAGAAAAAAAGAAAAAAAAAGAAAAAAAGAAAAAAAGANAAAAAAGAAAAAAAGAGTGAGACCATCTTAACTGTAAGAGCAAGTTTATTCAGGTGGTATGAATCAGACAGGGCTCACTGATGCAAACTATAGCCTCAGAAAGCACAGCAGGCTCTGGGTCTCACAGGGCTGCCCCACTAAAAGAAGCATAACAAAAACCAGAGAAGAACAGGCCTGCAGTAATCTCCTTGCCCTGGCTAGAAAACAGGGGTGAAGGAAATCTGCCCTCTCATTATGGTTTTGGTCTCAAGGTTAGAATTAGACCCTTAGGGTAAGCAGCTGTCAATTAGAGATAACTCCAACCAATGCTGTCTGAAATCTTGGACTTATCTCCTAGCAACTCCCCTTCTTTCAGGGCAGCAGCCCTCAGCCCTGCCTTCAGCTCAAGAGTCATCTCGAAGACAGCGAAATAACCTTTTCAGTTTGGGCAGATGCATAAAAAATCCAGCTTCCCCAGCCTGTGTGAAGCTTGCGTGTCATTTGACTGAAGCCAGGTTTTAATCTAGGTCGATTATATGTTTGTTTTCTACATGGCGGATGCTGGGAGCTGGGTGATTTTGCTTAAAAGGGCATTCTCAGATAACACCTACCATTAGGCAAGTTTAGGGCACACCTGCATTTGCTTAGAGGTCCGTAGCGTTTGTGCATCTGCTGGTGTCTCTTTCCTTTGCCCTGCCTCATACACTGGGAGAAATTTGCCGAGGAGTGGCCATGGTTACAGCAGCAGCTCCGGGCTCCTCTTTATCTAACGTGGCAGGGCACACAGGAAGCCGATGAGCACAAAGCCCAGTATGAAAAGCACAAGGCATACACCACTCATGCAAGAGACATGGCAGAATTTGAGGGGTAAGCTTAAAAGACACCAAAAGCCACCTCCACCTCTATTTCTAGGGTTTATCATTGACTGGATTTTTTTTTTTTTTATGTCCATAACGTTCCTTTTTCCTAACCTCTGCCTGGCTGGTGAATGGGCTAAAGGGGGAAAGAGGGAGAGGAGGATCAGAAAGAGAAGGGGTGCTCGCAGAAAAATAAGGGGGGGTGGGGGGAAGAAAAGGAGCTGGTCTTTGATTCAGTTGGGGTCCATATTCACAAAGAGATCACTCAGAAATTTTACACAAATGGCAGGAGCAGAATGGGAGCACAACGAGGGGCCTAATACAGGCACTTGTCCTGTAATCAAAGATTCGGCTCAATGTGAGTCCTTTGTGAGACAACAGCATCATTCTCCACCCGGGCTAACCCCTGAATGCAGAGCAGCTCTCTAAAGCAAGGCAGGACGAGCCTCGCCTTTCTTTGTCTTGTTTGGAAAATATGATTTTGTCTTCATATTATTTTTTTCTCTATTCTCATTTGTTTCTCCTCTAAAGAAAACATGTTCTCAACGTGCCTGTAGTCAAGCAGAGGATGTTTGTGTGAGGGGAGGCACTCGCGGGGAGAGGAGAGAAGCAGATGGGCTGACATGGTGGGGCGAGCGCCGCTCCAGCCTGCCTTTGGTGAGAGTGTGCAGAAGCATGGCTGACATCTCCAGGCCAGCGAGCGCACCATGGGCGTCCTCCTCTGCGTAAGCACAATTCCCCCTTTCCCAGGCTTTGTCAGCCCTGCACAAACGAAACATGCAGGGATTCCTTTTTTATTTTCCTGCTTAAACACATTTTTCAGTAGAATTTCTCAACCTTTTGAAAGCTTTTTTTTTAAAAAAAAATATTTTGCCATTTTGTTAAAATATAACAGAATTTCAAGCTGTATAAATAGACTTATTGAATTGGGGTGCATTAAAAATCCTTATTTTTTAGTTGGAAACAATGTTTCAGTGTATATTTTTAATTTTATCATCAAAAATTAATGTTAAGTAAAATATAAAATGTTAAGCCATTTTTATCTGCTTTCTGATACCTTTGCTCAGTATAAACATATGTGATGGGTATAATCTATGCTTTTGAGAATTTGGCTATTGAAGACTGGAAGCAATATGTAGAAAGTAAATTGGAATTACAGTCCTTAAGGCTTTACATAGTACCAGCACAAAGGAATACAAATTAAAGGATCGCCACGCAGAAAACGAACACAAAACCAAGTGGCCCAATCGAACGTTTTGTTATTGTGGAGTTACACCAGCGTAAAGCAGCGTGGCATTGTGGTAGTGAGGCAGGTCCCAAATTCTTAGGAATCCCATTCATTCTTTGCTTTCTTCATTTGCTAAGTGCTTATCTCTATAGAGAACTGACTGCTACCTCTAGCATTGCCAAAGGTATTTGTTGAAAAGGCTACCCAGAAATGGGCTCAAGCCCACATTCTTCACTGATAGCACAGGGAGTCTTGGACACAAAAGCCACGAGTGTTTAAATTTCAGACAGGCTTGTTGCAGACACAAACTTTGTGTGATATAACCAGAAATGGCAATATTATTATTTTAACATGCAATGTAAAGTTTAAAATATTGCTGAATGCCCTGGGGACAAAGGAAAAAGGGAAAACATAGTTTCAAGTAATAAAGCTTTTAGTATAAAACTTAACTGTAAAAGATAGCTAGAAAATATGACTGATAAGGTAATCTTACTGTTAATTTAACTGAAAGTGTGTTTGTGCCATCTGTTTGATGCGTAGCATCATCTCTTTACCTGACTCTCTGAGACACTGCTGCAATTCACCTGCGTGCTGTACATGCACTATATATCTGCGTGGGCATATACCCTTCAGGCACCATCCAGCTGAAGATATGAAAGCCCCAAATACTGCCTGGTGGTGTACGCAATTCTATTTAGCTCTACTTTCATATACCATACATCCAAAATGCAGTGCAAGATGAGTCGTACAGTTATAATGTAAGGCTTTAACAGATTATTACTTCATATTTGTACACATGTTCAACTTTATACTGTCTGTACGTGTTCAAAATGAGCAAATACAAATCCCCAGTGGATTTTTTTTTTTAATATGGCAGAAGTGTGCTTTCAATTTTGCATTATAAATTTGTGACATTATGACATTATATAGGACTGCAAAAAGTTTGCAAGCCAGGCCTGGCTTTAATTCTTGAAGTGATGTAATCGCTACCATATCTCTCCTTGCTGCAGACTGAAAACACTGGGGATCCTGCAGGGGTGGTGGCCTGCCAGGCTGCCATGGCTCAGCCAGAGCTCTCGGCGTGATTCAGCACTCCGCCCCCATTCAGGGATGGAACAAGAATGTGCCGAAGTGCTTTGTGCTTAGGAAACATGCTTAGATGCTTTGTGGAGTTGGGAACTCATTAAATGACTGGAAGTTCAAACTTAATATCTCAGTGCAAAGAATGCGTGAATTTTCCCACAGGAAAGAATAGTGCGCTCTTAAAATATGTCTAAATGATTTTGTTTGCTTCCTTGTTTTTGTTTTTGTTTCATTTTTCCTTAGGAAATAGGGTATCATTAATTTTCAGGGCCTTTCCTTCTAAATATTTAAAGTATTTTTTAAAGTATGAGCAAGAAAAACTGAAAGCAAAACAAAAATTTTAAAATTCATTGAATCAAATTTGTAAAGTTTTATTTCTGAAAGCTAGAAATAATTTTTTGTTGTTGTTGTTTGGTTGTTTTTTTTGTTGTTGTTGTTGGTTTTTTTGTTTTTATTTCTCTTTTCTCAGATTTTAGTTTTTACATTTTTTCCAAAGCCACACAGAAGGTTGGCAGAGTTCCAGAATAACAGCTGGAAGTGAGAAGGAATGAAAAAATGTATCACAGAAATTCAAATGAGAAATAGGATCTACATTTTTAATGGGCATGGTTATCACTCATTTGAAAAAATTATAAAGAAGGGATTGTTTTTTAGGTTTCCAGATGTCTCCAGATCAGCGCTGGATGCCTTTCCAATAGGCAGATACAAGTGATTAACTTTGCAGAATGTCTGCGGGTTGAAATTCAGATGAAGATAAAATGCCCCATCCTGGCCTTCAAAGCTCAAAAGCATCGCAGATAGGAAATTCTGGAATCCTGGATGTAAGCATATTTAGGGTGTGTGCAGAAAAATGTACTTCATTTCATGTCCTGAAGAGCGAATATTTTTTTTCAAACGTATTTTCTTTTTTTTATCTGTTGGCTATGTCCAAGAAACCATATACTTATCAGAAAGAGTTACTGTTAAGATCAGATCTATTGACATAATTAACTTATTTGCAAACAGTTTCATGTATTTTCGTCTGAGTCTGCTTTCTGCACGCACCAAAACTAGCCTGAATCAGCTCGTTGTGAATTAGGGTGTACAGCAAATAAAGGAACAATCATCTAGTCCAAACATATTTGCATTCTTAATATCGTGCAAACATTCAGGCAAGTGGCAATTTGCATGAAGACGATGAGCCAAATTCAGTTCTGACAGTAGCAGGCATAACTTTATTCAAATCAGACAAGCAGCAGGCATTTACAAGGGCCAGAATAGGTGCTGTGTGCTTGCTGCATGTCCATGCTCCAGCATAATACACTGTTCCTGCTCAAAACTTCATATTTTCCTTAGAAAGACCAAAGCTTACCAGAACTAAATACAAGTTTCAGCTGTAGGATTGGGCATACATGCAATACATGGCAAGATATATAGCGCGCTTGTATACCTAGGTTTAAGTGTGAAGAGTAGGCAATACTTTTTAAAAATTATTCGCTTTGCAAGATTTCATTGCGTGGCTTAGCTAAGAAACAGCACACCAGGATGCCTCTGGCCACCTTCAAAACCTCCTTGTAAACTCAGTCACAAGCAGAACCAACTTCATTTTGTCCCAAGTATTAGCATTTTTGTTGTTATTGTTGTTGTTTTGTCGTGTTTTGTTTTTAAGCAGCAGTTTTCTGAGTGTTGTTACTAATACTTTAATGGTGGTTGTATACCCCAGTGCTGATGTGTCTTGCTGTGTTTCAGCAAATGTTGTGAGGAATCTACAGCAATTAGCTGTTCATGCCTCTGCTTTCCTGTTTTGTGCCTTCTCTTTCATGTATCAGATGTTTGTAAGTTTTCCATTAGACATTTCCTGCTTCTAATAGATGTTTGTGAGGCTCTTGCTTTGAGCTATCAAGGCTCCAATTTGTGCTGAGATGTTTGGTTTTGTTTTAGGGCTGAGGGGTCTTTGTACTCCTTTCTTCCTAGAAAACATTATAATCTGGAAAAAATAAATAAATTGTACTTTGCAAAAAGTGAATATAACTCCTTCATCTAAATGGCATGGTTTGCACATGTGTCTTTTGTCAGCAGATCACTCCTAAAATAAAAGCACTTAAACTGCAGTTTCTGTCAACTTATCACACACCAATTGATGACAACATATATGTATTGCAGTTTCTAAAGGCAGCTTTGTACTTCAGTGTTTTCATCTTCTTTGCCCTGTTTCTTTTTTTCTTTTTCTTTTTTTTTCTCCTCTTTTTAATTTGAAACGGTGACTGATTTCTTTTTCTCCTTCCACCAGCTTGATGTGCTGTACTTAACAAGTAAGGAGCTTTAGCTGCTTTTGAAAGAAGAAAATGCCTCTTAAAAAGTGTTTCAAATGAGCATTGCCCACTGTGAAGTGGCTGTCAAAATTAACAGGAAAGGCATAATTGATTCCCTGAGAGTCATACAAGAAAACTAGCTTAAATTTTACAAACCCGTCTCTGACGTGTTTAAATACTTCAATAAATGTGGTGCTGATCTTTTAATCCTCTCTGCCATGTTTTACCAGCGGAGTAGCATCCATGCATCCAGCCTCTCGGAGGGTGTTTTTGCAGCCAGGAGCTATCTATCATCCCTCCCTTCACGTGGTATGGATGTTTCTGGGTTTGTATTTTGCTTATCAAGGAACCAAACCAAAGAATCATCAAAGGCGATTGTCAATTCCTAGCGCATCACCAGCACTTTGAACTTAGAAAGGAGTTGAACGTTTCGGAGTTTTATTTATTAAGGTCGAGACTGGATTTGAATCTGAAATGAGGGCAGGGGAGTGGTGAGGGGAGCGGAGTATGGCTGCTGACTCAAGAAACCTGCTGGGACTTTGTGGCCTACTGCTAGGCAACAGCCCATCCCCACCACGGCAAACAGACGACCACAGAAGGAATGACCTCATCTACAAATCAGCTATTTGAGATGCAGATTGGACTGCGGTCCTCTTCAATAATACAGCGCGCAGCGCAGGCAGCAGGTGCAGCAGCAAAGCACACGGCCTTTCCATGTTTTAAAAGACAGGGCTGGGTTGGGCTCTCTCTCTTTTTCTCCCCCTCTACTCCTTTGCAATTCCTGAAGCTCTATTACCTTCATTTTTTATTTAGGCCCTCCATTTAAAGAAAACATGGCGACTCCTTTATGCTCCTTTCCGCGCCCCATCTTAGGCCAAGGGAAGGGGAGGCAGGACTAAGAGGCTGCGCTAGCAGTGCTTCTGATCCCTTCAGCATCTGAACACAAAGCCTAAATAAACAAGCAATTTTGGGGAAATTGTGATTTGTCAGGTTTTTCCTCTCTCAGATGCAACGTCTTTGCAAATGACTATCAGAGTGTTTTTTTTATTTTTTTCCAAAATGGGGCTCCTCTTTGTGCAAAAAGCAGTGCATGCATGAAGAAGGGATTCTCTCACGCATGCATATTCTCCTTCAATTTTACAGAAAGTGCTGCTTGCATTGTATGATAAGTGATTTGAGGGCAGACTCACACAAAACAAATACGCCATTTTGTAACAAAATTGAAGTATTATTCAGCAGTGTGTTAGAAAGAATAAAGAGCTACCACTCTGGACTATGAAATGGCACTGAGCCTCTTAGTGGGCCTCAAAGAGCAATAAAACACAGTGTAATATAATTTGTATTGTCTGTGGTTGCAGGTTATGTCCTGAAAGTCGTAAACTATTACAGCTTTATAGCTATGCGGCTGTTATTAACTAAATGAAAGGGTTATTTGTTCTAAATCTGTAGTCTGTATGATAGCAAATCTTAAATTCATCAGGAGCAATTGATGAAAAAAGGAGTGAAACTACTTCTGAGCCAATAGGCACAAAGCTATAACGCAAAGAGGTGAACAACAAAACAAATGTATGGTTTGGTGTCTCCGAGCTTTGGCCACATCCTTCTGTGGTGTGGAATTGGTCATCCCTGAGATGACAGCATGTATTCAGGCGGTGGACTTTAAGAAAGTCTTGGGCTGTTTGATGAAGAAAATTATGAATAATTAGATATTTGCACTGTTGTGTTTAGAGCATTCTGTGACTCTAATTCTAAAGAAAGATCTTATTTTTGCTGAAACATAAGAGCTTCTTCCTTTTTCACCTGTAAGAAGAGTTTTAGTTGAAAAATGCGGCAATGAGTAGTAGTTAAGACAGAGATTTAGAGAGCCAACACACCAACATCGTGTCTTTTCTTGAAAGCTGTGAAAATGTTTAGAAGGTTTTTGTCTGAAACCTTGGAATTTCCTGTTAAAATGAAATTATTGTTTTCAGCTCAAATCCAGTCCTAATGCTCTAGTTTTATTCAGTTATATTCTAGTTTTACTCAATTAAATATTATATTATTTATATTTTATTTTAATTCAAACTCAGATGAGACGTGTATCATTAGACTTGTTCAAGCACATGAATTATTGGTCAGGTAATTCTGCATGCTGATTCCTCATAACCTACAGCTTTTGCATAAGAAGCTTGTTTTTTGTGTCAAGGATAGGGTGTGTCTGGTCATGGACCGAATGGGGTATGCTGCTGTTCATCGCCACCACAAGCTCCTTCTGTCAGGCTTGTGTGGAACAAATACTTTTAATTTAATCCAGAATGCACATCAGATTAATACTCTCAAGTATTTGCATAAAATTGACCTGCAATTATTTCTCACTATAAACTCACCTATGAGAATGCTCATCGAAAATGGTTACTAATAGTAAGGGTGCAACAGTAGTCAGAAGAATGGGTTTGGACATTCATATGAAAGTTAATTAAACAATTAGAATATTGTCCCATTTCTTTCAAATGGGTTCTGCTGCTAGAAGGCATTTTAGATGTCTGACTTCTGAGCTGATGCCTCAGAGTGTCCAAAATGTCTTCAGGGCTTTTCTCAGGACAGAGCGAAAGTGCCATCAGCCTCCACATCTGTCTCCTGAGTGATGGAAGACCGAGGCTGCAGTTTGAAATACTTTGGGGTTGGATACCAGGGAGCTTGAATGGGCTCTTAAAGAGTGAACAGGCCTACAAGAGGAAATAGTCCTGCCCGCTGTCTGCCAGCAGAGAAGCCACCAGTGACCTGGCAGGGTGAGCCAGGTTTGCTCTGTGAGATGCTATGGTGGTGCCACGCCTTCTTCTGTTTCTCTGAGGACAATCCAGGTGGCTTAGCAGTGACTCAACCTCTCTTGCCTTTTGCCTAGGGGTTCAAGGCAATTTTGTTACACTGGGGATGTGAATGTGGAAATTGTCTGGTAGTCTGTTTCCTCAGAGTGTGCTCCAAAAAACTCCTCAGCTTTGCAAATCTCCCTGCACTTTAAAACACTTAAATGCTCTCATTTGTAACAATGGTTGGCTGGATACTTGCCTGAATGTATTTCAAGTTTTTGACAGTATTTGCTTATGGGAGTGTTAACCTTGGTGCTCCTTTGAAGCCTGCACCAGCAAAGTAGGACTGGACAGCCCCTCCAGAAATCCTAGCTGCAAGCTTCTTCTCCCCCAGGCATCCCCACCCCGATGCCTCTGGGCATATCCCAGACATCTTTGCCTCCTAGCTACTTCTCAGCTCACAAATAGGTGCCCTGCGGACAGCATCCTATGCCTGGCAGGAGTGCAAAGGCACCATTTGGCTTCTGTATTTTTAAGGACATACCATAAGACAGGGAAACTTCCAGCTGAAGGTAATTTGTTTTGCAAGACAACCATTAGAAACTTTTTGACTGCTTGTGAACCTGTGAATCTCTGCTTGGGGGTTTACCTGCAAATTTAGCAGTGTTAAAAAGTTAGAGGAGGTCAGAGAGAGGTCTCCATAAGGAGTTGCATCTGACCATCCAGGTCTGGGGCTGGGAGAGGTTGATGGTACAGCCACAGGCCATCCCTGCCTGCAAGCTTCAGTGCCAGAGAAAGGTCCAGAGCATTTTCATGTAATAATTTAATTAGGACTTAAATAAAGATGCAAGTAATGTGTACACACCACAACAGGCACTGCAACTCCAGTTACAAGCAAAGCCTTCAGTACGGAAGTGATTTCTAATGAGATCTGAACACTCAGATAGACTGCCCGGCTAATAACAAGCACCAGAAGAACCATTTACAAGCCAGCTAGGTGGCATCTGTTACAACTTCTGGCTTCCTCCCCTGTGACAAGGCAGGGCATGCTCTCCCCATCCTGCCTGACCAGCACACAAGTGGCTGCCACTGCTGCCTTCAAGCCAGGACGCCACTGGACAGCCTCTGTTGGTGTGGAGCTGCTGCTGGGACAACATGGAAGAGAGATCGTTCCTGCCCAGCCGAAACACGGACATGGAGCACACTGAAGCCCCACTGCCTTGAAGCCAGGGAGGAGAAAGAAGGATCTGGTGGAAGGGGCACAACAAATCTCAGAGTGTTAGGGCTGCTCCAAGCTCTTGCTGAATACCTCCCACCAATGAACAAAGCTAGGAGAGTGAGCTCTTGCAAGAATTTGATCCACTGAGCAAGGCTGCTACAGCATTAACCCCTTCATGGTAAGCCTTTTGGGGTGTAATTTAGTGGGAATGTCTTTGGAAAGCTGCAGACTACAACACTTTCAAGACAAGCAGTACCAAAAGCACTGGGAAGTGATCACTATCTCTAACAAGTGGGCCTTTGCTTTTGCACTTGATTTTTTGGAGGGGAGGTGCTGGTGAAGCAGTTGTGGCAGGCCTGTGGCATTGAAAGAGTTATTGCAAACCAGAGGATAAAATGTCAATGATGCCTGATGCAGAGAAATGTGCAGTGTTAGCAGATATATGCTGGCGATCTGGTAGCAGCTAGCCCTCTCCCCTCAACAGTGTGATATTTCTGGGTTTCAGTAACCAGCCCCATAGGAGGTCTTCCTTGATGCTTTGAACCAAATTGTGGCGTTTGGCTCCTGGCCAGTGAAAGGAAGCAAGCAGAGCTACTGGCCTTCAGGAAGGGCTTGGGAAGGAATTGTACTTCAGCTCCCTAGCACACAGGGGCAGGAACAGGCTCCACCAGGTGGGATGCAGTAGACTTTCTGCGCCCTTCTTCATGGTTCCTAATCCCACTACAGCAGGTAGAATGCACCCAGGGAATAAATCATTTCCACATCTTTGAGTGTGAGCAGTATGACTGCAAGAAGCTAAGTGATTTTTCTCCAGTATTGATGGGAATCAGTTCAGGAAAACAGCAATGTTTCATGTTTTCTCCCTGCTCACCCTCCCTTGGGACACTGCTGCCAGCTCCAGCCTTGGTGCACCCCTTCGAGTTGATGATCTTGGAGACCACAGCCACAGTCCTTGCTTGCTTCTGCAGCTGCAGGCGCACAAGCAAAGATGCAAAATCCTCCATCCCAGCCCTGCACAATTCCCAGCAGCTTGACCAAAATTTTTGTGGGTACTTGTACTGATCTTTGCCAGTCAAGTGTGACTTAGTGATTAGAAATCACTGGACTATAACTACCTTGCGCCATGCTCTGCGCTCATCCAAAGTGATATTCCTGCTGTTTGTGGCATTCTCATTTCTAATTCTTAACTAAAAAGGTCACTCCAACGCTCCATCTGTGCTGAGTGTGATTTGCTCCAATTGCAATAGTGTTTGCAAGCACATAGTACTGTCAAGACATGCTGGTAAACATCGGGTTTATAAACAGCAAGAGAGCTTCCCAGATGTGTAAGCGCTATGACAGCAGCATCTCTGTTTACAGTGGAGGTTTTGCCATCATACCTACAACAAACAAGGAGGGTGACTTTTCTTTCACTTTGTGACAACACACAGAAATTTTAAGAATAAACTGAATTTAAGCTGTAGATGAACAACTGCAGATGGCAATACAAAATGCTTTTTTCCAGACCTGAAAGTACTTGAATTTCTTTTTGTAATTCTCCTTCTGCAGATTCTATTGCTCTTTTATTTATTTATTTATTTATTTTCAGAACGATCCATATTGTAACATTTTAACAGAGGAAACTCATTCTGCCTCTGCCTTCGTGCCTGGTGTATATTTAAATAATTGCTGCATTTTAACAAGCTAAATTGCATTCCCACCAGCTGTCCCTCAGACCAAACCTTCAAGGATATGCTAAACAATAATGACTGCAACAACAGTAAACTCAAAAGGCCTCAAGATCTCTTCAAAGATAAGATGTCTTGCTGTTTCACTTCCAAACCCAGACACTTTCATGCAGATTAGTAAAACAGTATGCATAAAACCCACACAAGCAGGGCAAGGCGAAGAATGGGGTGAATCTGGCCCTCTGCGAATGCAGGGAAGGAAAACACCATAAAAAACAGAGGGTGATGCACTACTGCAGAGCCAGAAGAGCTCTGCTGCAGCCAGTAGAGCTGTGCGGTTTTCAACCCCACCTCGCCCAGCGCCTGAGCTGCGGGGCGGCAGATGGGGTGGGCAGGAGCCGGGACCAGCAGTTCCTCCCTACCTCCCACCCCTTCCCCGACCGCAGATGGCTGTTTGAAAAGCAAGTCACAAACCCATTAGTGCAAAGACAAATGAATCTCATACCCTCAGGCATTCCTTCATTTAGAACTGGCCTTAACTCCTTTTCCAACCTTTCTCCTTAAAACTCTCTGTCTTGGGGGGTTTCCTAACGTGTAACAACAGAGTTGGGCAAAATGCTTGAAAATACTGTTGTTTAGGAGCTTTTGGTAAAATTCTATAACCTCGCTTTGTACATATGCAGGGTATATACTCACATATGCATGTGTGTTCAAATAACTGAACAAGTCTCTGTCAGTATGTATATGTCCAAATATATGCTCAGATATGTCTTCCATATTATTTTTATATATATTCATAAAATACAATACAATTTAGGCACATATAGTGTCAATTAACATTGGAAACTTGTTACACATGATAGCTAAGTTTAATATTATATGATTATACGTGTCCTTGATTTTACATTAATGCTAAGCACATGTGAGCCTGTAGATCTGTAGCCAATGTGAATTATTTCCCCTTGCAGCTAGACAGGATGCAGAAAATAATGTGGCAATAGTGTGGTAACTATAAAGGACTTGCTCCAGCAGCGTGGTGGGAAGGGCTTTGAGGAAAGCATGACTGCAAGTGAAAATCAAAATAAGGCTTTATGGAGGGTTTTTGTTTGTTTGTATTCTAGTAAAAAATGCTGTATTTACGGACGAGATGGTGCAGAGGAAGGTACTGTGTGCTGAATTATATGCATGGTAATACGCTTCAAAGATACAAATAGAGAATGTTGTTTAAAGCAGAATCCAACTGAATTAAACATGTCTGAATTACACTTCAGACCTTTTGGAACTGAGCATGTTTGAATATGCTACTAAACCATGAAAGTGAAGACAAAGAGACACTATTTAAATCACTTGTTTTTAACTTTGTCACTATCAACTATTTCTTATTTAGCCTTAATTTGCAATTTCCTGCTGTTGATTATATACATACATATATATAAAAGTGTTAACTAGCCCAGAGTTTAATAATGTGTATTTAAACCGAGTGGAAGACTTCAGCTTCTTTTGAGCTAATTTCATCTGACTTACTCTTGGCAACTCACACCTCTTCCCACCAGTTTTATCGCCTTTTAATTTTTCAGTTTTTTCCTAGGAGTTTTATACTTTCCACATGCAAATAAAATTATGTCCTGCATGTGAGAGATTGTATTCATTGTATTCTCACTTAGGACTTTCAACCAAAATCACATGGATTATAGTTTAAAAGACTTTTGAACTGATAGGCCCCTTTAGTACACTCTGGCCTTGTGAAGCACTAATCAAATTGAGGACCATCTGCATGAATGCAAGGTCCATCCCTTCAGAGCAGAGATAGTAGAATCAAGGGTCAATATTTGACAGTGGCTGTTTGGGTTTTACAGTTATTACCTTCTATTCCATTAAAATCAAATGCAGCCACAGAGACTTCCTTGTATCATAGCTCTTTCTTAATCAAGGCTCACATCGTAGTCAATGGAGGTATAGATCAGTAAAGATTTTGCCCTTAAAAGAAAGCCCTCGTATTGGGTTTATGTAATTTATAAAAATCTGTCTGAGCTTGAGCACATTAAGTATTCTTCTCCTATTTAAAAAACATCTAAGTTCAGGGTAGATTAAGTTAGTTTTGCTTTATGTCATGTTACTTATCTTGAATAATCCTGAAGTCGAGGGTGATAGACACATGACATACTGTTAAACAAGACTGGAGGCTTTTGGAGCAGCTGGTGGACCAAGACACACAATCACTGTTAAGGTTAAATGGAGTTCTCTGAGTAAGGACGTGATTTGCCAAAGTATCTAAGTTATCCAGGAGTTTAAGTCTTAATGAAAGACTCCTAAATCTCTTCTGTGCTTTGGAAAATTATTCCCTATATCCCCTAGTCTTCTATGGATGTCTCCAGCTGCATGCTTGAAACAGAGGATATGCCAAGTTGATTACGTTTTCTAAAACGACCTAGCTTTCCACCGTAAAAGAGGCCAAAGAGGGCAGTGCAGCACAAGGTGACAAGCTTCAAGCCTCAGAATAGTCACAGATTAACATAAATTGCTTTCGTAAACAGGATTTTGCAGAGACTGGAGCTGTTAATTGTTATTGTAATGCACAACATTTTAATTGAGTTAATTGGCACAAAATGTTTATCGCTATCGACTAAGATAAAATGTCAAAAGCTCGTTGATGGCAATTGGAATTACAGTAGGCAACCTTGACAATAGCAGTCAATGTTTTACAATGTACTGCTGTTTAGATGTGTTTGCTGGCAAAATGAAACAATGTTGCTCCAAGGTATCCATTTTGCCTTAAAAAAGAGTGTCCCAAAGCACCACAGCATTTTTTTATTATTATTATTTTTTTTTAGTTCCAACTGGCTGTAGAGAGAGATGAAAGGTAGTCTGACTCAGGTTAATTCTACTTCTCCAACTAGGGAAGCCCTATTTACACACTATTAGCACAGACCAAAGCTTTCAGCAGAATATACAGGGCTTTGCTTTGCATATTGCCCATAGCTGCATGCCTGCTCTCTCCAAGGGGACAAACAGGCTCAGGGGAGCAGCAGGATGTTCAGCAAACAGCGAGACTGATCCCTCCTCTCATGGCCAATAGGATGCCTTGTGGTGCTGGGAAGGCACCAAAGAGATGTGAAAAAAAAAAAAAAAAAAAAATCAAGCACCATGCCAGAGACTGCTCTGCAAGCAGGTTCCAAAACTGAGAGTCCTAAGGCCAAATGGGAATTTAGCCAGAAACCGTGACTCGCTGCCTGCCTGCCAATTCTCAATGCTGCTGAGAAAAGTTCGACTGCTCTTTTTTGATGTCTTCCAGCTCCCAGTTCTCTTCTACTGAGTTCAAAGGAAGTCCTTATGGTGATTTTAGCCCAGCTGCTACATGTCCATCCAGTGAAGGCCCTCAAGTGAAAAACAAGCCAACTGAACCCGCAGCAAATGTGTGGGCAACTCTTGACCCCTCTGCAGAAGCATGTTCCTGGATGGTGAGGTGAAGATCCCAGGAGGCTGTTAGTAGTTTCTAGTCGTTCCTGAGTCCAGGAGTTACCCTGCCAGATCAGGCCAACACCTGCATGAAGGCTGGGAAGGCATGTGGGAAGAGTGGGCAAAAGTAGATCTCCTCCTCAAGATGGTGCTCAAAACTGCAAGTGACAATGCACGCAGCCTCTGCTGATGGTGGGCGAACACTCAAGCCAAAATGCAGCTGTGTCTTTCCCTTTTTATTATGGCATATCATCTTATCAGCCCAGAGGGTTTCAGCTCTCTTCAAAGTTATGGTTATTATTTAACTTCCAGTAACACAGCCCCCAACTTTCTTCAGAGACAGAAACTTCTCAGTGGTTCTTTGGTATCAGAGAGCACTGGAATGCAGCCATGGGTCAGAAAACACTGCCCAAGGAAGAGGGTGATGAAAGTACCGACACTTTTGTTTAAACAATTTGCCTTCCCTTTCCCCTTGAGGAATAGTTTATAAATCATATACCTGTCAAAGCAGTGCCAACACACAACTCAGACAAATTTCTATTTTTGACTTGAGCATGTGTTTGGCTGCACTTCCGATAGCTGGCTGAAGCTGCGTTGTTATGAGATACATCCAGACGGAGCATCTCTACATTCCAGCAACCACTGTCTGTGACTAGGCAGGTCACACACTAAAACTAAAAGCACTGAGGCCTGATCCTCAGTCCCTTGTTAATTAAATATTAGCAAGTAGCTGAAGGTTTCTATTTTATTTATTTATTTATTTATTTATTTATTTATTNGGTTGCTGCCACTGCAGCACAAGACAGGTCTATACAGCCAGACAGTCCAGTTCCTCTAACTGATGGTAAGAAGTGGAGAAGCTTTGAAGCTACTCTCATTGCATTTATTTCAGAAGCACCTGCTTTTCTTTACATATTTTCTATAAAATCCACTTAAGGTCACGTCTGTTGGTTTGGATACTACCATCTTTCAAGCACAGGAAGAAAGAAACAGAAGTGTTCCATAAAGGCACCAAAAGCCTTTTTTTTTTTTTTTTTTCAGGAATCAAAATCCCCATAAAATATTTTCATAAGATTCCATGAATCACTTGCATCTATTATTCATTCTTCTACCCTAGGGTGAACCTTTCTGAGGGAGAGGCTCCTGGTGACATATTTCATTGTGTTAGCTAGCATAGCGTCCCATAAATGAAGTGGTTTAGTAAGCAGAGTGCCGACCAGGCCATCAGTAGTAAATCCACAAAAGGTTAATGAAGCCTGAGACTACAGTCATTTTTGTGTGATGGTCTCTCTGCAACCTCTTGGAAAGAGACATCTTTGTGGTGTGATCTGCAGAGAAACCACTCCAACGGAAACGTGCTATGGCTGAGGAGCAGGGGCCAGCAAGCAGAAGTAATGGAGGGAGTAAAAGCAGGATATAGCTCCAGAATTTCTTTTTTTTTAACATTGGGGTTTTAACCTCCTCTCTTCTGCAAAACCCTGTCTTCCCACAGCAATCTAGCATGGATAAGTTTAGTATGCTTTTGTTATTTCTTGCTTTCAAATTTGTTTCAAATATTAATCTGTCTCTTGAAAAAGGTCTGGCCTTCTTTCAGTATTTTTTTTACGTCTAGAAATTAAGGCACAATCCTTTTTCCATCAAAGGAGTAAAGGGAAGCTCCATAGGTTATTTCCTAGGATGCTCATGCTTCAGAGTTACACTAGAGCAATAAGAAACAGTTGATTCTTACTCCTATTGTAGGATGTTACATAAGTGCAAAAGGATGGGTCTGCCTGACCAGGTCAGCTGTAAAAGTCAAAGCAGATATAGGCTCAGGTTTTTGTACAGTTTTTTCATCGGCAATTTTCAATTATTCTTCTCTTGACCAATACTTTTTTTGCTGATTATGCAGCATTCTTTTTTATTATTATTATTATTTTTAAGTATCCTATCTTCCTAAATGATTGCAGTGATTCCTTATTGCACATTGCCACAAAGGAGGGAAAAAAAAAAAAAAGTTTTTATGTAATTAATTGTACAGGACAGGGCATAACTATGAAGCTCTGCAAAAATTAAATTGATCTGGCATCATAGCAGGACAGTCACATGGAAGTGTTCAAACTTTAAAAGCTACCACAGAAGGTATAAGGGCAGGCAGTTATCCAGGTTAGCTTACGTTGCCAAAAGAAGATGAAGGATAGAAGAGATGGTTTTGTAAATATGTGGTGTGAACATACGACAGAGAAAAATATGTTAAATTTAAAAAAGAGAAGATGATAAGATTTTGTCAGCTGAGACTTAGAGCAGAGGCTGTTTTCATATGTTGTATTCTTCTGTTTCTATAAAGCCATTTCTGACCCCAGACAAATGCTAAAGCCCTTTTCAAAGTCCCACTTATCTGCATCTATAGTTATCTTTCATAAATTGACCCAAAGTCAAGTGGATTTAAACCATCTCAGGTGTATAAATAATGAATGATGATAGATGGCAGAAAAATGATCTGTGGGAGATAGATGGGCTGTGACCAGAGGGACTGGTCTGTTCTTATTTTGCATCTGCATTAATTAGCTAGAAGTGGGAGTAAATAGCATCTTAGTAGAGAAATATTACAAAGGGACCTGGAGAAGTTGTAGGGATTAATTAGATAATCTTCATAAGGCACTTTGAGTATAAGTACTTCTTTGCATACTTTCACTTTATTAAACATTTATTTCATCTAACAAAACAAAAGCTCACTGTAAAGAATCAATATTTTATCAGTCAAAAAAGCAAGCAAAATTTAATTTATACCTATAAAATTTTTTCTTTCATTCTCAATGTGTGTAGAGAATGTGTCTATGTGGGTATATGCCTGTCTGTATATATGTGTGTATGGGACTAATAAAATATATGCAGAAGTATATGCACTCCCACAATAGCCCTATTGGGACAGAACTAAGAACAGTTTCCATAGAAAACCAAGAATTTCCATCATTTATGTTCTACATTCACAGAAGCAGTAAGAGAAATGAAGAATGGACATGTGCAGGTGAAAACACTTTCCATTTTACAGTGCTAACTCCACTTTATTAGAATCTGGATGGGAAAGAAGAAAATAAAAAACTATTGTCCATTTTCACTTTGATCATCATACCCATCATTTTACATACCACACGCTTTCCTCTTCCAAGGGCATATATTGTATTTATTCTGCAGCTGCAGCATATTGATTTTGGACTACCGAGTTCAGTGCAGATGAGTGACAAACTAAATAAGCTGCTGGGTGACTGATAAGTAACTGTGTTTAATCTCTTGGCTCCAAAATGAAATCCCATAACTCATTTCAACAATTTTAGTTTTGGTACTCAGTCAAGAGCATACAATCATATTATTTTTTTCCTCTAATAAAAGTAAAGAGCAGTAGTAGAATAGAAGCTTTCATGGAAACTGTTTGAATTCTGTGTTCTACCTCTACCAAAGTATACACAGAATTATTCCAACATCATTGTCAGTACAATTTCTGTTGATAGTTTTAATTAGATGCAAATATTCATCTGCATTTCCTTTGCATTGTATTTATTGTTCAGTATCTGAATACATTATTACTCTTTTTTTTTTTTTTTAACAGCTGTAATGTTTCCTAAGACCTCATGCACTGGATAGATAGTTGACTACAAAACTTCCTAATGCAGTACTCTGGGTTTTAAAAAATGGATGTCAGAAGTGCCTCCTTTAAGAAATTAATGTCATTATTATTGTATATTAATGCATCAATATTTTTATATTAATTCAATTATTTTATGGTGGGATATAAATATATATATATATATATTTCTAGTTACCTATAAGTATTAGTACGCAGTGCAGATCTTACAACATGTGCACTGTAATCTCAAGGCAAAAAAAATCATCCCTTTTAAATACCAGCTACAACAATTTATCCCAAACCTCATTGAGAGGAAAGCATTACAAGTCTGGAAAGTTGTCCTCCTCCTTGGCACAGCTGGACAACATGTCCAAAGAGAGCTTACAAACTGTAACACAACACAATGGTATTGAATGAATTGTGACGTCTGTACACCAAGGCAGTTGAGAGCAGAACATGCTCCATAAAATCAAAGCTCGTGCAAGCTCATGCATTGCAAACAATTAGCCTGCTCGAAGCCAGGCTGCATCTGCAGGCGAGGTGTGACTGCAACATGGCCAGGCTCATTTTTGCCTAATTGCAGTGGCTACTGATACCAGTGAAGTCCTCCAAGAACCTGACATCTGTAATGCAACAGATTTATTGCTATCAAAATTTGAACTGGCTGAAGTACGGCTAGAGCTACCCATGGGCACTGGATTCACCCTTTGGTTGAGCAGAGGTGAACTGACTGCCAGCTGACTTTTTTGATTGAAGAGGAACAGTCGTACTTCTCCTGCTTGCAGGTATTTGTAAAAATAGCCATTTTTAACATATTAACAATTCTGGAGCATTGCTGAGATTGTTCATACAGAAATGTGAGGCTTTGCCTGAATGCAGTAAAGGAATAAAATTGCCTAAGAAAATTAAAAAGTCCACTTGTAGTTGGAAATACAAATATGTGCAATCTGGTAATGTGGATGCCACCTGACTGAATGGCATAGGGTGCAAGGAGTAGAAAGCATACTGAAGAACTTATTCAACAAAATCCAGTAAACTGAGTTTGATAAAATGTTAGCTGAACAATGAGTAGCAAGGGTTTGTTCCTGCTCTCTGTGCTAATGGAAAAGCAAGTTTCATCATGGAACATCTGCTTGAAAATCTCTCATTAGGCAAATGTGCAGGTTTTTTTAGTGTTTTCTGGTCAGACAGACTGCAAGTTTTCTAAGATGAGGGAGTGGTAAGCATGTTAAAAAATTATCAAGCATTCCAATAACCTCAGGCTAAACTTGAGTTTGCTCCTAAAGAAAGAGACTGTGATAACAGCACAATTCAGACAATTATAATACAGTAAGTTTCACAGCAGAGGTGACTGGCTGTTTGAAAAGTGCTGTGGCACACAATTTATGACATCCTTTATTTTAACACTACCCAGTATATCCTGTGAATGCTTTAATGGGCTTCAGCCAGTTTATTCCTTTGTTAATGGTCCGTGATTGCAATCAGGCATGCCCCATAGACAGCTTCACACTTCCGTGTGAGGTATTATTTGATAAAAACCCTAATCAATAAATCTAATTTCTTCTCTTGCCAGATACAGTTACATAATGTGTTTCCAATTTAGGCATGGATCAGTTTCCTGGAATGCTGAATAACCTGCAAGAATTTGTAGGCTTTATACCAAGCTGGCATCCAAAATTATAATGATTAGACTTTAGACCTAGCTTTATAAGAAAAAAAAAAAAAAAGTCTGTCCTTGAAATGATTTTTATCTTTCCACAGCATGTTAAGGATGGTTGAAAAGGTTATACACTTAAATGAGGAGGGCATATGTAATACAGAGTTCAGCTTCCAGTATGCTTTCCAACCCCATTTTTGAAGATGTCATCACATACTATGGAGCTACCAAAATAAACAGTATATTTTGGTGTAAGATTAAATAACTACTAGAAGATGGACAGTTGGATGAATATGGGTTCCAATAAAAATCATTTCTTATAAAAATATTACTAGAAAGCTTGTGAATTTTTCAGTCTTTGGGGAAATGGTTAGGTTAGCCCAGATATTCATAGGACACACTGTAGAAATGAAAGCTGCTAAAAACTGAAAAATCCATCCCACAAGAATTGATTCTATTTGAAGGTTTCTTTACCTACCCCCTAATCCCCTAATTTTTCACATAATGGAAATTCCTTTAAAAATTTTTTGGAAAACATAAATTCTTTCATTAAACACGTTGAAATGAAGTCTACTAATTTAGATTCATCTTCTGCTGAGTATTGCATCTCTATTGTGTCACAGAATCTTCCACAAATTGCAATTCATTTTCCAGCTGAATGACAGGAGTCATGTTGGCAGAGGACAGTGACAAAAGGGTATTTCCTTCTTGTAATTCCGTGTTTAGAGTCCTGCCATAATGATTTTGAGTGCTACCCAAGGATAGAGGGGAATTCCTCATGTTCAGCCCATGCATCTGGGCCTTCTCTTGTATTTCTTTCTAATGACTGTCTACCATAAAAGTACAGAAATAGTCTTTTTGTCAGAGACCAGCTGCTGGCAGCCCCAGAGGGGACCTGGGCTGGCAGCCCAGTGCAGGCTGTCTTGAAGCAGTGCATGGGGAGGTTAGGTGCCTCATACTGGGTCTCACTTCCAATTCAGGGACTAGGTTTCTAAAAATTAGATATTTCATCAGCTCAGCTGGGAGAAAAAAAAATGGAAATAAATAAATACCAGGTACAGGTGATTCATCTTATATTTAAATAGGTACCTCAGGTAGGTGAGATTAATAACTATCCAGGGATGTTTGTCTATCTTAGCTGACTATCAGGGGAGTTCAGCCTGGATTTAGGTAACTAATTTTCAATCTTTCCAGGCAGATGAGACCTCAAAGTTGGGTACTTTGATCCTTTACAGGATGTGGCCAATCTTACAGCCAGTGTTTGGGAACCATGGGCAGTGGTTCCTGTGCATTCCTGCTGAGGAATGGAGGTAGGTGTCTAGCAGAGGTTAACAGCTTTATCTAAAATACACTGAAGTCAATAAAGACTTGTCTTCAATGACTTTGGTTTGTGAACTACTAAGATTATATTATATAAGTCTATTTCTGCATGTATGTGCTTATTTATGTATATACATATATAAATAAGTTTATATGACATGTATGTGGTATTCCTCTGAAATTCCTTATTTCCCTGTGTAAGTGGCAGACTTGGGTTATCCCTCATCAGTCTGTATCTTCATTCAGTCATACAGCACAAGGGGAAATGCTGAAAGAGCCTATTTTTAATTGATGTTAGTGGCAGTAATAGTACTAATTGTTGCTATTGGCCTTACAGGCACACCTTTATAGGCTGTTACCATTATAATCACATACAGAGATTAATATCAAACGCCATAAAAGACAAAGAAAAATCATCACTGCTGTGCCCAGAGCTAAAGAAAATCCATATCTGTGTAGTATTTGAAGTGTTCTGTGCTTTGCTTTTCAAAATTACTCAAATGAGGTTTTAGGTAATATTAGTAGACAAACAATTACATAGCAGACAAGCATTAAGACCAACATATGATCAGATTGTGGTCAGATTTTTAGGTGGCCTTGTGCAGAGCTGGGAGTTGGACTCGATGATCCTTGTGAGTCCCTTCCAACTCAGGATATTCTATGATTCTATGATTCTATAAACGTTCAGTTACAACTGTGTTCCAACCACAAGGATACGGTAGATCAGCATGTTCAACGCACTGAACAGCAGCTATCTGTGTCCAAGACATGCAAATGAAGTGGGAAACCCTGTACAAAGTTGTTTCCATCTGTGACCTTGAGTAGCTGGTCAGAAGTTTGAGGGTCTCGCAGGTTATTCTTGTTGGAGGAAGATATTGATGCTACTCTACCAACAAAAATGTGCACAGACCTGTTTTCTTCAAAAACGTGCAGTTTCAAACAACTAGAGGCCATTTCCTTGCCAAAGGTATCAAATCTCTTTTCTGCCAGAACCCTACAAAGACTCTTTCAGAGTCCTTCCCGGGGGCAATGTTATTGTGCTTTTTCAGTATATCTTGATGATTCCTCCTCAGGCTATTTCTGAGCTGAGACTTTCAGTTTGACTTTTCTCTCCTACATGCACATATTTACACATATGCATCCATTTATCCATCGAGAGAGTTTAAAATCTCAGGGAAGTACAGGACTCTTTTCTGCCTGAGGTAAAGATCTGAGCCAATACTTTAGATTTGGAAAATACTGCAATTTCAGCCACCTGCGTCCATAAAAGAACTTAGTGGAACCTAAATGAAAGGTAGTGAAGACTCTTTCAATTGGATTTAAGCCATTCTATAGCGATATTAAATGTATTTTTTGTAGCAGCCTTCAGAGGCCATTCTAGTGGAATGACTCATCATTTTGGGCTATATTTGCTCCTACATCATTCTCAGAAGACAAATTGCACTTTTGGGTGATGAATGCTTGCTAATTAGAGAGAAACAATGCTATAAAGCTCCAGCAGCCAGCAGCTTAAATATCACATGGGGACGGAATTTTTCTAGATGAAGGCTTGAGATTTTCCACGGATAATAAGTGTGTGTTCTTGGGAGGTTCAAATATATTGGAAAGAGTTTCTATCCAGCATGATAAAGATCAGAATTAATAAAGATCAAGGGTCACCTCAGAAACTCTGTATTTCAAGATATGGAAAACACCAAATTTAATTCATTCGGTAGATATCATCACTAGCCTCAGAACACTTAAAACAGGAGAAAAAACATCCCTCTGTAGTCAAGCAAATTATCAAAATAATTCAATTAAATGCATTATTTTGCAACCAAATTTGTCTATTTTAAAGACAAAAATAACATCCTGATACTTATGCATATGACTTTATATCAGAACCTATGCCAGTCCTTAGAACATAATACAAACAATACAAAATTTTAAAAAATGTGGTTTTTTACAAGTTTTAATTTTTGCTGACCTTTTCAATTAAGATTGTATTTCTAATTCAAGATGATTCTTTATGATAGATTTTTGCAAGCACACAGTACTTACAGCCTGTCCCTTACAGAAAAATGTGTTTTTTGATTCAGTTCAATTTTATTTTATACTGATGCTTATGCCATCCTTGTTTCATAATACTGTGCAAATACCAGTGCCAATGTATCTATAAAATGCTATAGGGTGGTAATCAAAAATCCGTCTAAGCATAATTCAGATATTCAATATGATTTTCTATTTATATAAAGTTTTTAAGTAATCTTTTTCTGTTCAAGAACACAATTGATTTTCAGGTGTCTATTGATTTCTTGGAGACTTTTCCAGAATGGGAAAAAAAAATGCTTACTAAGATACAAAAGGTGGAGCATGAAAAAGAGTTAGGTTTCCAGCATGAAAAAAGGGCATACAGGGAGACTCGCTTTGGTTTCAAGCGATGACAATAGAGCTGGATCTTTCCAGAAAATTAAGTCTTTGGTCACTGCTTATATAAACTAAGTGTGTATTCCAGCAGTTCTCCACTTTATCAAGACTGACAGGAAAATAAGCTATTTCTTGTCAGATATTTTTTGGGGAAATGATCGACATGTAATCGGGGTGCATAGACATGCCCTGCCAGAAAATGACATTTCTGAGAGCAAAGACCCTTACAATGAATGTCATACACTATCATATCAAGTTAAATACATTTGCAGGTTACTTAATTATTCCTTACAAATTCATATTATCAACAGTTATTTGCATGATGTAATTACAGTTATAGGCACACTCATAACATGTAATAAATTATATATCATCATATACTGCATATATTATCATGTTACGGTGTGTACTCAGAGGGCTTTGGCCAGTTCCAGAAGACTCAGAGATGGCGATAAGAGAACTGAACCTCCACTAAAGTTTTTGAACCATATTAGGGTGACGTATGTGATAAAGTGAAACTAATTTATGGGCAAGTGGTACCTTCCAGTCTAGGAAGCGAAGGCAGACGCAGATAAGAATCTTATCTGTCCGGGGATCGACCTCGGACTTCCTTGCATGATCAGTCCTATTTGCTCTGTACGTTCCCAGCTGCCAACATACCACAAAATGTCTCATGTAGCAAGCAATTTTTTCCCAAATTGCCATGGCCGTAGCTGAACTGCAGAATTTAGGTCCCAAACTAATCACTCTAGAGCATGTCTTTTATATAATATTGCTGTACTCCAATGATCAGAGAGGAAAATAGGAGGAAACCTGGTTAAAAGCCCATGCCTTGTGTGTATTAAGTATTTTCTTTCTATTAATTTATTAATTTTTCAGTTATATCATAGTAAAATAATACTATATCCTATGCATAACAGTTGTCTATATAATACATGAACATATAAATATAGAAATGTTTAAATACATAAATATATATGCATATCAGATTAAGAATTGTGTGGTCTACGAAACCCCAAATGTTTTGTGTTCCACTTAATAAGAAATTAATTTACTTAACTATTTTGTTCTTTGTCTTGCCAATAATCTGATTGGTACCCAGTGTCAGTGTATCTAACCGTTTTCTTGGAAAATGATTTCTAGCAATTGATTTTACTTGCAGTTCTTTGGCCTTCTAGGCATGTGGGACTTACACAGAAGTCATTAGCATCCTTGACAAATATTTTTCCATTGCTTGTTGTCCTCCACTCACTAAATTGAGAGCTCGCTTTTAAGTTATTTGATGCTTGCAGTAACATGAGACAATCAGCATCTATCTAGCAACAGCACTTCAAAGAGAAATCACTATTTCCCCTGCCAGTCCTGCCCTATGCTCAGCAGCTCCTGGAAGCAGCTGGGTTGCTTTGAACTCAACTTTAACTTCACTTCAGAGCTGACTTCGGGCTCTGATACAGCATGTAAATTGGTGTAGCAAGGTGGTGTAACCCACTGATGAGTGGATGTTACAGTCCCCCCCTGTGCAGACCTGTAGCATCTGTGAGTTACTGTAATCCCTGAGCGCAGCTACCTACTTCTTTAGTTCATGTTGGAGTAACTTATACTTTTACTTCTGCCCATCCCCAGCTGAACCTCAGTAAATAATGGCTACTGCTAAGTGTTAAGTCCCCTGGGACTCAGATTTGAAGGAGCCTCCATTAGCCAAATGAAAGTTATTTGAGTAGAGGAAATGCATAGGTAGGAATACAGTGGCAAATAGTTTATTTCCTTGACTTTTTCCCCATCGGTACCAGTCCCCTGACCATCCATGCTCTGTGTCTATCATTTCATGCTCCTCTTGAGCTATATTTAGGAGTAAACCAGCCCATTCTTTCTGAGAGGAGACTGGCTGTGGTTATATAGATTATTGCCCTGAGGGCTGTAATGCAGTCTTCACCTTTCTTCAAGCACTTTGAACTGAGGAAACAGATGGGTGCCAAATGGCAACCAGAAGTGGTCTGGGTCAAGAGATGTGGTTGGAGATGCAGCCGGTCCAATCTTAATGGGGATAGCCACTGGTACAGCTAGCACAAGCCTCCCACGGTCAGGACACCAGAAGTTCCTCTTCAGAGAAGAGACTTTTAGCAGCAGATATATTCAGAGTATACTGAAAATCACAGAAAATCCATATCATTCTGAGGTTTGGCTCCTCAGTTTCTCCTGTGAATGCCCCAGGGCCAGCCTTTCCTTGTCAGCCCTTCTGCGTCTTTTCAAGGCAAGAAGCCTCTGAAAGCATGCATATGGGATAAAGTCAGGGCAGGGGGTGGTGAGGGGCTGCGCCCAGACTGATAAATATCAGTTGCTAGAAGATCATGAGTAGAGGAGGGAAAACCACATGCTTTATGTGCTTTTTGGACATATAGTTAACTTCTCTGCAAGTGACACAAGCAGAATTTTCTGACAGATCCCTGAACACAATTTTAAACTGGGTATACTGGGCCAGAGCTAGTGATCTTATTAACTCCCCCTTTTTTACCTGCCTACTGAGTGCACCTTCTTTACTTAAGTCTATGAGTAGATAGCTATGACTTAGGTTATGATTGCCAGCACAATATCTTCATCTGACTAATCAGAGTACGGATTTGGAAAATTTATTCACAGAAATAATATGATACTGGAAGAAGAGTCCCTTTCTAGTAGAAAATTGTTCTTCATTTTCTACACTGTATATACGTAACTCCTGCTAGTAGTTCCCACCAGCCCAGTAAAAGGAAATCACTGCATGAATCTTTAACAAAAAAGACAGCATTTATCTCCCTCTGAAGCCCCTGAGGATTTGTTTATGTAGTAGCTCCAAATGTGAACCAACACCTTTTGAAGGCCCAGCTAAGACAATATTGGACTATTGTGTAATTTAATTGAAACAGAGGAAGACCTTTTCTTAAACAAAGAAAATAATGTTTTAAACAGCAAAAAAAACTTAGAAAAACAAGTCAAGTTCTTTTCTATATGTCAGCTGCAATGAACACTGGCTCCCTTAGAGAATTCACCAGGAGACAACCAACTTGCAGGAGCTGTCAGGCAGCTTCCCCAGTGTCTTGGGCTGTGCCAGGGCTGATGGAGACCCTCAGCAGCAGCAAGGAAGGTGCTTGGGGAACCCCACTCTGCAAAGTCCTCCGAAAAGACCAGCTCAGAGCCAAGTGAGTGAGTAACATGGAATAAACCATCATATTTCAGCAAATTAATGACAAGCAGAAAGACCCACAGGTGGCTGAAAATCAAGATGTAGAGGTCAGTTTTTAAGGCAAATCTCAATCGGCTTGGTGTCTTGAATGCAAATTCAGGGGGAGCAGGGTATACACAAAAATGTGAGTAAATGGCAAAAATAAAGAAAAGAAGAGGAAAGCCCATAGCTGAGAGGATCTAACAAGCTAAATGAAAGTCTCCAGTGCACATGGGGTATTTGATTTGGTGATTGATTAGTTTACTTTTACCTACACAAACAAAGCATTAATACTTCTCACGTCGTGGACACGATCCTACCTATGAAAAGATGCCATGGGCAAATACAACTTGTCATAATCCCTTTAGTATGTGTTGCTTTCATTATTTATATGTAATTCAAACAGATCTATCAAGTCTTTACTGAATATTTAACCTCTGTAACATCTCCCATCTGATATTGCTTGTAATTATGGCCATAATTTCTATGTTTGCATAGAAACAATTGTTTTTTGAAGCCCTTTAATTTGCCAAGCAGTGGCTTGGCATAGGGGGTCACAGAGCAGAGAAGAAGCTGCGGTGCTGCAGGGCAGCCCAGTGGGACGCTCCCACCAGGGCCCCAAAGGTCCTGCTCCACCCTGTGACCCAAAGGGCCAGATTCAGTGTTGCACACAAGCCAGCACAGCATGACCTAATGCAGGGAAGCAGGAAACAACAGAAAGGTTTAGTTAAAATGGTACAACTTCTATGGGTTGACAGGACCTTAGTTACTTAGATGTAAATTAATTATATAAATTGAAGTCATGAAGAAGAAAATCTAGTTTTGGTTATTGCTTAACCCTATTAGGGGGAGTGAAATGGGTACAGTGGTGCAGCTACATCATTTTACAAGGTCTGGGGATCTGGCTATTCAGTATAATTTAGCAGTTTTCCAACCCCTTATTCAGCAGAATATGTCTGAAGTGACCTTTTGCACGAACTTCCAAAGGCCACAGAAACTGAATACTTTCCAAGCTGACCATCTGACTTATCCTTGTGAAAAGTAACTCTGTATTAGAAGGTCAAAAGAAAAAGAAAAGAAAAGGCTCCTCAGCAGGGAGCTGCCCTTTGGGATGTTAGGTAATTTAAATTAACTGGCATCATGCTGAGGAGCTTACATTTCTATATCTGTATGTGAGTGGGAACAGCTAAGGTCAAAGGGTCAGCCTCTTCTTCAGCAGGAAGACATGCCTTCCTCACTGAGCACGATACTGAACGTCAGCAGTTTCTTTTGGGGTCTGCTCCTTCATTCTGCGTATCATAGCAGAATACATGAAAATGTTAAGGTGACAACAAAAGTCAAAATAGATTCCTCTTTCCCCTTACAGTTACCATCCAGGATTCCTTGTCAGAGCTGCTCAGCATCCTCACATTTCCACTAAGAATATAATACCTGGTTCCTAGATGGGGGAGATTTTGCAGGAAAGCCAGCATTAACTTGTGCAGTTACTTGAATGGAGGAGTTTGAAGTAAATGGATAGAACAGAAGCTATTAATTTTTTTAAACATCTGACCTTTAGCTATGAAATTAGAAAAAAATTACAAAGAGTGAAATAACTTTTCTGCAAATAGCACAGTGGGAGTTTAAATGATCTTGTAGCCTACCCTCCCAGGCCTAGAAGACAGAGTCTCTGGGACTGTGTCAGATTTTCTCTGCCATGTTGAGTCTCTGTAGGCTCTGCCCAGTATGAATGGAAAAAATAATAATTCAAAGGGATTTTGCAAAAAAATCAACTTATTTATTTTTGGAAAAGTATTTTGACACTCATGTATAAAACCAGCATATTGCTGCAAGAATATAAGAAGCAGTTCCAAAGGTTTTGTTCTTAGTTGGATGAAGGGGTTCTTTTGATTCAATTCAGTATGATGCAATTTGATTCAGTTGTGCTCTTATCAGAAATGTTCCCTGCTTAGAACAGTTTTTTGTTTCTTTGTATTGGTTTATTTTGCTTTGTTTTGTGTTTGCTTTTTCCTTACCTCTCTTCCTTCTATGTGAGAGAGAAGGAGGGAAAGTTTGCACAAGTTTTTGAGTTTGGAGGAGTTGTCTGTTTTTCATTTAATGTATGTATGATGTTCTATGTGTTTTGCTAAGAATGGGAAAGCCACAGAAAACATCTTTTGCCTCAAAGGAAGGACAAGTCAATATTCCAAGCCAGTATCAGTGAGGTTTGTGATGCTTTATTCCCCGTTCATTGACATTACCACTAAGAAACTCAAAAATGGCTAAACATTTTGAGGCGAGCAATGCCTTTATTACAGCTCATGACTCAGCCACAAAACAACTCAGTAGACTCTTTACATAAATTTTTTAATGTAAAAAAATTCCTTTAAGGGCTTTTCAACTGATTCTTTCAATGTACTGCCTAAGATCACACAATGCAATATTACTGCTCAACATCCTTTTCAGGCTTTTGAAGTTACTCAGTTCCACTTGGTGTTTCACACCACGTCAGAGGTGTGCATTATCTCACTGTAACACAGTCTTGTCAAGTCTTGTTGCCTAATTAAACTCCTGCATGCCAACTAAATCAGTTAATGGATGTTTTACTGATAAGTTTATTAATAGAAGAACAGGTCAGACTGATTCAGAGGTGATAGCATATCTCTAAACAGAAGATTGCATTAGAGACTCAAGGCAAGACTGTTTATTTGTGTAATTGCCCTATCACTGAACTGTTGACTCGTGCTGTTTTGTAACTCAAGAAATCTTCATATAATTCTTGCCAGACTGAACTCCAGAAAATGTATCATAGAATTCAAAATGCTGTATAAATTAGGACTGTGGCCAGTAACCGGCTGCAAAAGGAACGGGGGATAGGGAAATAAGGACTGAGACACATCAGCAATGAAATCTATGCCACAACTTTAAATATCTAAAGCCACATATGCCGATCACCCATGGTCCCCTTATAGTCAATGAATTGAAGAGTGATTCATCTCACGTGTCTGACTTCTATTGTAGAAATGAGGTGAATCACCCTCCAGGGCTGCTTGTTTCTTTCTGTTGATGATCAGATGAGCCTTGAGTGGGTAGTTTAAATTTGGACAAATAGCATGGAGACATGTAGCATGTAGACAAATAGCCCCATCCCTGGAGGTGTTCAAGGCCAGGATGGATGGCCCCATGGGCAATCTGATCTAGTGGGTGGCATCTCTGCCCATGGCAGAGGGATTGGAACTAGATGATCTTTAAGGTCCCTTCCAACCCAAGCCATTCTATGATTCTATCATTCTACCCTATAGTCAAAGGTCTATATAGAGCGCAGAGAGGCAGACCCAGGCTTTCATCAGCCGACTAAGCCACAGCAAAGAAGGCATGTCAGCACATACTGCTTAGTTGGGACACTACGGACAATTAGGTATACACTTGCTTTACTAGCCTGACCTGAAATGCATGCCACAATTTCTTCACTGATGTTGTTATCCCCGCTTTCTGGATTAGCAAGATGCACCCTCATGCTTCAATCATGGCTTCCCCTCACAGGATAGATGTCTCCTAAATCTGTGACCCACCAGATCCACACAAGTCAGGGAGCATGTAAAGTGGTTATGTCTTCCAGTGGTCATTACTAATGTTGATCTTGTCAGACTATAACTTCTTTCCAAACCAAAATGTAATTTCTGAATTGGAAAACCACCTGCTTAAATTGTACATGAGGATATCATTCCCACCAGGCTCCCCAGTCACAAGGAGACAGACTACCTTTTTCCTGAGTCCTGGGACAACCAGCTCTTTAGAGGAAAGAAGTTCAAACCTCTGTTGAGTATGTGGCCTCTTGGCCAAGGAAGATGACTGATTTCATATTTCTGTGATGTTAACACCTGTATACTTGAGGACTAAGATGAAGTCAGAGACCAACAATAACTCAGTTCAAATAATACCATCACAGACTAAACAGCTGCCAGCAATTGCCAGATGATTATACTGAAGATCCTATCTTGATTTGTAGATGAAAAGAGCTAAGATAAGTGTCTGAAATGTTTATGTAAACTGTCACAGGGATCTAAGAGCAAATCTGATAGCTAGACTGTGCTCAGACATCATGATAACAGCCCATTTGAATCCATTAGCAGATTACTTTTACCTGATCATCTCATCATTGTACTAAAATAAAATTAATCGAAATTGTAACACAAACTTTTGCTATAACTTTATGCAAAGCATGATGGTACTCTTAAGTTTGACTCTGGCTACTCTTGCTAAGCTTCAGCCATTCAGCCATCAGTAAAGTGCACTCTCAGAAAGCGGGTCTGTGTATTTTTCTGTAAGCATTATACACATGGTAGCAGATAGTAGGCTGCAAAGCTGTTACATTCACACTGTGGCCTCAAGGAGTACAGAAGCCGACTATTAATGAAGGAGCTTACTGTTCACCTCATCTTGCTGTCTCACACTATGTGTCTCTTGGGATTTCATAGACAGATAGTTAATATATATTAATTATCTTACTATAAATTTTCTTACCATTTTTCATATGAGTCCAGAAAATGCTTTGAAAAGATTGAGTGAAATCTAAATAAATCTTAACACTGAAGGAAATTTTTCAGTTTTCTCTATTGCCAAATTTTATTTAACTTATACTGTTGTAAATAAAATAGAATAAATGTAAATTAATTTCTGCAAAGCAAAAATGGCAGGAGTGAACCTTCCATTGCAGTATGTGTAAGGAATGTTGAAGTAATCTGTTTACATAAACTATGTCCATTGTGGAAAACTAAAAGAAAACAAACAAACAAACAAAAAAGATAATGAAAGGTAATCAATTCTTATCATTAATTCTGATTTTAGATTTTTTTTTTTAATGCCTTACTATGAGGCACAAACAACTTTTCCATTTACTGTGAAAGAGTCCTGTAATACAAAAATACAAGACTATATACATGCAAAAGTAGCACATATGTGTTACATAACCTCCTAAACCTTTTATGTATTTGTGGTCAACTAATGAAAGTCTGAATCCCAGGACATAGTGATTTCTTTATCCCTTTTTCATTATTTGAGATTTTAGCTGCGATATTCGTTACATAGAGTAAAATTGCTTGTAGTTTAAGTATATCACTTGGCTTGCAAAGTACTGGTAGAATCAAATACCATCTAGCACGGGGACCAGATTGTTACATATACAAAAAGCTGTAGTTCCACTGATTTCAAAGGAATTACACTCCCCAGTAGAGAATTAGGTGTTTGAATACATTGTGAATTGATTTTTTTTTCATTTTTATGTGTTTTGATCCTTTCAAGAGGTTTGATTCTTTCAAGATTTGAAAACACACCTTATTCTTATAAAAATGGAATCAATGCATATGTTTTTCATCCTTTCACTGCAAACGGGAGCACAGCTCTTCTGTGCAGCGGTACTTACCAGAAGAGTTCTTGGTTCACTACAAGGTTTTGCCACAAATAATTTTCTCTGAGAGAGACTGGGAAGATGTGGACAGTATGTCCATGAATGTACATACGGCTGCATATATAAAGGGTAAGGCGTACAGAAGTATTGCAAAAGCTCTGCAATTACATTGACCTGCATGTGGATTTAGGTTATGCTTGCTGAGGAAGAAAAGCCAAATGTGCGTAGAAGTTAAAGCTAATTTATAGCCCACAAAATACGTAGTCCCATGAGCCCATATGGAGGTGTGCTGACCATGAAAACCTCTTCTCTAATAGTGAACATTTAGCTACATTCTTAGAGAGGAAATGGTGGTATGCAGAGAAAATATGCACTCCTGTAATCTGTTGAGTATTCATCTGTGCTTAAAGTCTCTGCTGTGCTCTTCCCAAAACTGCTGCACAGTTCTTTTATTCCAATATTAAAAACTTCCAAGCCCTGAAAACCTAAACACAGAGGACGAAAGTGAGCAAAAGAAATGATTAAAAATAATGTTGACTGGGAAATTATATCTTCAACAAGGTGCTTTGGTTCTCAGATGTGAAATATATCCCAAATGACAGCATGGTTTGAATTATTTTTTCCCTTTGCTGTCTATCAACATATCCATCTGTCATGGCAAATCAGTGTAAATGACAGGAGAATATGTAAGCTCTCTTTCAGACAGTCTGGACCTACATGGGACTGAAGAGGATGACAGATTTTTCAATGGACTATTTACCTTTTGTATATTTGGAGTTGTTTCTCTGTAGTTTTCTGTCTCCTCATCTGACTCTTTTTCTCATTCTGGTTCATTCAGAAATGCTTTGGAGGCCAGTCTTCCTAGAATCACAGAATCATAGAACCATAGAGTGGCTTGAGTTGAAAGGAAGCTTAAAGACCATCTAGTTCCAACCCCCCTGTCATGGGCAGGGATGCCACCCTCTAGACCAGGTTGCCCAGGGCCCCATCCAACCTGTCCTTGAACACTTCCAGAGATGGGGCATCCACAACTTCCTTGGGCAACCTGTTCCAGTGCCTCACCACCCTCTCAGTAAAGAACTGTCTCCTAAAATCTAATCTAAATCTCCTCTCTTTCAGTTTAAAACCATTCCCCCTTGTCCTATCACTGTCTTTATCACGTGTAAAGAGTCCCTCTCCATCTTTTTTATAAGCCCCCTCCTAGGCTAGATCCGGTCTTTTCCCTTCCTCCCAGGAGTGATCTCACCAAACAAAAGATGCTTCTCTTAACTTTGAAGTGTTTCCTGTGAGTGCAAGTGCCTGCAATGGGAGTTTCTTTTTTTCACATGTATCCAATGTATTATTGAGCATATGTAGGTTTGAGAGATCAGAGACACTTTTCCCCACTGTATGCTCATGAGCAAATTACTTCAGCAAAAATTGCAGGAGGGAACGGATGAAGGAGACAGTAGGAGAGATGCAAGTGCAGCAGGAGTTACTGTGGCAGTGTTAACTTGTGTGGGTATGTACGCAATACAGCGCAGATTTACTTCTGTCACCTCTGGGCATCTGAGTGAACCATCAGCTTCAGCAGGAATTACACATGCTCACGAACTCAGGTGAGTAGTCTGCAGAAGTCAATTTCTACCTGTTTAGGGAGATTAAGGACTTTTTGCATAAAAAGTAAGATTTGGCTTTTTTTTTACCAAAGGTGAGTCAATTGCAAAAACTTCATGTTGAATGGCATTTCGAGATCTGAGTCTTGTATGGGGGGTTGTTTTGAATGAGAATGAAATGCACAGTGCCTGTTTTACACAGACACACAGGATTCCTGCCTGGTGCCCTCTGTCAACAATGTGTTCGCAAAGCTGCACTGGTCTGCAGGTCTTGTTGTTGTTGGTCACCATGTGTGATATATTTCTGCAGTAACAGAAGTTTAAAATTAAAAGTAGTTTAAAATTAAAAGTAGTTCATCTAAAGCAGCAGCAAAAAAATAACAATATAAAAGAAGCCCTGTTTTTTTTACAAAATAGTTGGAGTATTCTGTAATCCATCTGCCTGCATGTGGTAATGGTTCGATAACCATAGAGAAGCTCACAAGTCAAGATCCCAAACCTCACACCTCACCAGCCCATTGCAAACTGAATTAGGTAAATGAAAGTTTGCTTAAGCAGATATTGTGGCTGGAGCAAAGTGACTGACTGTCTGTATTCAGATGAAATAAAAGAAGCTTCACTGCCCTCTAAATTTCTCCTAGTGATGCTTATTTTCCTAATAAATATGTAATGGAAATGCTGAGCCATCAGGAAAAAGGAAAAGATGCCTAAGTGGAGAAAGTGAGGGGAAAGGAAAAGGAAATATAAATTTGGGAACCTTGAAGATGTGGAGTTATGATTCAATTCTTGGACACGTCTTGTGCTATATAACCTGAGGATATAACACATTATTGCAGGGGTGAAAATGAGTTTAGAAATTCAGTGGATAGATGGAAATATTTTGCTGCAGATTTCACAAATATAAAACTAAATACAGTTCAGATCTGTACTCATTCAACATGAAGTAATGAATATAGTTACAAAGCTGCAAAAGTGGCAGTATTTCAATTAAAATAATAACGACATTCCACTAGTGTCACTGACTTTCAAACAAGTTCTTCTGTTTAGGAATGGACTATTTCATATTGCCTGCTACTTTCACAATAAGTATAGTAAATGAATTTTTGCATATTATAATACTTCAGTTACGTATAGCTGAAAGACACAAATATTTGCAGTTACAAATTCATGAATCTACCTAGGGCAAAAATCCAGAAAGCTGTGAAATATCTTCTTGTCTAACATTTGCACTGAACTATTCTATGGAGAGGAGTGTCAGGAATACGGATGGATCCATTTGGAAACTATCTTACGGCCCACTTAAGAGAATGAGACTATGGTATTACATGAGGGGGCATGTGGTCTTCTATACTCATAGGTAATTCCCAGACCTGAGGAGATACATCTTGAGAAACAACCTGGAATACTTCTTTTTGGTTCCCATCAAAAGTGCCCAGTTCTCTAATCTTTGCCTACCAGGGTAGATGTGTGGTTCATGTTATTTTATCTGAGCATCTTAAATGAATTTGAGATTTCCACTACCCTAGTGGAAATGCACTCAGGCAGGCAGTTGGCTCTAACCCAGCCCCATTTTGGAGCTGAGTCCTTCCTCCTTTCCTTCCAAGCTTGAGGGAAGAGCATTGCTATTTCTGTCATTTCAAATTCCTCTCCTGGTGGTTATTTCACTGCTAAGAGCCATCATTATGGCTCTTGATGGCACTAACATATTTAAAAATCAAAATAAACTTAGTTCATATGGGTGTAAGATTGTTAGGGTTATTATTACGGCACTTTAAAAAAAATAATAATAAAGTGTGATGTAATACGCTAATTTGAAATAATCTAAATGACAACTAGGCAAAGAAATCAATAGCAAAGTACTTGAATTTCCCGATTTCACATGTAAGAATTCAAGAGCCTAAAAAGATGCTAAGACATATCTACAAAGGAGATGACTTCAGTAATAATTAAGTCTATAGTTCTGTCTATGTATTGTTAGTATCTTTCAAATTTCTCCAGTCTTACTTATGTAAGGCAACAAGCAGTATTCTCCTAAAGCACTGCCATGATTTTATGGGATTTATTTAGATGTTGAAATATTTTTAACACAGTTAAAACCACAGATCACAATTTCTCCTCAAAGCAGAATAAAAGTTCTGCAGCCAGTTCCTTGATTTAATCATAGAAAATTCCCATTTACTTTACTTCGTTTTGTAAGGGTGAAAAAGTATGTACTGGAGAAAACTAATTTACTTTGAGAAAAGTTGTCTGTTTAAATGGTCAGCTTAGACAAGACACAATTAGAATTATATTGGTCTTTGCTCTTTACTTCCAGTCTCCCATGAGTGTGTTTATGGATCTCAAGAGGGATGCTTTTTGTCCTGTTAGCCTTAATTGCATTTTGTTTAGCTTGATGGTTTAAACAAAAAGCTCTCTCCAGCATGGTTGAATTTATGGATCTCCAGTTTCTGTAAAGATGCACAGTTCTTGCTGCAAGCTGGCCCTTTATACACGTGAATTATTTTGGATCTGCTACATTTTAACCTACAAATGGGAAATCTGACTTGTAATTAAAGGGAAAATAACCCAAATCATCACTCCAACAAAAGCAGGAAAATGTTTTAAAGATACAGAAGTAGGATCCAAGTTTAAGTAACATTTTCTATCACTTCAATTTCATAATTTAGCCTAAGTATGATTCATAAATTAAAGTAATAAAAAGCAGGACAACATCTGTTCCACACTATGTGAATAGGAGGGAATTTGGACATTTGAGAAGTTGTTATGCAGACATTACATTCTACATGGGAACATATGAAGAGTGTTTACAGTAAAAATAACTTCTGATGCCTACTAGTAATTCTTTTTAAATGTACACATATGCCTTAAGATTTTAGTACACAAGTACTATACCTTTTATTCTAAATTTAATTTTGAAACTAGACTAAAATAAATGCGTAAAATCATGAAAAAAGACTCAGGTGTATGCTTTTATTTTTTAAGTACTTTCGTGTAGCCTTTTTAATGAAATACCTTTTGCATATCCCTATTTTTTCTCCCTGATTAAAAATCCAAGGTTCCTCTGTGTAATTCAAATAATACATGTGAGAAATATGTCCTGACCTGGCACTAGTTCTTAAAGCTTCCCAACTTTATATTCATTGCAATGTTAACCACTAATTATCACCACTAATAAAATCCCATGGTACATTGATTTAAAAGTAGGGATTGCTTAACTCCAGATCAAAGCCAAACCTTTTTATTCATATCTTACGAGATGAAGGATGTAATTGAGTTCATATATGGGCTGTTAAGTAACTTGCATATTTACCTCATACTTAAAACTGCTTCCTGAGCTGGTATGCTAGCTCTTTTATCCAGAGGTATGAAGTTCAAACAGTAACACTGCTGAAAGAGAGCTATAAAGAAGGATAGATTGGGAATCCCTGCATCCTGATTACCCAAGATAAGAAGGTACTTGGGAGTGGAAGCAAAGGTGGTGAGAGCTAAATTAGCTATCTTTGAGATAAAAAAGTTAATTTCCTTAAGAGAAGAGCCCGGCTAAGCAACTGTCCCTTTTATAACTAAATGTTCGCAGTTAAGACAGCAGACAACTTTTATGTTTACTGGAGATAATCATTCGTGGTTCTGGTGGTTGCCTCTACACAGATCATGGCAGGCAGTGTATATACAAACACCTTAAGAGATAAATATCTGCAGAAGAATGCAGTTGCTTTGTAAAGCA
>VXAL01017269.1:98744-137638 GCA_013399475.1 Chauna torquata
ATAATAATAATAATAATAAATTCAAATCAAGCATTTCACATACTAAAAAGCTAGAAGTGTAGATACCTGCAAAATGTCAATACGCGTTCCTGGTGGTGGAATAACCACTTCTAGAGGGAAAAGGATGGTGTCCAAGCTAGCAGTGATCCTGTGGAGGGTGATGCTGCTTTCCCATCTCTTCCAGCACTGGGGAACTGCACTCCAGTAGGTCTGAGCTGCAGACTGGACAAATTTTTTCATAACTGCAGCTGTGGCAGGGATTTTTAGGGTCCTGTCAGAATGGCCAACATCAAGGACAAGCTACATGTTACTCTAAGATATTATAGATGTATCTTTGTGAGTTCAGAAGGAACGAAACGTTGCTTCCAGTTAAATCCCCTTTGCCTCCACTTCTCCTGTTGCAACATCTGGCCAAACTGGTACTGGCAGTGCTGTAGGAACAAGCAAGCCTGAGCAGCCAATGCAAGAAATTAAGTCATGGATACTATGTTTGTTTTTTAAAGAAAACTAATCTATATGAGTAATATCTCTCATAAAGTCAACTCAGGAAAAAATAAGATAGAACACTAGAACCAGCTGGTCAGCTACCCTGAAAAATGCCAACTATATATCCTTATATCTACCTGATTACCCTCAAAGAAGGGATTGACGCCTATTAGACAACAATCATATTAGCATACAAGTGATCTGGGATGCCAACATACCATCAGGCACTCATGTGAGCAGTGTCCCCATGTGCAGTTGTACAAATTCCAGGAGGAAATTGCTTCCAGGAGGCTAAACTCTGTCCTTGAAGGTTTGCAGGAATTACGCACTGACAACTAGGCATTTAAGTCTCTCATTAGATAGTGTGTCACTTCACTGAATCGTTTCCCCTGTTTTCCACATAAACTTCCACCTGTGCAAACCAAATTCCTGCATCATCTTTTGTTGTGGATATAGAGGTTCGGGTCCTCAGCTAGCAAACCTGAACAGCTCCTTGCACCAGAGCAATAATCTGCTTCCTGAAGTTTATTTCTTGTCTCTTGGCTATTGGGTATAGTCACTTTCAGAGCTGTAGACATCACTATTTTATTAGTATTCTCTTTTATTTAGTTTGTTAGCTTTCATTCATATATTCATCTTATTAATTCTTTTCCATTATTTTACAGAATCACAGAATCACAAGGTTGGAAAGGACCTTCAAGATCATCTAGTCCAACCGTCATCCTATCACCAATACTACCCACTAAGCTACTAAACCATATCTTGTAGCACCTTGTCCAGGCGCCTCTTAAAAACCGCAAGGGTCGGTGACTCCACCACCTCCCTGGTCAGGCCGTTCCAGTGCTTGACCACTCTCTGAGAGAAAAAGTTTTTCCTGATATCTAGTCTAAATTTCCCTGTGCGCAACTTGCGGCCGTTACCTCGAGTCCTATCATTAGTTATCTGGAAGAAGAGGCCGACCCCCTCCTCATCACAACCTCCCTTCAGGAAGTTGTAGAGTGCAATGAGATCTCCCCTGAGCCTCCTCTTCTCCAGACTAAAGAATCCCAGCTCCCTCAGCCGCTCCTCATAAGGCTTGTGTTCCATACCCCATTTATCAATATTCCTTAACTTCCCTGACTCAATAAAAAATAATCTGCCTTCACTCTTCAACCTCTCCCCAGCTATCTTGTGGATGAAGAAAACCTGAACTCTTCTGCACTAATTTCTCATCCACATAGGAAAGATGGAGGAGAACCCAGTGGCTTGAATGCCTTTCCACCCTGTTTATTGTAGGGATAGCAATCACTGCAAGGAAGCCCTGCAGGACCCATTTTCATGGTAGTAATTACTCCAGCTGAGGACTAAGAAGCTCTAATCAAGGATCAGGGATGGAATACCTTAGGCAGATCAGAAGGGTATGGATGAAGGAAGTCCATGGGAGATTTTGCAGCTTGAGCATTATCCTGGAATGAACAGGAGAGACACACCTGAGGATGATGCTGGAGTACAGAGATGGGGTGGGGTGAGGGGAATAAAGCCCCTCTCTCCTTTCTCTCTTTTCCTTCTACTCTCTGTGTTGCATCTTGCAATAGCAAGTAAATACCATATTAACCAAACTTTGATTTGATGTCGCAGGAACAGCAAAAATGGAGTTTAGAAACCTGAATATTTTCCAGGGTTAAAGAGTTTTGGATATGACTACAGGGAGTTAAGGTTTGAGGAAATGGTATGTAGAAAATGATAGGTATCTGGTTAAAAACAAAGAAAAGTAATCATAGTATTTTATTTTAATCTCTTGCGACTTTGCTCTACCTAAAGGCCCAACATTTTGGTCTAATTTTGTGTTTAACTATATAATATAACAAAAATGTATTTTTTTCACCTAAAATCAAATTCTACCACAATTTTAGAAAATTTTATAAAATTAAAATGCTAAAAGTTTACTCTAAATAGATTTCATCCTGAAAGAGAGAAACCACAAAAATCCCCTAGGTATTCCATTATTTTTAATATATTGGACATAAAACACTCAGATAATACTGTTCTGAACAGCACTATAAAAATGGAAGAGAAAAATAGAAATAAATGCAGAAATAAATTTTACTTCCCCTTGTAACATGAACAAATGGACGTTCAACTAACACTTAAAGGTGGGATATCCAAATTGATGAAAGAACCATTTCTCCACTTGACAAGAAACACTGTTAACTTGCAGTTTTTGTTACCACAAAATACAGTTAAGACTAAGGCCTTGGGAGACTTTCTATATCAATTTTGAGAAAATGGTTGAGGGGGAAAAAAAAAAGTTAAAGATCTACCTGGAGAATTTGATTCATTCTCAGCATGAGCTGAAAGAAATTACCAGTATTCCATTTATTATACTAGTGGAATCTGATGAAGTGAAACTCTGAAGTAGTTACTCACACTGGAGATCAGGAGGAACAGAGAAGAGAATAACAAACATGAAATCTTTCCTAAGTGCTCTTTTAAAAATAAAGTAGTAAACACAATGGAATTGGTGTGGCTAACTCCCAGGTTCATCTGGAAAACCTTAATTAGTGGCTATAAAGAAAATTCTTTTTTGAAGTGGGAAGATCAGTTGTTCAACATTAAGGGAAAACTATTTTTTCTATGATTCTTTACTACTGTTATATTACAAACTATGTATATTGGGAGTGTTTTACCCTAGCCATATGTAATAAATGGGGACAGACTTTGCGGATCTTGCAAAATTGCCAGTGAATTGCCATGGGTTCATTTTCAAAGAAACCATTGAGCCACCAGGTAAGGGACAAAAAGGCTGTCAACTGCCACCTGAGCTGGAGAAATACAAAGAAGGACAGTGTTTGAGTGGTAGAAGCCACACAGTATATTCATAGTGTGTCACAAAGAAAGTCATCATTTGCCTTCCCAGTAGCAACCACTTGCACCTCTTTCTAGGGCTCCCAACGTACAGTCTCTTCAACATCCTAAACATATTGATGCGCTGAATGCAGAAAAAATAAACACTATTGGTATCTATTCGTTACAGTGAAAATATCCAGAGAAAATCCATTGTGCACAGCCTCTTCTTGCTTGCTTTCCCTCAGTACTTACATTTTGTGTTTACAAAGACTGGGGACTGAAGAAGATTTTTCTCTCTCCTAATTTTAACCATGTGGAAATTAGACTTCTAATTTCATGCCATGTAGTCAAAGGAGACTGGCATGACCAGAGCACAGTTTACCCCAGCTGTCTGTGGATGGGACAAATGCCCCTTTGTAGGTATCTGTGCCTGCTGATTGATTATAGAGGGAGACTTAGATAAGTAATTTAGACTAGACATATCACTTTTAGATGACGGAGCTAACTAAGATGGATCAAACTCTGGCTTCAGTGATCAAGATTCAGTTCCCTGTGCAAACTTGCTAGGACTAATAAGATTTCTAGGAGCCTCTCTGTGCTAGGAGGGTGCACATTATGGACGTTCAGCCACTTTGAGTACTTACAGGTAATATTAGAGAAGACACCTAATATAAAACATTCTTACAGGTTATAAATAAATCACACTCCAGGAGGTTAGATGAACAAAGGAAAATATTTTCATGTACTTACTTGAATGCTATTCAGTGTTCTAAAACTGCCAAACTGTGTTTATGATTACAAGGGTCTTGTTTTAGCTCATCTTCTGGAGCTACAGATTTGCTACATTAGAATTGCTCTGAATAAACTCATGAACACTGTTCCCATTAGAATATTTCTATACTTCTTCCTCTGGAGAAAAGTATATGAGTGGGCAAAAAGTTTGCATTTTCTGATGAGGAGAGTCCAAACAAAATCTTGTAAATATTGCTTAACAAAATTTAGTAAGGAAGCTGAGATTTTTTTTTTGAAATCTTGATTCAGAATGATCTTTCTGTACTTAGGAGAATCTATTTGGACTGCAGGAAGGAGTTTTTGGAGTATTATTTCAGAATAGCTGATGATTTGGTTGCAACTTAACATTTCCAAATTTAAACTTATAGTGTATTTCTTCGGTGAGAAATCCATGCACTTTGACTTCTCGTCCCAGTTCAGAATTCAGAAAGTAATTGCAAAATGTCAGATCACTTCCTGTGAGGGGGAAGATTCATTTTGAGAACAGAGGGTCTTACAACAGGGTTTAGAGTCCCTAATTAAGATGAAGGCCCCATTATATGGCTTGCTGCAATAGGAGAAGACAGTACTCACACAGACAGATGGCGTGCAAGAGGATCGCTGCCTTGCCTGTCAGTTTGACATGGGATGCAGAGGGATACCTGGCTTTTCAAGGTTAAGCAGGAAATATGTGGCAGAGGGAGGGCTTGTACTAATATCCTCCGAGCAGCTCTCCAGTGCTTCCACAGCAAGATCCCTTCAGAGGATTGGAGTGTAAATCATAGTCGAATTTGGACTTAAATACTATTATTATGTTTTCAGTTGTTTGTTGTGTTTGATTACACGACCCTAAGAGGTTACTTGTTTTCTAAGAAGGCCCAGTTCCTTGGACTGCTGCAAACAAGAACTTCCAAACTCATGGTGAAATGCAAGATGCCGAATGAGGTAATTTCTAGATGCTTTCCATCACCTGATAACAGACATGCTTTTAGAAACCTCAGGTTCATTTCTGGTGGTTGCCTGCTTTAGGAGCAGTTTCTTGCTGATAAATCAGACACTGACTCAGGGCATCAGAAGGTTGTTTACCACTTCTTGTAGATATATATATATATATGTTTGCAAATGATATATATAGTTAGGGTTAGGGTTATATATTTAGAGTTTTATACATATATATATGTACAGTTAGCAAACATGTTTTTCAAGTTCTATAATAGTCTAGGAAAGATGTCTGTCTAGGTTTTTCCCATAAAAACCCTGGTGCTTGGCAGTGCTGGGTGTGGGAAACCACATCTTAACTTGAAATCCAAAATGCTGACCTGACACCATTAGGGTGTAGCTTGTATTTGGTTTCTGGTTTCTTTCACATGCAGATTTTAACTCTATCCCTTCTGACATCATGCTGGAACATAACCTGACTTGCTTACTCAAGGCCAGGTTTTGCCTTCCTGACTCACATCAGCTTCAGCGGAGTGAAGCCCGTAACTTTAAACACATGCTGGAAACTCAAGCACACATCTAAAGTTAACCACATGCTTATGTGGATCTTCGAATAGGTCACAGAGAAATGTCTTCNAGCTGTTTTCCAGCTGATTTCCCCCCCCCCCCCCCCCCCCTTTCTCTTCCTTTCTAACAACTCACCAACAGGTAGATAAGCTTTACATGGGAGTAGCGTGTCCTGCTCAGGTGAAATTTTGAATGAATGCAGTGTATTTAATGGTAACGGTGTAAATTAATCATGCATAAATACACTGGAAGTAGATTTATTACAGTTCCTAATATTGCAGTAGCAGAAAGATTTTTCTATGGGCATTTGAAGATCCTGTGGGATCCTGAATATGTCTCAGAAGCCCATTTTGTGGCTGTACTGTAGTCCACACCCAGACAATCCACTGAAAGCTCTCTGAGGTGTATTTGTCCCACTTCTATTGCATTTCTGACTGTACCGTGAGTCACTGCAGCCAAGAGCTTGCTGAACTAACAGCTCAAAATATTTCAACATTTTCTTTCATCCCTGTGTTTTATTCAGTGATGTTATTGCTCCCCTCACATTCATGAGGGTTAACACTCCTGCAAGATTAGATAATACATAAAACAACAATTTTAGATTTTAAAACTATTCTCTAAAGTATTTCATATTTTCAAGTCACTGTCCAAACATCAGCAAGCTAATCCACACTATCTTCTCTTAATTGCAAATACACTATTAGCAATCCCATGGTTTTAACGTGCTGAACTATTGCATAAATGCATTAGCAAAAATATTTAAACTAAAGTTTTGCCCTTTCTTCCCTTCACTTTACGTCTCAAATTTATATTGGGTAAGACATGCAGACTTGAAAAGTCCCAATGAGGAGGAGTCACTCAGCTAACCTTGTAATTACAGGAAAAAAAAAAAAAAAAAAAAAAGTAGGGGGGTTGACTTTATTTTTAAAACAAAAGTAAAAATTGCTTTTTCATTTAAAATATTCATATTTGAACTGTTATTGTTATTTTCATTGAAAAAAAGGACCAGTATTACTTGCAGGACTATGGCTCCCTTCTAGAAAGCTGGTATGCCAAAAGTGTGGAAGGTGTACAAGTTGCAGAGCGAGAACTGATGAACAGGGAGATGATGTGACAATACAAGGTCACACCAAATTTCTGCAGCAGGGCTCAGAGTTCATCACAGCTCCCAGGATAAGTCCAGTTTTAGCCAGAAGGCTGTACACCTTCCCTTGTGACAATCACTCCCTTAATGCTATGTAATGCATCTCTTCCATCTGAAATATTTGAATTTGATATTCTCTGTGGACCTGGGCTTGCAGCTGCTCCATTCATGGAAATATATTTGAATTAAAGATGAAAATGAACAATCCACTTCATGTTAATGACACATTCAGTTTCTCTTGCACTGTTTAATTTAATATTGAAGTCAAAGCATTTTCTGTAGTCACCTACACTCACACACAAGCTCACTGCAGTCCTCAGCTGCCCCATGCAGGTTTGCAAGGATCAACAGAGAAATTCTGGGCTCTGATGGGGGACTTCACAAACTCTGAGACAGATAGAGGAAGCACATTAGGATTGTGGGGTAAGTATAGGGCTTGGGGAATTTTGCTTAAATGGTCAGCAACAGAATTAGCACATTTTGATTTCAGGCCTGAAGGGACTGTAGAGGATGCACTTCTCAGATCATTCCACCCCTGTGAAAGCAGATTACATATTTTCAAAATAGTTAAATCTAGTATCTACAGTAAATGCCATGACTGTACATTACCTCATCTGTGGATATGAGTAACAGCAATAATATTCATATTTTATGTTGGCTGAAAGCTCTTTGTTTCTGGACTACAAAGCAAATGAGCATTGGGCAAAGGACATTACACATCCATAATTACAGAAATCTAACCAAAGTAGTGTTACATGTTTTGTATAGAATTTTAAGAAATATCTAGCACTAATATTGGCTGCAATACCTAACAGAAGACGTAAAACTTTAGCACTACAGAATTTAATGTATTTTAGCATCACTAAACTGACCAATAATCAGGCTGATATAAATAATGGGCCCCTTTGCCTCAGGAGGGCAACTTGCAGCATTGGCTGGGCTGTTCCAGCATCCCTTGACCTGGGTTAGGCTGTCTCAGGCTAACCCTGATTAATATTGCTTTATGACAGAGAAGGAGCACAGTTGCAGAGAGCTGTGATGTCTCTTTTTTCAGAGTTCCTTTTCATGTTTGTAGGAATCAAGGCAGCATTAGGAATAACCCAGCCACTCAACAACAATCACATGTTATTCTGGTTTTGATTTTACAGCACACCAAACTAATTTCTTCTGACAAAACTCATGCAGGATCTTTTCTTAGAATATCCTCTAATTCACCACAGATGGAAGCTGCTGTGCTGTCTGCTAAGGAAGGCTGCTCATTACTTGCTAAATATATTTTCTCCTATGTGATCTGCTTTGCAGAAGGCAGATGTGTTGCATGTAAGTTGTATGCACGCATGTGTTTCTTTGAGTACAAATGCAGTGTATACAGGAGGTATGCAATAAGCATGTATACACTTGTGTTTTTTAATAACATTTTATCTTTGCTTGTGTCTATAAAATTGGATTCTTGAGAAAAGGATTTGGAGCAAGGATGGCTGAAAGAGCTGGGACACCCCTAAAATTATTAATCTATGTGATTAATAAAATAAAACAATGCAGACTAGATCTAAGTTTGTGAAATGTGCATGAAAACTTTTTTCTTAAAGTGTAGCAGAGAAAGCACAGGGTTAATTAGAACCAAATGTGGCTTAGATTGGCACCCTAATGTTCTCTGATCAGTGTGAAGATTAGCCTCAGATATTTTGAACAACAGTTACTGAAAAGATATTACATTACCTTCCATGTCTAAAGGGTCTCAGTAACAATAAATATTCTCTTCAAGATGCTATTATTTTCAGTACAGCATAGAAACTGGGCAACAACTGGAGGAGTGTATCTAATTCCTTGTGCACAGAAGTAAAAATTAACACTTTAGTTCTTACAGGGAGACATACACATTTAATTTAGCATATTACTGTTCTCTCTTTTAAAATAATAACAGACTCTGACTCACAGGAATTAAATCTGATGAATATGCCCATTTCCTAAGGATAAGACTTTTATCAAATACCAAAATGTGGCAAAAATGGTCCTCCATGAAATAAATGCTCTAGAAAACATTATGAGGACAGTTACCTTGACACCTACCAAAAGACAAGGATACCTTGTTAACCTGGTAGAAGCTGCCCATTGGTCAGTGACACCTCCTGGGCATGTCAGGGTGAGTTCTGCATTCCACACAACAGAGACCCTATCTGACCAGCATCCACCACAGTGATGGGATCCTCTGCTGTCAAAATGCATTTCTTTAATTGAAAGTATTTGCTTGCAAAAATGAGTTTGCTTTCAGGGCTACAGTGAGGCATAACCACCATAAAAATAGCTCCACACTAGCCTCTGGGCTGCCTGTAGCTTTGCTAGTAAACCAAGAAGCATGGATTTAGCAAGTGGAAGGCTTGGGCAGAGAGGCGTGTCTTTGCAACTCTTTTAAAAGTAGCCAAGTACATACTTAATTGCATTTCTGCAGGGAATACATTCCAGCAATGTGGGCTTGCTACCAAGAAAAGTCTGTCAGCAACAGAGCTGGCTTGTGGTTGGGGCACTGGGTTGTGACTCAGGATATCTGGGTGCTAGTCACAGCTCAGCCACAGGTTTCCTCTTGAGTTGGTGCCAATTATTTAATCTTATATTCCCACAGGTAAATCGAGCAATAACTCTCTTCTTTCTCCTCACAACTATGATGTTGTGATGAGAAAAAATCACTAGTGTCTGCACTGGTCTACTTCTTAGGGTCTACTTCTTAGATATTTTTGCGGGGGAAGAGAGATCACACAACTCCTAGCAAAAGGAAGAACTCTATTGGGTTCTCAAAGAATCTCCATCATATCAGATTATATGCAAATCATGGTAAGTGGACCAGAAAAAATAAGAAGTAAATAGTGCTTCATTTAATCTCATGTCATCTGTAAGATCAGACTTCTCTAAACCATCTTGCTACTGTTTTGCCATCTGATGGATTTCTGGTTTGGGGGAGTTTTGTTTTCTTTTGGTGGTGGTGGTTTTGTTTTCTTGTTGTTTTTTTTTTGAAGAGGGAAAAAGTCTCTATGTATAACAGTGCTGATCTTTAACCTCAAAAAAAAAAAAAAAAAAAAGAAGAAGAAGAAAAAGAAAAAATCCAAAGAATACAAAGAATACTAAGAATACTTTCTAATAAGAAAGTGGCCTTCAGAGGTAAATAGGTAAATAATGTCTCTTTTTATATAATTTTCCATAGGTGAAAAGTAAGGAAAAGAAAAGTTCTAGCTACACCCACAGAAATGGTTGATAGAAATCATGCTACCCTGATTTATCATAGCCACATCATTTTGTGAAGTGGTGGCAAAGAATAAAAATAGCTTGTCAGGGTGAATTTTCAACACTTTACTTCATGTCTTGGACTGCAAAAATTGACTGATCACCTGTCCTAGCCAGCCTTGCTGGGCTCTGACCAACGCTCTGGTCTGCATCCAGCTGGTAAACTGAGGCTGTCATGTCTTATGGGAGATTTAGTGAACTCTGACCTCGCCTGACGGGCACACTTCTTACAAGAGATACGCAGCACTTGTATAAGCCAAATCCACTTGGATATGAGTAACTAGTGCCAAGCAGGAGGATAAATCACAACAGTGCAAACTCTGTTTCGCACCTTTTCTGGAGGCCTCCTCTGGAGATTGCACTGGTTGTAACTCCATCAGAGCAGACAGGTTGATGGAAACTTTCTTAGTCCAGAAGGACCGTAATCTCCTGGCTGATGACAGAGGTACCAAGAGGATCAGGCAGGTTACCAATTTTAAGGTCAAAGCTAAAAAGCCTTAAAAACAAAACAGAACAAAACAAATCTGCTTTTGTTCCTTTTGCCTGATTTCACAGTTTCAGAAACAGAGTATGGATCTCATCCTATAAAGGCATTACTTAGATCTGTTTTGCTCACATCAGTAAATCCAGACAGCCAAGTGCAACAGAGCTGAACTTCTCCAGGAGGAAAATTATCTGTGTTCTGCATATTCAGAGCAGGGTGTGAAATTATTGGTGTGCATTTCATATTCAGCAACACGAATAAATCTTTACCAAAACTACATTGCACTCTAATAACTTTAAGAAGCCTGGCTCTGTTTCAGTTTTAATGCTCTACATTCAAAGTCTATGCTTTTTTACAACACGCTCCTTAAACCAAATCTGCTGTTCTTGTGAACCAGCAGTGAACATCTGTCCCACTCTGCACACCTTCCTGTACTGGTTTCCTTGTTCTTTCCTCTTCCAGAATTAGAAAAGGACAACTTTTGACCACCACCCCCTATTGCATGTCCTAATTCCCTAAAAACAAAACAAAATAAATATTTATTTTATTGCAACAGCTTGACTAGGAATATGCTACTTTATCAGTGCTTGCCAGAATCAGACTAGGAGAAACAGAGCCAACAAAACTTTGGTGAAATTGCCTGCTCTAGTATCTTTTCTGTTCCTAGCAGAATATGCAAAGAACTAGAAGACCTCTACTGATACTGCTTTTATTACCATTTCTTTTGCCAGTTAGCTGTGTATATGACCACAGTGCTTGGAAGGCCCAGAGGGATTCCACCTCAATTCTATTTTTCTTCAATAAAACTTTGGAATAGAAAACTCTTACTCAAAGGACAAGTTCATGTCTATCCCAGCATCAATAGAGGGATTCCTCTGTGTTGAAGAAAAAGAGTGGGAAAAGACTTCAAGGTATTTGTCTGAGAGCTTCATTAGCGAGCAAGGAATATTTGCAGGTACAGGACAGGGTACCAGGGAAGTTGGCTGAAGAGTAGTGATGGAAGATAAGGTGGCGATATACAGCACAGAGCCTTGAAAATTCAAATAGTTACTAAAGCATGGTGGAAAAACAGGAGATGGAGGATAAAGAAAGGACAGGAGACACCTGGGTAATATATGACTAGGAAAACTAATAGCCTGAAAAAATACAGTCCAGCCAGAATATAATCAGATGAGGACAGGAAGAGGAGAAAATCTCTCTCCCTTATGGCTTCTTTATTTTAAATGGGAGCATTAAACTACCTGGTGTGGCATGTTAATTAATTTTTACATTGTTATTTCATTCTACATTACTGTGCTATTATTTAGGCCCGTGTATTAAAAGCTGTAGAGAAGTATGAGTGATTGTGTGTTTGAACTTTCAGACACCTTGTTTGCTTGGTTTTGATTGTTTTTTGCCAGATGGTTAAGCATATGTTTAGCAGTTACAGGCAAATGAGGGGGGGAAACAAGAAAAAAAAAAAAAAAGAAAGAAAACATAATATGCAATTAAGAGTTTAAAGGCTACTGGCAAAATTTATTAGCTTCTAATACAAAACTAATGTTAAAAGTAGTCATAGTAACAGGATACTCTTTAGGGCTGAAAAGACCTACATTTAGCTCCCTGTACCTCATTGGAAATACAGGATCCACAGACCTGAGAAGGAATTAACTTGTTTAACTTTAGCAATCTAAAGTTTAGCTGAGTAGTCTGAAGTAGTTGCACAAGATAACCTTGTCATCACTGAAAAAAGAAAATTATCTCTGAGGAGTTTGTTTGCCTGTCCTGTCTGAAACACCTACCTTCCAAGTGGAAAAATCACCTCAAAATGTGTTTCACTTCTGCAATTACTGACAGAGCCTACACCCTTAAATTGGAGTGGACACTCACCTTTTAGATGACCACTTTTAGGTGAAATCTAAACAGTCATCCCACCATCTGGGATGATTACCAGATATTGCACAATTAACACAGAGGAAAGGGAAAGCAGAAGACTTCCCTTGTCAGGATGAGATAGCAGAGCAGTCTCTGTTACTTGTGGTTCCCCTTCCTGATGTGTTTTTCTTCTGCTTTTTCACTTTTTTACATTCATTTCCAGCTAGAAACCATGGCCTAGATTAATCCCACCTCATTACAGACACTTAAGTGAGGCATCTAAATTAGGAGCCAGGTTGCCCTTGTTTCCGGTGTAGATGATCAAAAGAAAGAGGCCCAGACTTACATGCAGGGGCTGCCAAGAGGTGCCAGGCTGTAGAGAAATCCTAAAAGGAGCATCTTCCTAGCTTGGGTACTGCAGGTAATTGTTTGAAGCTAAAAAGGAAAATCTGAGCTCTAGTGGCAGCTGCTTCTAACGACTGGAATTCATCCTTCTCTAAAGGGCTACTCCAATGCAAGCAGTGAAATAATGCTTTTAATCCTTGAAAGTTTTAGGCTTTTTCTTCTAAATTCTGCCTATAAATAGTAGATTAATTATTTCCCAAAGGGAGAGATGGTAGTTCATGCCTGAGTGTGATTACTTAAGGTAATCACCCTGGGTTTTGCCCTGCAGTATCTAATAGGGACATTTGGAAGTGTAAACCGATGGAAGAAAAAAAAAAAATCAATAATCCTACAGAACACTACTTGTCTCTGCTCCACTACAAAATGCAGACATTTGTATTAAAAATGTACAAGGAACAGCAGTGAGATTGCTATTGGCTATTTGTTTTCTGGGAGAGTTCAAAAAGGGGTGAGGATGCTCGAGGACGAAGGGATGCGTTTGATGGATGTACATGCGAGGCTGATCTTCCAGGGGAATCGCCAGGAGTTAAAGTGCACTTTGAGGCAGTCTGTTGCAAAGGAAATAGGTGCCTGGTGTTTGCTAACCCAAATGAAACCTTTCCCTTTTGGTGAAGAGATAAAAGTCAGAGTTTCATACCAACACTCAGCTATCAGGAATGTGCCTTTCACGGCTGATAAGTGATGGTTTCTACACACAACAGACTGCAGGAGAGCTCTGCTTGCCCTCCTTCAACTCATACAATTTTGAATCTGTAATGAAGCACTTGCAAACTGCTCCACAAAACTGCATCGGGTGAGAATTATGGAAAAAGCTGGACAGTGTTCAAAAAACTGCCTTTGCCAAGCAACCAATACAACCAATACAGTGTATTTTAAGAGGGGGAAAAAAGGACTGGGGGAGGAAAGAGGGAGAAAAAGGCTTTCAAAACATATCAAAGGAAGCTTGTGTGATAATAGTCGCCGCAGGAGGTGAAGCTGATTTTAAGTGTGAAAATATTTAACTTTTTATTGCACACAAATGCTTTCATAAAGTGGTCATCTGTGCGTGTGTGTGTGTGTGTGCACGCGCATGCACATGCAGCAAACAGAAATCTATTGAGTTCCACCAGACCAGACGTCTGCATTCTGGAGGGCTCATTGCAGCCAATAAATTTGACTAAAACTTTTTTTTTTTTTTATGAATTCTGCTATAAAAGCTAATCCTCCTTTCTAGACTTAGCATAATTACAAGACACTATTCTGAGTGCCAAAAATGTCAACTGTAGGTTGCAAACATGGACATGTTTAAGCAGAACCATATGTTAGAATGCAAGGCAAGACCTGAAGTAAGCGAATCAGTTTACCTTTTTCTGAAGAGTCAATTTATAATGCAACCTTAGCTCCATGAAATAATAATACAGCCAGTGATAAATTACATTGCTCAATCATTTATTAATAAGCTTCATTGGAAAGAAAGATTTTATCGGTGCTCAAAATTCACTAAGTTACAAGATCACAGATGTTCAGGGTTCTGGAGCCAGAAACTTAATATTAATGAACTCTCATTAATACCTAATCAACTTGTGATATTTTGATCCTGTGAGAAAATTGATGGCCAGTAAAAATAAACTCAAGAGGTCTTCCTATCTAGAAAAAAAAAATGTTATAAACCCAGGAATGCACACAGTAACCAAGATGCAGTAACTAAGGTTAAACAGCTGGAGGCTAAATTTTAACTTTTTTTTTGTACAGGATGGATTTATTCTGTCACCTAGGCAATTTCAGAGTCTTACTTGGTAGGATTTATATAGGCATTCAGACTTAGCAGATGTATTCACATGCAGTACATTAACTATGCAAAAACTACTTTCCAGGATATTCTGGATTAGGGTCTTAAAAACAGACCTCTCTGGAAATGAAATCCTTCAAAAAAATCCCTGTTCATCTCTGAACGTGATTCTGCTGCACTTCAAGTGTGAAATCTACTTAAACACATATGGCATCTGAAATGATATCATGTGCATTTCTGTGTAAGAAGAATGTGCTGGGTTTTAACCTTGCAGTGATGACAAAATGGGGAATGCAAGTGTATTTTGGATTTTAACTAGGAACACAGAAATTGTCACAGTAGATTTGAGCCATGATTCATCTGGCCCAGTATTTTCTCCAAAGGTGACCAGCACGAGTTGCTCCAGCAAAATCACCAATACATTGAATCAACAACTAGGAAAAAAATCATACTTATAGCAAAATTATTTTTTAATCAAATCTATTTGATTGATGGGTCTATATCTTTTGTGAAATTCTAAGCCTTACAATGTAAACATGCAGATTAGCACCATACTTACAGTTATCTAATATGATTTTAAAAAACTTATTTCTTTAGACCTTGTGGCAGGGCGTCCACAGGATGCTTACACACAGTGCAAGTAAAACAAAGTTGTTTATTCACTTTCATGTGAGCTAGTCATTAGCTTCCTTGAAAATCCTTATCTTCGCATGTATAAATAGAAGTATTGGCACCACTACATGTTATATTCTTCTCATACATCATTAATTTCCTCTCTCTGTGTTTCATCTTTTCTTTCTTTTTTTTCTGTTGATAATTTCTGCACCAATCTTTAAATACATCCCATTTATGATCTCTTTTTCCCCATTTTGTTGGAAAATTCCCTGTGGGTATTACCTGGAGGGAAGACAGTAGCCCCACTTTGGCCTTTTGGGAAGTTGGTCTACAAAATATGATACTAAGTTTCATGAATTTTATGAAAATGTATATCAATTTCAAGTGTTCATGGATAAGGATAGAGACAAGATTTTCTCAGGATGTTGACCTTGGAATATTATATTAAAAGGATAGACTCACTTTCCAGGTCCTTCTAATAATTAAAGAGAAAACTTGTTCTGAAAGAAACACCTAAATGGAAGTTAATGACCTGTAAGAGTTTGAGACAGACAGACAGACAGACAGACAGAGGTGAGTCTTACTGTTTTTACTAATTTGGACATAAACAGATTTTTCTAAAGGTAGCATAGAATTCAAGCTTTCGGCCAATGCCTACATGAATTTGAATTACTGGGCTGAATCAAATTGTTGAAATGAAGAGCTGAATTAATTTATGCGAGGCTCCATATAGAAGTCTAATATCATGTCATTCATAGAGTGTTATTTCATCTCTAAAATCAAAAACAAATGTGGTAAATGACATGTAAATCACTGGCAGAGGAAAAATCAACTTCATTAACTTTATTGTAGCTTTATACCATCAGTTTATTGCCCACCATTACAGAGGGACTGGATGATACCACGCACACATGGCAATGCCAGAAATCTTTCTCAATTCTTCCTGTATTTACTTTATATACAAACCTAGAGTAGTCTCCTTCCACTGGGGAGATCTGCCTCAGATGATAACAGTTCTCAGCCCTTGCTTAGCAAAGCCCCAGCTGGGTACAGCAGAGGTTGAGCACTTGTAGTTGCTGCTGAAAATGTATGAGGGATGTTGATCATACTGCACCTCTGGGCTACCTCCAGAATGGAAATCCACCTGCTTGGCATGAAAAGGACCAAGTAAACTGTTTTATGCCTTTAGCAGTAGTGGATGCTATAGTAGCATGTGTTTACTATAGTAAATAAGCAGGTGAGTCAACAATAAAGGTCCTGAAAATAAGACACTTCCAGCACAAAATAACATCATGAGGGGCCTCAGATGACTCCATTTTGTGTTTAAATGTAACAAGTGAATAAGATGATGATTCAGCTAAACTGTTGCTTGTTGCAATGGAACCTCTAGCTGCTTATTAGGCGAGATCCTAGTGTTTTTTTTTGTCAGTATAGCTGGTAGAGCTTCAAATCTATTTCCCCATATCCTCTGGAGTGTCTCCAATGAAGGTGAACCATTCTGATGTTATACAACAGTGTAGCAGCTTGTCAGTGCTTTTGTTTCTGAACAGTGTGAGAGAAGTGCTAAACGATGCTATTGTAAAATATAAGAGTGCTTCAGCATGTTGGGGAACACAGAGTGACTGTCGATGTGACATTGATTAATGACTGTGAAGTGTCAAAATGAGATACTGCACATTCAGTCTTAGATTTTGCATTAATCCAACCAAAAAACTATGCCTTATAAGGTAGTACCAATTTCCAAACAACTGCAAACAAGGATATCATAGGTTTGGTGTCTGATAATTGGTTAACTAATTCTGGCCTGGTTATTACTAAACTAGAAAACAAAAATAACAACAACAACACAAAAAAAAAAACACCAAGCTTACAAAAAAAATTCTAAAAATGAACAAAGTAGAGAAAGGAAAGCCAAAATACCCTACTTGTATAGGGACAGAAAAAAAATCACAGCTCATGTATTACGCTTCTAACTTTCTAAAAGAACTATATACTTCATCTATCTGTATCATAATCTTCCAAATTATAGCATTAAAATTTTATTTACCCACTAGACAAACAAAATGCAATGACATTATCTAATGTTTGCAAGGCTCTAGGAAGATACCATATCTGCTCATATTTGTTAAAACATAACCTAGAGCAAAATGGACCCAATGGTACTTTTAAAGCACAAGACTGGAGATTGAAACAGAGAATGAGGAGCTGAAAAACAGAATATTTTTTCTGATGCATGTAAGAAGATTTTAAAATGTACACAAAATAACAAGAACTTCCAAAGCAGTCTGAAATTTGCATACTTGACTCTAAAGATATTGAAAAACAAGTTTCTTTTTATTCCAAATCATATTCAAAAAGAAAAAAAAGAAAAAGAAAAAAAAAAAGAAAAAAAAACACAAAACACACACACACACAAAAACCACCAAAAACAACAACACAAAAGCCAAATGTTTAAAATGCTGGTTCTGTGTGGTAACAGTTCATTTCAGTACAATAACAAAATACTGTTTTGATACAATTGCTTAATTTTGTTTTGAATATTCAAAGATCATATATTTTACAGCATGTATGAAACACAAACATTTACAGCAAATAACATACTTTAAACTCTAAATAAATTCATCAGAATAATGAAATAGCTGCACAACACTGAATTTTTGTGTATCTGTATCATTGGAGTGAAATAAGAATGTCAAAGAAATTAATTTTTACTTTCTTCCACTGAATATTTTATTGAAATAGATGTATCCTCATGGATTATATGGATGTTATGCAATTTCCATGCCCAGCAACAATCAAGGATACAAATGCTGCTACCACTACCATTACAGTTAGCCCCAACTAAGACCAAAGGCCGTTTGTGCTAGGTACTGGACATACAGGCACACCTTATTTCAAAAATGTGGTAAACGATGAAAGTATAAAATGATGAAAGAAGCAAATGTCACTGTCCCTTTTTGTTACATGTAAACTAAGGTTGGTGGATTATTAAATTGTTTCTCCTAGATCACTTAGAAATCTTGTGCCAGAACAGAGAACTGAGATTATATCTCAGCTGCAAACCAATAAAGACTTTCCTTTTTACTCCAGAGGAAATATAAAAGTGTTAGACCAATTAAAATATGATGAAGTGGTACATTTTTAGAACGTTTGCGTGCAGAAAGCACAAGTTTTGCACAGAAACAGCGTTCTACACGCAGAAGTGGAAACTGTTTAGTAGATGCCCAGTTGAAGCTGCAGCCCTTTATTTGTGCTCTTAAAAATGTTAATAGAGTTAATCAGACTACAGTCTGGCAGGTCTGTGAAATCTTGAATATCTGTTAGATAATTATCACTAGCATCAAGAACTTGACATAATTGTAGTCACCAATCTAGTTTTCACTTACTGATTCAGTCCTTCCTTTCATCTTCCTAACTCAAAAGTTAAAATGAACAGGACTAGGAATTTTGGAAGAGATCATTTTTTATAAGCAAGTGAGCACATCTTAGTTCAAGAAGCATGATCTAGTTAGCAGTCCTGTTTCTGGCAGCAATGAATAAGCATATAAGGCAAACAGCTCTTCCAATGATCAGTGAAATAAAAGCACCTAATTACTGTCCAAGTTAAGCATATTAATTTTCTTTTCCAACTTGCTTAGTTGTTTTAACATGTCTTTTAGAACAATAAAAAGTTTAAGAAAAGATATTTAGAACAGTAAAAGCTTCATAGGTCCCAGAGCCTATCACTGGTTTCAATAAAACTATGAAGTTAATTTGGATGATGAAAATAATAAAAAGATGACTAATTTGAAAGTCTTTGCTGAGGTGAGAAACAACATAGATTATTTGGAATGAGTTAATTTAGAAAAAGAATACTTCCCATAAATATTTGGATAATAAAATATGAATTAAACCATCACAAGTTTGCAGAAGACATTTTTAGAATGTAGACAAAGCAGTAACAATTTCGCAGATTAACTAAGAGAGGTCTTTTGCAGAATAGTTTGCACATCGCTGTAAGCTGAGAACAAATTGGATCATATGTGTACCAAGCAACAAGCTATTGGGTTGAACCTTAAAACCCTAGATTAAATTATAGATGTGAGAGAATACTAGAAAGAGTAAAATGTTTTGCATTTCAAACAAACAAAACATTTTCTCCTTGTCACCTGAACTTAACTGATAAAAATATTACTAGTATCATGTGGTTAGCTGGTGGTGAAGAGCATGACATCAGGTCTGATCCAGTAAAATAAAAGCAATCAAGTAATTACTAACATTATTCCTGTTGTTCAATTGTCAGATTTAGCCTGAGCTACCCAAGTGAAGGCCAAGGAAAACTCAGGGACTGCCAGGGGTTGGCAATCACAGGTAGGTCAGGTTGATGGTTGGACTTGACGATCCTGAAGGTCTTTTCCAACCTAAACAAATTCTTCTATGATTCTATATGAGAAGCAAGACAGACAGGTAAAGATAAAGAAGTGAGGTCCTGAAACAAAACCGGGGGAGGTTTCAGAGAAGAAGTGTGGGAAAGTGAAGAAAAACAGCTGAGGGTTTTAGAGGATTAAAATGATACATTTCTCTCTCCTTGGTTTCTGTAAGGTATTCTGTAGTAAATACCATACATAAGGTGGAATTATATGACTCTAAGGATTTATGCTGTACAGTCTACTGCTTTCAATGAGTACTGCTTTGTTAAGAAAATATGTTGACCTTGAAACAACATAGAGAAGTGGCAATAAGGAGTTTTAAAAACCTTTCTGCTGAGAACTAGTTGGAATTTAGTGGATTACCTTGGACCTGAGATTAAACGGGTGCCCAAAAGATCCTATACCTATAAATAACAAAAGTACCCTGATTTTTGCTTTCTATAGGCAAAGTGTTAGAGAGTTGTGCTGTAAATGAAGGAAGAAGACGTTCGCATCTGTGCTGTGTCTGCACACTGTATTTTCGTAGCAGCACCTGAGGCAGATGAGAATCTAGGTCCAGCACAGAAAGCTTCTGTTGCAGGCAGCTACACAAGCGCTGACAGTGGGGGCCACAGAGGCTATCTAGCTCTGCTGCCAGGGCTGTCACCCTCCTTTGTAATGAACTGACTGCTCAAAAATATGTTTGGTTTCATTGAGTTTGAAAGACCACAAAACATTACAAAATCCTAAAGAAAAACATAAACTCGAATCCCTCTGAATGATAATTTACTTTTTCTGCCAAATCTCCTCTAAGGCACAAACTGCAAACTGATGGATTGACAGATTTATCCCCACAACTCATTTCTGCTCCATGGCTTTAGAAGAATTAGTATTTCTTAGCCAATCAAACAACCTGTAATAATTGTTTCTGTTTCAGACCTTATTTAGCTTTCTTTTCTCTTAAATAGCAGCATTTGCAATAATATCTTTTAAAGCCACTTCCACTCAACAAGTGTTTCTTGGCAAACATGATCATTGTTTTTTTTGTTATTATTGTTTTCCTTAATGAGTATTTAAAATCTGATTCTGTATTCCAAACAGATCTTTAATCATGAACTTTTGCTTTCAATTTAAATCAGATTTCAGATTGTACATGCTGTTATTCACATTCTATATTGAATAGATATGCCAGTTTTATTTTAAATTATCACCACAAAAAACTGGCAAAAGATACCTTTAAAAAGGCAAAATGGCATAAAAGGACTAGTTCCTGACATCACCTGAAATACATTTGAACTACCTCTGCCACTCACACTCTCACAGTGTGAAACCATCTGCATAAAACATCTGTTTTTTGAGGGACTCTCAGGCTCATGGTGTGGAAACTTTGTTCGTTTAGTAACCTCTGTCATTCATCGGCTGTAGCTAAAAGAAATTGCTAGTGCTATGGCAGCAGGTGGCTGCAATGCCAGGCTCCACATCAAAGAGCAGTTACTCACATACTGACGGATACAAGGAGAAGAGCCAGCTTTTCTGGGCATCAACTGAGGGACATTTCCTGCCATCTCACTGTTTCATACTACCCATCAGAACAGTCTGGGAATTAAAGGATCAAAATCAATTACCAAAGTAGCAGACAAACGTTTGATTGCTGCTGCACATCTGCTTCTCTGCCAGGTAAGACCTACTATTTTGTCAAAGAAAGGAAGCAAATGTTTTCATTCCCTATACATACTTCAAAATTTGAACATTTTCATCCAATATGGGCAAATTTCACAACAGGTGTCAAGATGAAACTGAGGAAAGCAGCAGGAATCTTAAATAATTTCAATCACTAAAAGTTTCTGGTCACAAATTCTTCAGATCTCTCTATCCTGATGTTTCAGTCAGCATCGGATTGCATCAAGAAGATCATTGGATTTTCTTGATGTGTAGATAAGCTTCCGCTCCCTGCTTCATACAGTCATGATCTTTCTTCTTTCCATAAGATTTTTGTGAAATGCACAAAAATTTATGAAGTGTAGACAAACAGTAAACATTGCTTATGTTGATTTGTGTTTAAAAACATTAATGTATATTTTATGATCCAAAAATGTTGGAGTCATTGGAAAAGCCCTCATGACTTCAGTGGGCTTTGGCTCAGTGCCATGGCTTGCTTATGGAAACACATGTTCATGCTACTTGTCCTTGTTTTGACCTCAGATTGGAAAGGAACTATTAGTGGAGTGGTACAGACACTATGGGGATCGCAGCTGAGATGCGAGATGGATCTGAACCTCTTCCATGAGGTTCAGAGATTAATATTAGAGAAGGGGAAATACATGAGAAGAAAATGCTAGGAGAAATGGAGTTAAAATAAATGCATCTTTATGAGAAAATGCAAAAGCATTTTTATGAGAAAATGCAAAAGTAGTCAGGGAGATGGAAAAGATGCAAACTTCCTGACAGAGTGATGAAGGATTCTGTTTGCTGCAGAGGTTCAACGCTAAGGCCAAATGAAATTAACAGGCAGAGAAGAGCATTGCTTAGCTGCTGGCTAGAGAAGAGGACTCTTTCTAAATCCCTTCCCATTACAGCACACTGTCATGGAGACAGGACTAACCTTCAAACAAACTGAAAGCTCTGTTTAGCTTTACCCAGAGAAGTTCTCCAAAGCCAGAGCTTTTGATTCTGTAGTATCAGTTTAGAAATATCGTAAAAATGGGAAGATGGAGATAAGGGATGCATTATTTCAGGTATTTTCAATGTGGGCTATAATAGATTATTTATGATTTTTCCAACATCCAAACACATGCTGATTGTTTGCCGCACAAATAAAAAAGAGATAATTTTGGAAACAGCTCCTTTCTTGTGCTTCCCCTACTAGTCAGGGATTAAATATCAACTCCTTCAAATAATGCTCCCCCAAGCCATTATACTACATTTTAGTTACACCCCAAGTACAATTTTACATTTCCCTTGTTATATGAAACTCTCACTCTGCAGATTCTATGTGCTATATTTGGCAATATAATTACTGTTGCCTTAAGCACTTTTTTCCCCATAGAATATTTCCTCCTCATTTATATTGTTACATTCCAAGAGAGTTTTCAGGAGCCATAGTGAATTTCCTTGTATTGTCTCCAAAAAAAAGCCTTGCTCAGGCTATAGCTTCTGGACTATAATAGTGACAAGCCACAGATGTTCCAGAATTGTGTTTAGGCAACACATAAGTATAATTACTATTATTGTTGTTGTTCTTATTGAGCCTCTTGGCCACAGTTAGGGATAAAGTCCTATTGTGCTAGATGCTCTATTCACATGTAATAAAAAAGACTAGCATACAGTCCCAGACTAATGAATTTAGGAACTGCTTCTGGCAGGTGCTGAGCAGTCATCCTACCTAGCTGGAGCATCTTACACAGCAATGGTAAAGACATAAACCACATACAGCATTTTGGGTTATCCAGAGTTTCCCTTTGCTAATGGTGTATGTGTGTGTACTTCTAATAATATATGCGTGCTTCTACTAAGTAGCTCTGTGAGAGAAAAGTCTGTTACTTATTAAAGTTATTCTTTGATGTATTATTGACTGAGATCTGACAATACCCTTGGATCTGCCCAGAAAAAAAATTCTGGACAAATTCAGAACCCTCCAAGAGAAGGTGATATCTCCTCAAGCTGGGATGTGAGTTGCAAGCCCCAAACAGTGTATTTCCATTCCACACTTTCAACGTTCTTTAGGAAGATATAAGTGAATCCAGTTGGTCAGAGGCAGTCCCCACTTTTCTAAGTTTACATTCAACTTAATCTATGAATAACTGATACACTTCTTCAACATTGGACTATCAAAATGAGAAATGGGTGACTGTCAACTCTTTTATTTGTAAAATAGATTCACATTGCTAACTGGTGTTTTCTGTTTAAAGGAAAATTGAAGAATGCTCTTCCTTGGTATCATGTCTACACTTTCCAACAAAGAAGGTCTCAGATTAACTTTTTGGCCTTAGATCAGCAATGTACTTGAAAACGTGCTTAACTTTAAGCACTTCCTCAAGTTGCATTGAAGTGTACTGTCAGCACTCAACAAATAATAAATGGCAACATTTGAAGCTAATCCACTTTCCTTTCAGAAAGATACATGATAATGCCATAGAGCAAATATTATATGCAAAAAATATTTCTTTGTGAAGTCACTCAATGGTACTTCAGTGAAGGCTTAAATGATTTGCTGAACCAGAGTTTCAAATGGGTTTAGATAATACAACAAGATCAAATTGCAATGTGTGTTTTTCAAAATATTGGCCTGATCCTGAAAATTACTAGGTGAGTAATTTAATCAGTGTTTTCAGAGTATAAGTGTAGGCTGCAGCTGAAGCCAGAAGGCAAAGGTGTCAAATCCCATTAACAAGTATAGTAAGTAGCACAGGTGATTATGGTAGCTTGCTGAGTACCTGCTGATAGATGCTGACCTCAAGGGATTGAACACTCTGCACTTCCCAGAAGATTCTTGCACAAGGCAGAATAATACAAAGTATCCCAGTCACTAGTCAAATAGATGCTTATTGCTTCTGAAGCTTACAAGGCAAAACAGTAGTTGTGGCTCTTTGTCTCAATAGGAGCTAAAGCTCCCAACAGGCTGCAGTGTTGGAAGTTTGGCCAACTTTCTGGGATTTTTTTCCATTTAAAATAGACAGATGACATTTTCAAGGAATGCTTATGTTATAATCACATCACCATTGAGAAGCCAGCTAAATTAGCTCATCTTTTGGTCCTGTTGGCGCGTCTACATTGCTAATGGCTCCCAAGCTCACTAGACTAAAACCTATTAAAAAACAAACGTACTTACATACACACACATACACACGCGCACACACACACACAAAGACGCCTTGTACTGTTATATAGAGGTTTCCTCCTTCTTGAGCCTGAAGGAAGCTTTAAGGAAGAAGTTCTTTACTCAGAGGATGATGAGGCACTGGAAGAGGTTGCCCAGAGAAGTTGTGGATGCCCCATCCCTGGAAGTGTTCAAGGCCAGGTTGGATGGGTCTTCAGGCAACCTGGTCTAGTGGAAGGTGTCCCTGCCCATGGCAGGGGTTTGGAACTAGATGGTCTGTAAGGTCTCTTGCAACCCAAACCATTCTGAGAAGGACACTGATACATGTCCTGGAAGGCTCATTCAAGAAGCAGCACTCACTGCTGCCTCTGAGGAGGATTTGCTTGGCCACCTTCACTGCCCAGCTGCTTGAGGCATGGGTTTGTCACTTCAGAAGCTGCGCCAAGCACTTGCAAAACAGTAACCTGCAAGGCATAGTAATGAGAAGACTTTGCTGGGTTATGCTTGCTAGGAAAGTTTTGTTTGCTGAGGCTTGAACACTTTTGCCACACAAGACAAATTAGATCGTGTGCCTGTGGGATCAGGATTTAAGAAGGAGAAGAAAGGGAAGAAGGATAGGAGCAAGGCAGAGAAAAACAAAAAATCAAATGCTGCTCTGGTTTTCTCACATGGTAATTATTTACTTTTTAGCAGCAATATGAAATGTATGCACAGCTGGGAGTTTGGCACTTCTGATAGCATTTAGGGGCCACTTTGGGTCCTTCTGCTTTCCTGGAGCATGTGGAAGAGATGATGCAAGAAAGCTGTGTGCAAAAGGCCTCATCCTGTGTCTCCATGCCCTCTCCCCAGAGCAGGCTAAGCCCAATCCCCTTACACTTTCCAGGGCAGGAGTACCTAAAACAAAACTCACTGCAGTGCAGACAGTTTTATATAAAGGTTTCCTCCTTTTTAAGCCTGAAGGACGCTGGTGCACATGCTGGGAAGCTGATCCAAGAAGCAGCAGGGATGAGGATCTTGGCAAGGACCCCCACGGACTTCTACCCAGCTGTATCATTTGGAAAGAGGATGGGTGTCCCCTTTGCCTCAGGAGACATAGGGCTGGGGAGATGGCTGACTTCCCACCCACAGGCTCCCTGGGCAGACAGGTCATCCTTGGGTGGATGCCTACTGGGCACAGCTCAGAGGATAACCGAGCTGAAATAACGCTGTGTGACACAGTTATGCTCAGCTCCTGCAAAACGATGGCTTGCTGGATACCTTGACATTTTTAATAAGGCATAAGAGAGTCAAGCAATGTTAAACTATCTCCCTCAAACCCCACAGTGCCAGGGGTGGCAGCCATTCTTTGTTGTTGAGGATAATCTGGGAATGCAGCTGCATCCTTTCTGCAAGTGTTAGGACACACTCTGTCAGCTGTGTCCCAGCTCCCTCCCTTTATTTAGCATTAGAGCACAGTCTCATAGCCTCCCAGGCACAGCTATGCATGTCTAAGAAAAGCTTTGAGGAAGGACAGGTACACTGATAACCTATGGATGCTGCCAAAACCATAGGTAGGGCTATGCTGGACACTGCTGAGATGGCAAAGGGAAGTGTTGCAGGGTGAGGAAGCAGCAGGTGCAGAAGGAGTACAGATCAGTTGTTTTGCAGGGGTTGAATGTGGAGATTTGGGGAATATTAGGAATTATAACTATTGCTCACTGAGGATGGACTCTTCAGAAGCTTTGCTGATCCAAAGTATGTTATCTCAAAGATGTGATTTGCCATATTGTGCTGGGTTTGGGTTTTTACAGGAAGGTCAAAGCCAAGCTGTACAGAAAACAGCCTTTTGGTTAATTCACTTCTTGTGTGAAGCTGGGAAACATGAACAGTATTTGGGGAATCTTGTGTTCACGATTTTTACTATCAACTAAAAGTACTTTTTTTCCTTTGGATTTCTTCTCAGAAGAGTTAAATTTTAGGGGGTGAAGAACAACACAGTAATTAAAAAGCTAATAAATCAGCTTGAAGAAGGCTCTTGTTATGTAAAGACTCAGTCTATTTAACCAATTTTTGTTATAACTAAGTTTAGTTAGTAGTAACAAATAGAAAATTCAGATGAACAAACAATAGATGCTTTGGTTTATAGTATTGTGAAAATATTTTAAAAAAAAGAACAGTCACTCTGAACCAAATAGAAGAGTTTTCTGGAAAATGCGTAGTTTAACCCCTACTAAAATGCATTAATGAGAACTGAGCAACTGTATTTCATTTTAAAGAAAGAAAATAGAAAGATTAAGATTTCTTAAATTTAAAAAAAAATAAAACCTAACAAGTAATAGAAAAGCTATTTCAAAACAACAGGTAACATTTCCTGTTTGAAACCATGCTTAATCCTTCTTTCTTCTCTTCTTCCCTTTCCCAAATTAGGAAAATTAACATGAGTTTGTGGACAGGTTCTTTGTCACTGAATATGTGTTTTCCTCTCATGTAACATCCAGTAAAAAATACTTGCCTATCATTAGGTAAGGAGAGCATCTTCTTTAGGGCATGTAGGAGGAGGCAGCTGAGACTGCAGGAATTCCCCTTAAGCCCAGGGACAATCAATAGATCAAGGGGTGACTGCTTTGCCTTTTGGCTCTGGGTAGCTCTCTACCCACTGGTTATTCATGCATGTCTACTTTTAACAAGTACCAAACTGGGAAAATCTAAAATATGAATCTTGGAACAATTCAGAACAGCCCCTGCTGACAAATATAGAGCAGGGCAAGGCCGAAGGCTCTCATTGTTGCAGCAAAGCTTGCCATCTCTTGCCCTTGGTTGTTACAGAAAAACTGGCATTGATTTAGATCTCCCAACCCAATATTACGGGGTGGGAGGAATATTGTATGAATGCAGATTTGCTCTCAGCACAATGAAATAGGACCGCACTTTAAGACAGAACTATCTTTTTATTCTGCATCTCCATAGTGCCTCACACAGCAGGATCCCTGACCAACTCCAAGTCCTACTGTTTTGCGAACAATATCAACAACAGTAACCATGCTGGCTATTTCTAGAAGGAGCTGGAAGTATAATTGCTAGTTGCATATCTGATAGCACAAAACTGTTTTGAACAAGCTGAAGAAAAAAAAAACTACAAAAAGTAACAAACAACAACAACACCACAATGAACGAACAAAGCAAATAGAAAAAAAGTTTATTAAAATCATCTCTACACCCTCCTGAATATGTTCTTACCCATGGCTGGCTGCCTTTTCTTCTGCACGATTCCTCCATCTGTCTGACAATCCTGCATTTACTTTCAGGCTTTGTTATGACTCTTTCCAGTAAAATACTTTAGCACTTTTGTCAAGAAGATGAAGTCTTAGAAGCAGGCATCTTTAGCAGATTTGTATGCTGGTATATCTCTGTATCTTGCTGAGATGTGAAAAAGAGGTCACCATTTAATTTACACAGGTATATAACTTAGTGAAGTGTGAACAAGTACAATTTTATTCTATACACATGAGTATGAATTAGCTTTGAATACATCATTTATAAGACACAACCTAGATTTCTAGTGATTTCTATATCTTTTCATAAAACAAAGACAAATATTTTATTTTGCTAACTTATGCTGGAAATCTTATTTGTTGTCATTTGTTCACAGTCTTCAGCTGCTGCAAATGAGCAGCAGCTGTCTCAGTACCTTCCTGGGCCATTTTGGGGAGTTCTGAAGTCCCTTCTATGAGATGTTCTGTGTCCCCACCCCAAATGGGTAACTCCAGCTGCAGTGTGAAGATGTGCTTGCGCTGAAGACTGAAACTAAATATCCATCTAATTCCCCCGATTCAAAGGAATTGAGTTAGGTAACTAAGTAATTACTGTTAATGGTTAATTAATAATTTAACTTCACATGAGGTTTATATATATATATATTTTTTTTTTCCTTAAGGAAATGAAAAACTTCAGTAATATTTTCAGACAGACCAAAATGATATTACTTTAAACCTATGCTTTCTCAAAGGATCTGCTTATTTAAGGGTCTCTCACTGACCTCCCATTGACTTTCCTCAATGTTAAATTGTTATGTCTAATAGAAGATAGAGACAGATTAATAATAACCAATGACTGGTGTACCGAGTCAGGATCAAAAATAACAAGTGCCCTATGCAGGTCATGTCATATATAGTGTACGCAAACTGCAAGGAGACAAAGAAGATTAGAGAGCTTAGTTAATAAATAAAGAGGAAATGGATCCAGTCCTCTGTTTTTAAAGCTGGATTCATATGAAAACTCAAATGTACCAAAAATTTTAAGCAAATCAGATATGGATAGTTGGAATAATCCTGTGTTAGTTCAGGATGGGGTTGAGGGTTAGTTCAGAGAGAGTTCAGAGGAGTTTCCAAGCACAAATTCCCTTCTTCCTTTATCCAAATACTCCCCTCTGGGAGCTTCTGACCAGGATGGTCACCACTCCTAGTTGAAGGCTGGATACATCTGATGAAATCTCAGTTCACTTTCTCGATGCAGGTAACACCTGTTTCTCATAAGATGAACAGATTGGGGATGTCACTGCATTGAAATGTGCCCTGAGAAATTACATTATTCTTCTAAAATTTTTTTCATAGGAGATTCAAATTGAGATCCATTGTCTGAAAGGCTTCTCAGCCATCAGCTGCAGCCAAGGGGCTCATGTGAAAAGCCTGTGGAGTCGTTATGTGTGCTTGCAAGGGGCTGGTGAGGATGCCTTTGCCTGGAGGCAGGTCTAGCTGCCTAGCAGGTCCCTCAGGTCAGCCGCCTACCAGAACCCCACTGCTGCCTCTGCACAGAGCACAATAGCTTTGTTTTTTCCATTCACACAATCAAATAGCATATGCAGAGTGTCAGCTGTGTTTCTGAGTTTGTCAGCTGGAGTTTCTGTGCCAAGAGGGTTCTAACCAGAGTGCTATGGTGTCTGTAGATATGCCCACAGTGACAGACCTGTAGGCTGCTTGAGACTGAATACTAAAATGTGATTTATTTCCTGTGGTGGGTCTGACACGTGTTTAGATATCTGGAATACGTGCAACATTATTATTAGTGTTCAACTGTGTGCTTTAATAATCTCCTAGGAAACAAGGCGGGGGGGGGGAATAACCATAATTGTCTAAAGACAAATATATACAGATTACAAAGTATTTTGTTAATAGAGTGCAAGCAGCTCTAATTATAATGAAGCATAAATTCAGTGCTAGAGCTGTCAGACCTCTAGAAAATAACAGGGTTTTGACTTCCCAAGAAAGAGTTTTGCTCAGTAGTTTCTGATCCTTCTACTTACTGTGCTTGTGTGCAGGAAGTGCACGAACAAATCCCATTCATAAATAAAGGGATTTGTGTGCTGGCCTGCTTCCCTCCCCCCTCCCATGCACATTCCCCTTTTGGGGACCAAACTCTTTAAAGTTTAGCAAACATGAAAGGAAATTGTTAAACTCTGGTAATTACCCTAGGATAAAAGTGATGTATCATTTCAAACAGGATTGCACTCAGCATCAATAATGACAACCTGTGTCATTATTAATGGATATGAGAATGAACTGGGTAAAAGATTGGGTTTTGTGTGTTTTTGTTTGTTTGTTTCCTTAGACATTGTAAGTTTTATCACTAAAAAAAAAAGTTAGAAAATAGCAAAATGCACCTACATTTGTGGAAGAGTCCAAAATAAGGGAGATCAACCTAGTTTTTCTAAAATTGACAAATTAATTTAAATTCATTTCAAGGGTCATAAGCTAGAACAGCAAAGACTAAAATACCTAAATATTGATCAGAAAACCCAGAGGTAAACTAACACAAAAATTGTTTTTTATCATTTAAATCACTAACAAGGTGACTCAGAAAGATGCTGGACCAGTGTAGAATCATCGTAGGTAATGAGCTAGGCTCTGCTAAGAGGTAGGATTATCATTAATGTCTAGAAAATATGGGTCTCCCGTTCTTATTTGTGTTCAGTGGGGAAGTAGCATCCTGATCATTGAAATTACTTTGAAAATAGTGGCCAGAATAAGAGTAGCTGAATAATTCTGTAGGCGAGGGCAGCAGAATCTGATCTGTAACACATAGGGCTCTCAGCCAGGAAAGTGCATAAGCAAGTGCTTAAGTCTATTCCTTTTCAGGAAAGAATTTTGGCACATGCTAAATTTTAAGCATATGCCTAAAGTTAAATTTAAGCATATGGTTAAATGTTTTCCTGAATAGAGGCTTTCCTGATTCAAGGCTTTATAGGGCAACGTATGGCATTTCTGAGGAAACCTAAAACATTCGCACTCTTCACAGAAAGACGGAGAAAATGTACAAATCTTTTTTGAAATATCTGATTTATTGAATTCTATCAAGGAAGGATAAAGTTTTAACATAAAACCTATGAAGTTCAAGAACAACAAAAACAAAATATTTATCTAGTAGGCTCATTCAATAAGCAAACCCAGATCCCCAGAGTTTTCCAAGAAGAGAAATTAGTCCCTAATGCACTCATCAAAGAGAACGGCAATGTTACGTATTATGTTTTGTATTAGTCTTCCACTTTATCTCCTTTACCAGACTTTTTCTTCTTACCTTTTTTATATTTGGGGAGAAATTAGGTCATGACTGTAGACACGGTGCACACAAGACATAGAAGTCGTAAATCTCCCTGCTGCAAGACAGTTTCCATCCTGTTCTCATTTTATTTCTATGTTGTTAATAATAGCCCCGCAGTCTATTTTAGTGAAATAATGTGATGCTTGACTGTGACTAGCCTTGAGCTGACTCATGTGATGAGCTTATTAGGAAGTGGCAGGAGTCTTTCTTTCCATCTTCTTTCAGGTCCTGGTGCCAGAGGCTATCACAGGCTTACTCAGGAGCACAGGTATTGCTAGACAGAATGTAACATATATGGATGCTCATGTGCACAGGTCAGGCTTTAGCTCCTATCCCAATGACCAAGCACTGTGACCAAGCCAACCATTCTCCGGGAACACTCTCCCTACTGGAGGAGAAAAGGAAAGATGGGGCAGGGGAGAGTATAAATAGGCAGAAACTGCATCACTAAAAGCCCTCATAGCTATGGGCTTGCTATTAAGTTTGATTTTTCCCTCTCTCCCAAACGTCCTGTGCAAGGTCTTTATATGTCCTAATCCAGAAGGTTTGCTTACTGCCAGTATTTTTACGTGCTATTTGAGATCCTGTGAAGCTGAGTCCTATTCAGATAACAATAACTTGGCTTTAAGTCATGTTAGTGACTGCACTTTGGTTTGGTTGAAGAAAATAGACATCTCTTCAAATGTCAATCCTACTGGATTGATTATTCAAGGGAACAGCTTTATTATGTGTGTTCTGTTTATGGCCACGCCAGCTAGCAGAAGGATGCTGTATTTTACAAGTCAGGCACCTCATTTCTGAGTTGGCTTTTTGATTCATTCCACCTCAAGGCAAAAAGTGTCATGGAGGAGAGAGGAGAGCTTCTCTAATTATTATCATTACAGCACATATCTAACAAGAGATTCAATTTTATTACTGAAAATATTTCTTTTCAACTTGACCTTTGCAGGTTTCAGCTGAGCCATTCTTCAATGCTGGTTACTCAGGCTGCTTCTCTCTATATCTACATTTATTGTCTCTTTCTTTTCCTTGTCCCCCTCAGGAGAATTACGTGGGCCCTGGGGAGCCCAGAGGATTAAGAACTGAAGATGACTCAGGGTTCATGGGTGGAGGGGGAAGACAGGATTTATTTGTAATATAATGGAGTTTTCCCCTATCCCATGAAACTTACCAAGAAAAAAAATAAATCTTAAATCCTCACTGATATAAAATCAAGATGTACTATGAAAATGAGGACTGTTACCTCATTAAAGACAAGCCAGTATTCTTAAGACAGAGGCTTTCACCCAAGTTATTATATACTCAGGTTCAAGTTACTGTTTCAAGTAGAAAAATAAGAAGGATCTGAACCAGTATTCCTTCTGAAATCTCTAATAACTAAAATAACCACTATACTAGGGCACGATGTACCTGTTGAGGATTTTGGACGGAAATCATAACCTAGATCGGAAAAAAAATCCCAATAAAGTCTGTCGGAAATGTTGGAGAACTTTAGTTTTTGTTCCTATCCATTAGAATTTTCTGATGAAAACAGCAAAAAATAAAAAATAAAAAACTCTGTCAGCTTCAGCTGATATTTACCATTGATAAATTAACATTCATTCCTCTCCAACATCCCTTTATCACCTCCATGTCTACAGAGCAAAGCACTGCCTGAAGAATGAGAGCAAGAATAAAAAATCCATTCTGCAGTGTGCCCCTTCCTACCCACTTTAGTGTGTCAAGAAAGAAATTGGCCATAATTTCTGACCAATGTTTCACTCGCCCTCTTACAGGCCTATTATCTGAGCTCTTTCAGGCAGTAGTAATGATGCACTGATACCCGTGGCATTTTTTCCTTGCAGAAAAGGTAACTATTGCAGGAAGCATGGACTTGAGGCCAGAGAAGAAAGAAGACACAGAAGATCATTGTCACAGTTTTTCTTCCTCTGACAGCATTGATTCACAGGTAGGAGATACGCCTCTTCCTTTTTTTTCTTTATCTGAATCATGGTCTAGTCTTGTTAATGTAACTCAAATTTTTTTTTTTTTTCCCCTCTGGCTTTTTTAGTTTTTTTTTTTTGCTTTTTTTTTTTTTTTTTTTTTTTTTTTTTTTTCATTTTTTTTTCAACTCCTCCTTTNCTTCTATCCAACTCTACCTGCTTTGTTGAGGCTTAGGGTGGCTGATTATGCTAAAATGAGGAAGGCTAAGTTGCTTAAAGGTAACAGGGAAAAACAAAGAGACTGAAAGGAAAATAAAGAGAAAAAAAAAAAAGAAAAAACACTGAGAAAAACACAATAGAAAGAAAAAAAAGCAGGTCCAGAGTGACTCTGCAATCATCCTGGGGTCAGAGGGATGGAGATGCAATCGGGGGGAAAGAATAATCTGAGGAAAACGGAGGTTAGAGAGAAAGAAGCAGAAAAAAGTATGGTGAGAGGGCTGTGAAGAGGAGCTAAGAGAGAGAAAAGAGGGAATTAGGCAGGGAAGGAGGTATGAGGGTAAGGAAGGCTGCTGGGTGTGAAGGCCTGGTGGTCTTCCAGATGATATTTCTAAAAGCGGGGGTTGTGAAGTGAGGGATGCACACAAAGAGAAGTTGTTAAAGTAAAGAAATGTCTGATGCTTTTCAGTTCCTTTCCAACCTATAAACAGCTTTCTCTACAGTTACCCAGTCCTTCATTATTCTTTATTATTGGTATAAATAATTTCCAAACCAGAGTGGGCAGGAGATTACTTTGAAACCAAATACGTTATATCTCTAAAAAGAGGAACAGGTGAGAGATGGTTCATGTGAGCTGAAAAAAAAAGGAGGAGGGAGGAGGGGCTAGGAAGGCTCAGTAAAAGAGAAAAATAGAGGAGAAAAAAAGTAAACAGTAAAAGAGACAGATAAAGATAAAAGGAAAAAGATGAAAAAGATAAAAGTGATGGATGAGAGGAAGAAGGAGCTGAAATAATAAGAATGAGCACAAAGGAAAAGAATAAAAAGAAGGAAGCAGACAGAAGAAAAACACATCCAAATGAATACCTGGAGGTCGTCATGATTAATATCTTTTACTGTGAATGAATTTCTACTGCACTTAAATAGTGCAATGACTCACCATTTACACCTTTTCACAGAAAGATGCTAAATTTGATCTCTTTTAGAGTTAAAGTCCTTAGACTTATTAAAATCCATTCTCAGCAGGGTATGCTATGACCCAACTTCAAAATTAATACTTTCTTCCACTTGAGTATATATAAGCAGACATTAAAATGACTAGAAGGTATCAAATCTGCTCTCTGTTGTGCCTCTCTTTTAATTTGAATTTCAGATTAATTAAAACCACAGTAATTTTTCACAGGTATAAATAAATATGGAATTTGTTTGAGGGAATCTAGCTTTATATTTGACTTTGCCCATTAAGCAAGGGGAGAGAAAAAAAAATAATTATGTGATATCAATGGCATGGGTATTAGTCACAAACAGTGTATTCAGACTTCATGCTCTGAATGTTCTCCAAACAAATAACACCTTAAACCAGTGAACAAAACAATAGAACAAGCTTTATTCTGCCCTTTCCTTTTCAGTGATGCTCACAGCAAAGGAGACATAGGAGGAAATCAACTGTAAATGGCATCTTCAATAATGAAGGAAAAAGCTGGATATCCACAAGTCTGTTTCCTAGGCAACTGAATGAAGGGACAATCAGAATCTCTCAATTGCACCCCATTATAGATATTTTCTACACAGACCAGTAAAAGGAAGAAAAAGGTGATTGGAAAATCTTCAGCAAAAATACTCCTGGAGCACTTTGAAAGCATTGAGGAAGTGAACAGATAACACTCAAAATGGCTGCCTGCATGGGGCTCCTGATTGCAATCATCTTCCGAGTAGCGAGAGGGGGGATGACAGGAAAATCGTCCATTTAAACACTGCATTCCCAGAGGTCCCAGATTTCATTTCCCAGACTCCAGGGATGAAGCTGCACTGACAATTATGTTTTATACGAAATATCTCACAAATGGACTTTGACTCGGTGTAGAGAAGGATTATTCTGAAAATTTGCATTGTAAATTTGCTATCTCTGTTATACTTTGGCACCTTACCAACCTAATGGTCCAAGATTTTTAATATGACCTGATGAACCAGAGCTGTTGTTGATCTGCTAATATCACTTCTCTGAATAATTTATAGAATGCACAAACTTAGGCAAATGAAATAAGCATACACTAAGGGAGTTCACTCGCTTCTGTGCTGGGTAATCTCTTAGTACCAAAAGTAGCAGTATATGTTTTATTCAGGAACATACTGGAAAAAAATAGATATACAAGCACTTAGGGGATAAAAATATTACGAGGTATCAAAGCTAGACAGAAAAGTGAAGGAATCTAGATGTGCCATATGGCCTTCTTCCATCCCTAAATGTTAATTTTACAATACTAAGTATCAAAGTCACCCTGGTTTTCAAGGAAATGCTGGGGGTGTAGCCCAGCTAAGGAAAGATGAAGTTGCTTATTACCATGTCTGCTCTCCCTCTTTGGGGGAATTTCTTTCTTTTTTTATTTTTTTGCCCTCAATAGATTTTTTTTTTTGCTTCTTTGTGTCTTTTTTTTTTTTTTTTTTTTTTTTCAGTGCTGAACCAGAGGCCTCATAAACATCAAAGTATTTTGCTGAGGCTGACCACATCAGCACAAAGTCTTCATTTTAATGCAAAAAAATGGATAAGTGCAGTGTATGGACAGGAGGTGCACACTGCTATCTAACCTGCCAGCCCCTTCCTCAGTTAACATGTTCTTAAAAAAAAAAAAAAGGGGGGGAGAGAGAAGAAGAAAAAAAACACGTCTTCATTCATAAACAAAAACTTTATATTTCCTGATTTGGACTAAGTGAGACATCTTTCCTACCACAGCAAGAATTAGCAGAATAAGCATAGGACAATCATTGTCAGTTCTGACAATGTAAATAGCACAGCAGAATAAAAGAACAGAGAAAGGAAAGAAATACTATCAGAAAGAGCTTCTGGAAAGTGGGAGGATTTTTCTTTTTTTTTTTTTTTTTTTCTCCTAGAATTTAAGGGCTTTATATGGTTGTACTCATTTCTTGACTGCTCTGATTTCTCACAGAGGTATGGTCTGTTTGGCAAGGGACCAAGTTAAACCTCTTTACCCTCAGTTTGTCTGAGGCTCTTCAGATGCAGAGGAGTTAGATTTTTGGTTCATTTCCAGGGGTGTTTTTATTGCTCTGCAATTGACTGGTCTGCATTTCTTGGGTGGGGTTCGAAGTATTCATATGTGTTAGCAACTTCATGAGAAGATGGGGACAGCAAAGGCAGAACACAAATTTGCCTAGGCAGAACACATTAAAAATATATACAGGAAGAACTCTGAAGGAAAGGAAAAAGAAGACATTTGGGGAAAATATTGTATACAAACAGAAGCTCTATATGTTCTTTTGGTGTGTGGAGTGGGAAAACTTCATTGAAAGAATCAATTTTCAGTCACAGCTAGAAATGAATACCAGCTTTAATAAATGATCTACATTATTAGTTTCTCTAGGATGGCAAATCCATTGGATGAAAAGATTAGTTCTGGCAAAATAGCCATCTTCTTAAATGAGTTTAAAAAATGTTTCTGTGGGAAACTTCTAGACTGACAAAATATTTTGAAACAGAAGTACCAACTGTAGGATTGTAGATCAACAGGTGCGCAAAACTTCCACTACTTTCTATCTTCACAACTGAGAAAAACTTACTTCATCTGAAAGAGGCAGTAGACAAACTGGCATTTTGGCATCTGTTCTGACAGCAACAGCATCATATTATACCCTAAAAATAGATGAAAACAACTGGTTGAACCAAAAATGAAGATCTGCTGCTGCAGGTGGACAGACCTTCTCTTAAGCTCCATGGAACTGCAAATCCTCTGTATTTAATTACTATTTCTCAGTCACTGATATCTTAGTTTCTTTTTCATCTTGTCTGAAAATCCCAAATATGTTTCAGTTTAACAGTTTGATGTAGTTTGCCAACATTGCTAAGCCAATGGTGATAGAGCTTAGCCAAGTTAGTGATAACCCCATGAAAACTGTCCCTTTCCTCCTCATGGAGAGAAAATTCATGCTTAGAGATGCCTTTCAGCCCATATTATTTCCAGTTCTTTCTTGTTATAGCACAAAGTGGATGAAACTTTGAAAGCGAAGGGAATAACAGTTACCCTTCATTCAGGAAAAGCAAACAGACAAACAAACAAAAAGTAATTAGGTTTATTTTGGAAATGAAATAGATGAAAAAACAGAAGTCCATACCCTAAATTTATTCACAGAGGAGACAGTTCAAAACCAACCACATCTCTGGGAGTGGATGAACTTTCCATAGGATGTCTGCAGAAACTCAAGGCAGAATAATGTTTGTGGAGATGCTTAAGCATCCAGGGAGCATGTAGGCAGAATAATTCAAAAGCCACCTAGAAAACACTTGCATCGTATTCCCGAGAAAATGCCAAAAGAGAAAGTTTTGGGGCAGTAATGAAGCTGGAGAAGCAAGAGTTTTCAAATGTTATTTCTGTTATAAGGGTGTAAAGGGCATTATGTATATTATTCACAAATAGTTTTGCTGCATGCACATCACTGATTATGTCATCAAATATTTCCAATAAAAAAAACCTTCCAAGCTCCCTGAAGCTGGCTAGGGCTGTGCTCAGAAGGGATAGTGTTATTAGTACAGCAGGGAATGGACTTGTTCCCAGCGTACCTGGCAGGCGTTCGTACAGACACGCGATGACATCAGTCACAGCCAGGACCACACATGTATATTCACATGTAGATGTAAGTCTGTTGGACAGCCAATACGTATGGTTTATACCCTTCTCCCTCTTAGTCAGGAAGGAATCCAGCTATTTTTAAGTCTGGATATGCATATGGCCAAATATAATGATATTCCTTGGGCAAAAGAAGAAAAATATAGACTTAAATTTTTCAACATGTTCTCTTTATTTCTGGCAATTTTCCTTTCCCATTGTGCTTACTCACTCTTTCCCTGGAAGAATGAAGGGCCTTCAGGAACATTTCCCATTTATAAAGCCTAGATTAACATTCACAAGGTCACAAAGTTTGTTCATTCATGTAAATTGTTGTGAAGTGACTAAATGGGACAGCCAGCTCACATGGATGCAGCGGTGCACACCTCTTAGGTTGACAAGGCCTTGTTAGATAGAACAATCAGAGGACAAAGCCTGTAACAAGTAAATATTTGCACCAGATAGATTGCAAACAACCTTCAGGCTACCTTTCATTCACCCCAAGAATTAAGCAGTTATGAAGAGTGAGTAAATTCATAATTCTCACAGCTGTCTTGAAGCTGACTTCTAAAATAGAAAAAGTGGCTAAATCCTTTGCATAACTTATTACCAATTGTCCGTCTAGCTTTTGTTAAAATAGGAACCGTGACAAAGACCTTGGAAACCATGATTCATGAATTTTCCAGGAGCAGTCAAGTGCATCATCCTCTGAAAAGAACATAAAGGAGGAAAGCTTACATTAGTTGAAAATTCCTGCCATTAGCATGCACTTTTCTCCCTACTTTGTATAGAAGTAGCAGTAAAGCAGAAAGTATTTACACTGAGGAGACAGCGACTGCTAGTCGCCAAATGATTGTCTCAGGTTCTGTCATTCTCATTATCGTATATGACTTTGAGCACCAAAGGGGTAACAGTTTTAACATCACCTCTCCTTTTTCAAGTCATAATTGTACAATACGGAAATCCAGGCTTTGTTTGCTTTTTGTTGTTGTTGTTATTTTCTTATTCTTACATTGAAAAAGAAGAAGGGAGTGGAGATCATTTAGCTTCATCCAGAATGCCCTTCCAGATATTTTTTACATTCCTGTGAAGCCTTTAGATCCAAATAAGACCATACAGAAAGGAGAGTACTGGTTTTGAATACTTCCTATTTCCCATCCTCAAGCAAAATCATGGTGTTCCTATGTCATCCATTTTAATTCAGATTTGCCCTTTTTTTTTTTTTTTTTTT
>VXAL01017269.1:137668-152535 GCA_013399475.1 Chauna torquata
AATAATATAGCACTTTCATATAGTGATACAGAGTTATGGCTTTGTACTCATCACAAGGCAGCTTGAGTTAAATCTCTACAGTTCTCCAGAGATTTTGTAAAGATGACTATATGACACGAATAGTGAAATGGCCTGTTGATAAAACTTAAACTAATCTTTGATTCTGGCACCACTCAAAAATCTAAAAGAAGATCATGTTTTTTTCTGTGCACTGACTTCATGACTATGTCTATCTGAGCTGTTCCTACAGGTTCTGATACAGGTGAGCTCCTTTGTGCTGGGCCCTTTGCAGATGTTTTTGAAGCTTTTAAGGAAGTTCAGAAAACTTACAGCTTCCATGACACTGCCAACACTCCCCCTCAGAGACAGGTAGTCATTCCAAACTACATTTTGCTTGTGCTTTCCCACAGAAATTAATCCCTGGGTAACTTCTTCTGCTCTAATTTTTAACTCCTAATCTTCCAGAACATGAACATCTTTACAACAGCTGTTACCGTTTCATTTTACTAGAGTGGAGTAATAGATTTTAAATGTCATTATTATACATAGAGAAACAGACTTAGATACTTTGTCTATGTATAAATAAGTATTAACTTCATCATTCTGTTCTTTCCGCCAGCCCTGCTGATTTGCAGCTAACTGGTAAGAGAGCTCACTTCCCACCAGTACATTCCACACTGTATACCCTATGAACTGACAAGCAATAGAAACATTTTAAAAATCAGTCTGATTCTCTTTCTCCAGGAATTCTTAAGCTTGCCTTATATTTTATTTGCCTGTATTTCTAGGTGGCTATTTTAATACATGCTATGCATACTTGAATGTGCGAGGTGCATACTGCTCCAAATGAAATAAATTGGCAGCTGCTGTTTCTGCATTCAGGGGCTTAGTCTTTTCATGTAGGTTGAAGCCTCACCAGCTTGAAGAAAAAGCAACCATTCACCTCCAGAGAGGATGACTGGGCATGAACGATGCTGTGCGGCTGCACAGTCCATGTCAGCACTGCTGCGCGTGCACAGAGCAGCTGCCGGGCAGAGCAGCTCTGCCAGTGCCTGCCTTTGGCATCAGCACACGCTGCTGTGTGTTTACACAGTTCATGAGGCTGGAGCTCTCATGCATCTCTGCATCTTTTGCCAGATGGATATGCAATAACTCCAGCAGATCCCAGGGCAGAGCTATTACCCAAACACTGGCAGAATCAGTGCTTTCTCCAGCGAGTGGCAAGACTAGTAAAACCAGCTGGCTGCTCAGAGCCCAGCAGGGCAGCTGCTTTTGGTTTGTACACTCCAGCTCTCTGTACTGCAGTGCAAGTCTTCATATTACAGAAAGCTATTCTGATATTTTATATGAAATCAAGATAAATACTGTTCACTTATTTCACTGTGATCCTTTGCAGAACTGATTTGCTGAAAGTTCATCCAGATCTGGAACAGCATCTACGTGATTGCAAACTGTTCCACAGCTTTGTTAGTGAATATACCTCTAAGCCACAGACAAATATAGTCAGGACAGAAATGAAGTATTTGACTAGCTGGAGCCCAGAGTGTCAGAATTGTATAACAGTCTGTAGAAATAGTGCCAGAGCAGGCTTCTGGAGGATAAACAAAAATAGTGTAGAGTAGTGAATAAAAAGAGTGGTAAAATTAACCTTTAAACACAGAACTGAAAATCAGGTACAGAAGATATTACCAGCTGAGAAGCAAAGTCCTCAAACGAGATTGTTTTTTAATCATGTCAGCTATTAATTATGGGCTGTGGAACAAAAGCTGTAAAAATAAATCCTGCCTTAGAAGTTATCCACTTTGAAATGCTTCTCCTAAGGATCTCAGTGAATCTGTACCTCATTTGTTAGAGGTTCCATAACTATATCTAGGCCTAACTTGAATCCCTCATAATGGTCTTAAAAGGAATGTGAGAACATAACTATTACTGTGCCAGCCAAGAGTAAAAGTTTATTTAGGCCAAAGCCATGTACACAGCTATGGTCCATTCTATACATTTTAAAACAAAAGTTGCCAGATTGTCATCCCCACATCATTGATGGTCTGCAAAGCCATGATTGATGAACTATAGCTGATTCATGAAATGATTTGAAAGAGTATGTCATTTACAACTGTATTTAGTATAGCGTTAACGATGCAGGCAGACAACATTCCCTGAGAACAAAAAATTTAGGAACCACTGATTGGGGTGTAAAACACCAAAACTGAAAAATCACCTTCCCTAAAGGATGAAGAAGTAACCCCAACTAGATTGTTAGTCTTTAAGTTAACCTGATTTGGAGAAGAAAGCTGTCTGAGGTGACCTCCAGAGGTCACTTCCAAATCAAATCTTTCTGTGGTTTGATCCTGTGAAGGATCCTATGAATGCAAGAGCTCTACCATAGAGCCTGCCTAACATAGTGGAGCCAAAAGAATATGATTGAAGGCCAGACTTGTTGGATGCCAAAATAACTGCAGCACAGCTTTGGAAAATGAAACCTACAATATGATTCTCACAGCTGTTTCCAGTGTATGCCTTCCATTAGAAAAATAAAAACATAAACATTACCCACTTGTGTGTTCACGCTTAGAGAGTTCCTGCTCTTGTGTGGCCACCATCGATCCAGTCCTGTATGAGAGGCAAGAAAAGGACCCTGCTCTCACCCCAGAAAGTGCCCCACTGAGAAAAAACATCAGCATCTGCATTCAGTTCCTTGAGGCTAAAAAAGGTTCCTTGGGGAATCAGACATAAGGATCAAATTACTAGCTAGATCATTTTATGCAACTGTTTATTTAATTTATTTATTTATTGAGAAGTTTGAAAAGGACTGACTTGAATATATTTCTCGAAATGTAATAACTGGCAAATTTTTGTTTTATTTTATGATCATTCTCAAACTTGCAGGTCTGTATCAGATATCTGTGTTTGCAGGTCATGTTTTCAAGCTTCACATCAAGATATTTCTATACGGATGCTGCAATCAACCATTATCTAAATTATGTGGTTTCAAGGGCCTGGTCAAGTTTCTAGTGAAAATTTGTGAAAAATGTATCTTTTACACAAGTGGATTTACCTGAAGGGTAAGGATCGAAGCCCAGGAGGCTCTGGGTCCTGGTACCACCTGGCACAGTGCATGCAGATCTGTGACGTGGCTGCAGCCTGTGATGAGTAATTCTTCTTACATGAGGGTAGTGTTTTCTCCTGAATCTAATGTGACTTGAACACCCCAACCCGGCTGCCACCTGTTCTTTGATTAAAAACTAAAGCACTTTATCTGTTGTGTTTGAACATATGTAACTTTGCAACCTTTCTTTTTCTTTTTTTTTTTTTTTTTATGTTTAACTCCAGTTGTTTAATTGGTTCAAATAAACATCTTTCACACAGGTCTCACTAAATTGTTATTTACTCTGCATGTAGTTTTCAGTTAGCACATTTACAAAATTAAAAACAAAAGAAGTTACATCTGAAGTGATTGTAATCCCAAATAATCTGAACTGGCAATCATCTCAAATGTAATTACTCAAATCTGCTGTTCATATCCCACTGTACTGGTACAAGGCTATCCTAGTAAGACAGGACCTTCTAGATCTATTTTATTCTCTCAAACCAGTAACAGGAAACATCAAAGGTTTTTTGTTGTTGTTTTTGTTTGTTTGTTTGTTTCTGCTGCTTTCAGCTGATCTCTATAGTTTCTCTCTTTTGTGGTAGAATATCTCCTTTTCTCTTTTCCTAAACTTTCATTGTTTTCAGTGGTAGGATTGCTGCCATTGCTATTATTTTTTGTTGCTCCCCAAGACTAAAATGCACACCTAGGCTTCATTGATACTGTATTTATTGGTTGAATTATGTTTTATGTCTTTAAAAAAAGAGATGCTCTAACTGATCTGGAAAATAGAGACATCCCAGCATAATTCGTAGACGTCATTCAGTAACTTGCAGTCATTCTTTCTGAAATTAAAATCTCTGGCTGCCCACTAAACCAATAACCATCACCTAAAGGGTTGGACTCAGCAGTCAAGTGATGCCAGAGGGTTAATGGAGAGAGACATGGTGCTGTGGACACTGGTAGCCCTCACTGTGTAGGTGCTGACACTATAGGCTCTACCAAACCTCTTGTTTCCAATGAGTATTGAGAATACCAACTGGTTTTACTCCTATCTCTAGTAAAGTCATAACAATCATTTTATGGGATAGATTATTTTCCCACAGAAATAAAACTGTGAGGGAGAATAAGGATATTCTGGTTTTCAAAGGAAGAAAAATACTCAACAAAGTATGCAACTTTGGGCCCTTCATTTAGTCATCTGTCACTCATGAAAGTCAAGGTTGTTAAGTAGTGCCAAGGGGTTCATGTTCAGTGGGACCCTTTTGTCTTTGTGGTCCCTCGTCTTGCACTGACTTTGCTCTCCTCTTATCACTGTCAATGGCATGAGCTATATAAGAATTTGCGGCGTGGCGGTAATCTCTCTTAGATGAAAGATCCCATGGTAACTTTTACAATGTCAGTCTCAGTAGCCCACATGTCTTGGTGGCTGATAGCATTGCGAGTAATGTCGAAAGCAATTGCTACAACCCTTCCTCTCCACCAAGGGCAAGGCTGGCATGATTTCCTTCCCTCTGACAGTGCCCTTCTTTGCTCACCGAGGGTGGGAGGGAGGGAGTGGGGCTTTCTGCAGGCAGAGCACAGAAATGTCTTCCTGCTGAAGAAAATAGGGAGCAACAAAAAAATTTAGCCTGAATCACAGTTCATTTCCTGGCCAGGTCCTAGGGCAACGCTTGCATATGCTGTCCTTTATTTAAGGGAGACTTCAGCATTACATGTCAGCTCATTACTCAGAATGGCAAGATCACAGCCAAAAGTAGTATGAGATAATAAAAGGTATCACACACTGTTTGTGGTTTCATAGTATCTCAACCCTGCCAGACTAGTTGGATTATGGGCAGTTTTAAGTTAATAAAACTGATTTGTTTAAAAAGAAATTACCCATTTGGCTCTTGTTGATCATCTAGTTGGTCTTATTTTTCCAAGAGGCAGAACACATCTGCATCCAATTAGTATATTAGTTGGAGTGCCTCTGCACTGCTACATTACAGTTCCTGTGCATGGCTTGAAAAAATATGTAGGATGTAAACTTTTCTCTCATCCTGTTGCAAATCAGGAGAGTCTTTAAAGGAGACACAGAACCCAGGGGGTGAGGGGAGGAAGAGGGAAAGGAGCAGGGTGGTAAATACCATCAGCATTAAGCATAGTTCTTGAGCTCAATGAATTTTTTTTGTGTTAAAGGTAAATCTTACACTTGGTTTCTGGCATATCAAAGTAAAAAGAAAATCACTATTTTTTTTTTTTTTTATGGAAGTTAGTTTAGACTTCTCATGATTGTAAATAGACCACCACTAGTACAAAGCACAGTCCATTACAAGCTCTGTGCTTATGTCTGCCTTCTCTTCATCCCTCCTAATCCTGCTCTGGTAATCAAAGACATATAAATATCAATTAAAGATATAATTAATATAATTCAACCAATGTAATAAGCTACTTCAATGACATTGCAGCATTCTGGTGGTTTGTATTTAAACTTCATATTTATTTTGTATCTGCTCTCTCTCTTTTTAAATACCATAGCCAGGCTGCGAGTGCTGAATGCAGCTGCTTGGGGCTGAAGGTGGGTTTTAACAAGAGCTAGTTGTTTCTTGACTATGATAAGGATGAGCTGTGTAATAATAACAAAAGTTAAGAGAATTAGAGAATGAAGTGATCTTCAGGCTTCAGAGCATTTGAAATGGAGGAGTTTGAAATGATATCCCTCAGGGTATGAGAAAGAGTTAGGGAGGCAGCTTCCTTGCTGTGTGGGTCTGCTGAATCCAGTAGATGTACGGTGTTCCCTTGCCCACCCAAAAAGTAATAAGTTCACACATGAAAGCATGTGAACACTTGACCTACATGCACACAGACCACATAGACTATTGTTGACAAAGATCTAATGAAGGCAGCATCCTATCAGACTTTTTGGCTCTCAGTGGTTGTGGAAGTACATGTTTTACCAGGAGTAAAAAACACTGAAAATATGCCCTGAATGGCTGAGACCTCTAGAAATGTGGGGATTGAGACACTTAAATAGCATGACACTCTGATTATGCAGTCTGGATGTATGCACAAAAATAAAGTACCAGGAGGTAATGCTATTTCTGACAAAGCTGGTGTTAAGCTTTAGGAGCAATTCAGATGCTTACACATAGGTGCTTTGTGCCATTTTAGATACTGCAGGATATCCAAGAGAGGTCATTCCACACTGGATCGTTCCTTTAGCATTTTTGCTATGTTTCAGTTAGTATTGGCAAAGAACAAAACTGCTGGTATGGTTATAAGCACAGCACAGCTAAGCCGCGTATCGTGTGCTAAAAATGACTACCTTGCTTAACATACCCCTAGTTCATTCAGATGTTACCATTGTAACCAGAAAAGTAATTCTTTTTTTCAAACCCCAGAAAGGAGGGGTGTCCCCAGCTGATGAACCCCAGAAAGAAAGGATTTACTACTGATTACAGAAGACCAAGAGAAACACTGTGGTGCATGTAGCAGCACAGGGCAGTAGAGATAAAGAACAGGTATTTCTGGGTGGAGATAAATCTGAAGATGGTGATCTTCCTCTGTTGACTGCAGACAGGGTCACAAGAACAGGCTAAGGCTAAAAAACCTAACTTTTAGATGGCTGACAGTACACAGGAACTCTTCCACCAAATGAGCACTACTGCGCTTTAAATAAGAGATATTGGAGAGGCCACACAGTTTTAGGATCATTCATTTTTTCCTTTCTTGACTTGAAAGAGGATAATGTGAAGGCTATAGCTTCAACAGAGTCCAGCACAAGGAGGCTGGAGCATCTGCGCTCCACAGAGGCTCATGCTTTCCAGGGCTGAGTACCTGGACAGCCACCACTGAAGGAAGCCGGTCTCCATCAGGCTTCTCACCCCCGAACAGTAATTGAGCATGAAAAATTAAATTGAAATCTTTCTCCTTTTGGTGAGATGAATTTTCTGATAAGTGTCAGGAAATGTCTGAAATTTAAAGCCAACTGTTATCCTTTCTTTTCTTCTAGTTTTCATAAAGCACTGTGGTGGACAAAGATATTTAAATGTTTTAATAGTTATTTTCTTTTTTGTTCTTTCAGTTCCCACAGGTATTCAGATGGAAGAAGGGCCAAAAATTAAAACAAGTCTTCCTGTTCTTTACGTGCCACTTGACATACACTAAATTGCACAAAGTATCTCATGTTTAATTCCGTATCTAACAGAATTGTGTTAAGTATTGGATCATGCATGCCAGAACCTATTAAATGTAGTGGTTTGTTTCTTCCTAAATTAAAGCTGTCTGGGAAGATTGAATACAACAAAAGTATACTGGTACTCATGACCTGCTGTAGGCATTTCCACAGAAACCCACCTAACCTATGTCCTTGTGTTCATCTAATGAATTCTAAAATTGCAAACACCCATTAAGTAAGATGGGGAAGAAAGAACATTGAAAATGAAAAGCCAGTGAAGGAACATTTCAACTCCTAGGTAAAAATAGCACCTACCTCAATCATCAGCTATTTTTTTGATGGGAGAAATAGATGGAGAAAAACTAAAAGGAGAAATTTTCCAAGGTTAAAATGCAATTATTCACTCAGTTTTTACTGGAAGAAAATGGAGATTTGGCACATGCATCCCAGTTTTGCCTATACACATCTTGCCCAGAGTGGACAAGATGCAGGCCCTGGTGAGGAAAGAGGGTAGGGATGGCAGTGAGCCACAGCACCAAATCATACCAGGCATTGTTGCACCTTTATACAGCCTCTTCTAAAGATAATTGCTTTCTCCAGTCCTGGGAGGGGTGAAATAGCTGCTGGAAAGTCTAACTAATCAGTTCTGGGGGCAGAGACCCTGGGGAGGGTGGTGGTTCCTTATCTACCTGCCCAGAAAAAGACAAAGTGTAATAAGATTATAGACAGGTCCTTTGTGCTATCAAGACTTCAGCTGTAGGCTTTCCTACAAGGCATCAAGAAAAAGCAGTAATTTTTCATCCACAACAAAATAATTTAGTATAAGCAGTCCCTAGAAGATGTGGGGTACAAAGAATACGAACATCTTTGGTACCTCTCTGCACGTTGCTAGCTTCCTTTCCAACAACTAAAGCAGAAATAAAGGTGCAGAAGAACTGGTGGTTCATGTCTACGGCCCTGAGGTACAAGAGTGCAATGCTTCCATCAAATTCCAAGATTATCTCCTGAATCTAGAGAAAATCTATACTAGTCTTATTAATAAAACACACACTACAATAATAAATAGATAAATAAATAGGAAATTAACTGTCCAAATTTTATTTTACTCTACAAAACTTTATTCTGTAGTCTTCTTTTGTAATCACAGGAGACTGCATTGCATTTTTAAAAACTGTCCAAAAGGACATTAATAGAAAAATGAAGTTCATATTTCTACATTTAAAATTTAACATCTTAAAATTGTACAATTTTTTCTGTTGAATCCTACCTAACTTCAGAGGAATCTGTCTAATGAGAAAGAATGGCTTTAATTAGCTCTAACAGTGCTTGGAATTTGTACATAATTTTATTAATAGTATATGAAGCTTGTGTTGAAATTCCTTGGGCAGAAAAGTAAAATTAGGAAGTACAAACCAGAGGTTAAAAACAAGTCAAAAGTGCCTGTGTTTTCTGCTAGCACCAGTGATTCTTCAAGTATGAGCATTTTTTTTATTAGTTGAACCACCTGAAAAATGCATGAAATTAAAGAGCAAGCTAACATATTGATTTTCTTGCCCAATGGTCCTCTGAAGGAAAAAATTGTTATGATAACCCACCATTGACCAAAACACATACACTTACTGGAAAAAAAAAAAAAAAAAAAAAAGTCAAATCCAGGCTTTCACAATATGTAAGAAAGGAAGGTCTATTTGACCTGGTCAAATACCTTCTTGATATCTAAGAAGCAGATCAGTGAATTTAACTGCATCAATGTGGACAAGTGGATTTCATTACATTTTGCTTTCATCATTATCAAGAAAGTCTCACCCTTTAATAAAAACATTGTGATCTCATTTTATTATTTCCAGGAGCTACTGCTTTTCTAGTGGCCAAATTTGGGGGTAGAATTTGAAATCCGCTTTTATATGAAAAACTTGGCTAGCATATCTAGCTACACAAAATATTTGTAACACTCATATATCCTGGGCTGCCTGGTTGACCTCTAGAAAAACTTTTCATTATTTGTCTGTTTTATTTTTGCCCACAGATGCTCTGAGTGGTGGAGTGTTGTTACAGTCTGAAGAAAGGATCTTTAGGAAGTGCACTCAATGTAACATGATTTCAAGAGCTATTAGAGTTTTTAACCATGCAGGATGCTGTTCAAAATCTGGACCTTTATGATAAATAACTTGCTAAAAGATTGCGAAGAAACTCATAAAACTGAAAGATCAGTATTTATTTTCTCTCTTGGTGACTTATGTGTCTGATGGTAGATCATCCATACATACCATACTGCTCTGCTTTTTAGAAGGGAAACTACAACTATTGTTGTGGTTATTATTATTGTTGCTGTTGTTTTTCTCAACAGGGATTATAATCCAAGACTCCCTAACAAGTGCAAGCACTAGGGAAGTTTACAGTTATTTACCCATGTCTTGAATTTACTATTGTATGGCACAAAATAGAACTGACCTAACTTTCTCTCATAGTCTAGTAATTACAGCAATCTTGTAGAAAGTAACAGTTATAGCTTAAAATCATTGCTCTATGGAAGAACTGAAAGTGAGTCTCAGGTGGGTGTTCCAAACATAGTAGCTGGGGGAGCCAGTCCCATCTTCTGCCAGTGCTGTCTGTAAGTGATGGGGCTGCCAAGGGCTCTGAAATGAAATAGAAACCAGGATATTTCTTTGTCACTCAGAGTTACTCAATTATTTGTCAGTTTGGTTTTAATGTCAAGAAGGTTAAAATCATAAAAATACCCAGAAATGGCTAAATCTGTTTGTCCTGCTTCTAGAATATTATAGGTTGCCCCAGCTGGGCAAGTGGATGGCTTAGATCTGATGGTTTGTAGCAACATGGCAATATCAGGAATTTCACATAAAGCAGCTGTAGATATATAGATACATACATATATATATATGCATATACATATGTATATATATACGTATACTTATTTATGTATCGGAGGAGGGAGCATTGCTTATCTGTGATAGTCTGGCCAAAGAGCACCCCCGATGCACAGGTGTATTCCAGGCCTGATCTAGATGCACAGCTTACTTTCCAGGAGAGTACTGTAATTATGCACCTTTAGTCCAGGGTAGGGAAGGGATAACTTCCATTCTATTATCTATCCATTATGCAGCTTGAAATGTGAGACCCAGGGATAAGAAAGGAGAAATGGAGTTTGCATTCACTCTCAAGTTAAAGAAGTTGCCTAGATTTGGTGCACGTTTGTTTCAAGCATACCCCTGGTTAGGGACGTGCTTTTGCAATGTTGCCTAATGTAGAATACCAGGAGGGCACTCAGCCTTCTTGAGGGATTTCACTGTGTCTGTGGCTGTGGTGCAGAAGACAGACACTCTCACTATCACCAATTTTGCCAGTAGCAACATTTTGAAAGGAAAGAGTGAGCTCTGCTGAGCTCTTAGTAGGCATCTGCTCACAGCTAAGGATCCAAAGCTGTGGGCTCACAGGGATAACAGAAGAGTCCAACAATAGCTTTATGTCACGGTATTAACTCCCAGTAATCCTTGCTCCACATGTGGGCTCTTGCTACCTTTTTAACACAGCCAGTTCTCCCAGGTGGATTAAATCTGGATTGTCTGTTCCTCACTGGGGACACACTGTTAAGAGTTCAGCTCTGAGACTCTTCCAAGTCCTCTTGTCTTGTTTCTTTCTCCTCCGTGACTTCAGCAGCTCACACTGAGCATCTTGATTTCTGATGGATCTAATTCTTCTCATATGGGAACCTGAGCTTTGAATTCAGGCTGGGGGCTCCAGGAGGCAGCAGTTTTGCCCACTGCAACTCGGTGGTTAAATTCTCTTTGTGGATCCAGAGTGAGATTTTCAAAGTTGAAAATGTCAATTTGTTATCTAGTTCCAACTGAAAGTCTGCCTTTGAGATGCCCAATTATGAAACAGTTTCTATTAACAGGAATAAAAATACTACATAAAACAACTTTTATTCTAGTAGCTTTTATATACCAAGAATGTTTTTAAGCACTTTAGTCAATGGGGTACTATTTCCAGTGGTCTTACAAGATTTAATTAAGTGACCATCAAGCTGAGGAACAAGGGTTCCTAAACACCTTTAATCCTCCAAATAGTTTTATGGGATGCCACCACTTGGGCTCTAACATCTGAGGACCATGAGCAGGGTAAGAGAAGAGTTTGACAGTAAATTGGTAGTTCATCATAATTTCACTCTCTGTTTTCTGAAGTGCTGGTGTATAATACAACTGCCAGTATAATACAACTGCCTTACTGCTGAATTTACCAGCAATTCTGCGGTCATTTTCCTGAATTCTTGGGGTAATATTTCAATTAGTATTTTCATAAAGAGTTAGTATTATATGCACTGTAAACCAGAAGTGTTCTTGATTTCATGATCTATACAGGAAATACTAGTTCTTACATGATCTTATACAAACTTACTAACCTATGTTCTTGCATGTCCTTGAGCTTTGCTGCAAAAAACATTTTGTCTCTGAGTAAAGAAGTCAGGGAGTTAGGATAGTGCTTACAGTTTCAGATAGCATTACAGTTCAGCTTTCCAAAAGAGAACAAACTCCCAGAAGATGCTGCCTTCTTCAGGATGATATATTTGTGCAGCTTGAATATTGCTTTGCAGGAAAATAACAAACCAGTCTTTCTTCTCACTCTTTCGAGATTCTTCAAAAGCATCTAGGAAAAGCCCAGGAAACACATTTGCCATTTTTGGGGTCAATGCATAACAAAAGTTTTGCAGTGAAAATTCTTTTCTTACATTTTCTTACTTTAACAAGCACCTTGTAACTCTTCAAATGCACTCACTCATCTCAGCATAAGTATAAGCTACTTGACTCACTCTAAAGTCTATGACTTGCTTCAGCTCAAAAAGTGAGGGAAAGACACACAAGGAAAGAACATCATCTGTCATTAATGTGTCAATGTAAACCAACCTGTGTACTCACCATAGAAAGGAACTATATTAAACTGTACAATCTTCAAAAGTTGTTGATAGAGTCATCTTGATTAGAAAAATTCTGAAACTGACATTTTTATATCCGAGGATCTGCCACTGTGAATGTTTCTCCATTGAATGCTTTGCATTGATTTTTCCTTCTGCAGACCCAACAGAGGGTGTTACTTCGGAGCTTATGTATTTGTACTACTTATTCTTGCCTTCACATTATTCAGCTGGGAAATAGTTGCACTTTCCCACACTGATGATTAACCACCAGTTCTTCATTTAAACTATCCAGTGCTCTCTGATTTGCTGTTATCAACTATTGCTGATTTGCTTTTGGTTTCATAGGAAGGCCTTGTTTCTTTAACTGTTATATAGTATCTGATCCTATTGAAATTAGGAAGTTTAGAGTGATTTAGAAGAGTGCTTAAAAGTCCTAGCCTAACTTTAAGCTCATTAGCTCTAAGAACTCAAGTGTTTCAGAATAAACATATGTTCAAGACCAATATACTGATTTTTGGTCATAAAGCCTACAACACTTCATGGTTAAGTTGACTCCAGGAGCTTAGCATGATATACTAACTTCATTGGAACTGTGGAATAGAGCTCCAGAACAGTGTCAGATTTCAGTTCTAGATTCTGCCCAAAGTTAACCTGGAAAAGATGTAGCACCTCTGTTTCCCTTATCTTTTAATGAGAATTAAGATTATATATACATATATATNATTTGTAATTAAACCAATAACACATTCGATTAATACTTCATTGTACTAAGCAGAAGCAAATCTGATTAAAAGTATTTACCTTTGAGACTAAAATGTCAGTGTGAATTGTTCCTTACAATTTTTTTATCATTTATTATTGATAAGACATAGTTGTTCCATACAAATATAAGGATTATCTGTAGATGATAAAGAATATTACAATTATGGATAATAATTAGAACTGACATTTTGCTGTTCAAGCTGGTAGCAGAGATTTGAACTGTAGTTATCACTAAGGAATTTAGCTGCAAGGAATGGATACATCCATTTATAAATACTTGAGGCCTTCAAATACTTCAGTCAATCTTGAGTCACATACCAAATCTTGAAACGTTGTCTTTACACATTACAATCAAAGTCACAATTGAAGCTGATGCCATTCTGCTAGATAAAGGGCTGAAAAATTATTCATATTATTTTATTTAGTGAGATCTGCTTTTCAGGAATCTAATTCAAAGAGAAGTGGACATTTGAAATATGCCTTTCTACACCCTTGTTGCTATAATTGCTATAGATCAAATTAGAACTCCAATCTTATCAAAACACTTACAGCAGCTCCTGTTGTGATATGAACAGTGAATAAAGTTACTACAGAATCATTGCATCTTGACAGGAATATTAAAAATAAATCTGTTCTTTCAGTCATGTGTGACCTTGATAGTGAACAATTAAAATGTATGAAGTGACTGACCAGAATGTCAGTGTGCTATCTCCTGGCAATATACGAGAGACAGAAAGATATTTCAGTCCAGGTATAAAGTGTATTTTAACTACTTCTGAATCTCATGGGTAATATTTGCCCCAGAAAGTTTGATATGTTAGTGCAGATATGGCTGACAATGAAAACACAATGTTAATAATTGTATAACGCTGAGTCAAAATATTGTTTAGAGGAGGCAGAAGCAAAGAGAAAACTCTTTAAGAAAAGTCAGAAATTCTTTTCAACCGCAAGTGAAGCAAGTTGCTCCAGAAAGAGAAGTAGAGTACATTTCTCATCATGATCGCAAGTATTGACAAAGGTGGAGAAAACAGTATTCCTTAGCATGTGAGGTGCATATTAGGCTTGGGTAAAATAAATAAATAAATAAATAAATAAATTGGCATTTAGACAGTATCAACATCAGGAGGAAAACGAAATCCCTTTATTGTTTCAACTGTTTATGTTGGGTCACTCTCACACATTGTATACTGTGTTATTTTCCTCCTCTTTGATCTTGATTCAGCTTCTATTAAAGATAACAGAAACCAATGAAAACTGGATCAGGCCCTGGTGGATAGTAGGGTGTTATTAGCACCAAATTTCCTCCTTCATTTGCAGCTCCCATCATTTGTATACTGAATGTTTCCTTGTCGCTTTGTAATTTGAGGGCTCCCGTCTGTTAATTTGCTCCCTGTATGCTGTTTCAGGATGTTATTGCTGTTGCATGCAGCCTGTCATTTCAGGGATGCTCAGACTTCATTTTGGCATCTGAGGAGCTGGAGGAGTCTCTGGAAGCTGTGGAGGTTCAAAAACAGAAGAGAGCCTGAGGGCAGGGAGTGTGGTTTCTGAGCAAGCTGGAGGCAGTCAAAGGATGTGGTTTTGTGGATGGAAAAGAAGCTGGATAGAGCTCAGGAGATGGTCCTTCATAAAGAGCTCTGACAAAACCCAGAGTTGTGGCTATTGATAGTGCTCTGGTTTTGATGCTGTTGCAAATTTAGGCACAGTAGTGCTGCTTTCATATCAAAAGAATTGCTTAGTAAAAGAGGAAGAGGGAGCAGTAGCAGAGAGATCCTTCTACGAAATAATGAACAGAATAAGTTGGCTCAAATGATCTCTGAAGAAACTTAGGCTTTCTGGGATTTCAGTAAGCTTAGCTAAATCACTGTTTGAAATTTGTGTTGCAATAGAAGCATCAAATAAAATGGATCCTATGAAATCGCAGTACAATTTAA
>VXAL01017269.1:152567-182520 GCA_013399475.1 Chauna torquata
GATGACAGGCTAACTTTAAAATCTGTTTTAAATCTTCAGTTTCAACAGTAGAGTAATGTACTTTCTCTAGAGAAGGCATGGCACTTAAAAAAAGAAATGAAAGCAGTAAAAACTAGAGAATATTTTTAATGTCCACCCTTGATCATTCACATTAAATTGTATATACATGTATTAGAATCAATTAAATGAAGGCATGCCTTCCTTCCAACACAGAAAAGAATTAAGTAATACATTAAAAGTAGATAACCTTGTTTGCCTCCTACTCAACCTTTCTTCATCATTCTTAATAGCAAACATCTAGCTATTGATTAGTTCATTTTAAATGCTACTAAGGTAAATGCCATGCTGCTTTGAACTGATGAAAGTATCGAACAAAGACAAATCATAGTAACTGAGGAATGCAGATCACAAGAACCAAACAGAAAAAATGCGGAACGTAACCTTTTCTGTCATGTAAAATCTTAGAAAGGAAAGAAAACGCATGTTAGGGCAGTCAGAGAAATTTAACTTAACCGAAGGCAGATCCCTCTCATCTCCTTCATTCTGCCTTGTAGTAGGGACTACAACTTCATTCTAAATCAATACATTTTCTCAGGCAACATGATTCCATCATAAATCATCATTTGCACAATGTGTTTCTGTTAATAAATCTGCAACTAGAAGGGATAAAGAGGAAACTGGTTAACAATAAACTATGCTGTTAAACTAGGGCAGAAACAATATAAAACACGAGGTTATTATTGACACCTGTACCTACAACATGCTCTCTATCTATGTCAACTGTTGTGGAATTAAATGAACTTTCTCCCATATATAGATGTCTGTAAAGTTCAAGCTGATGCTCAAGACAGTGAAAATGCTGAACCCAAACTATTCATGAAGAGATGAGGTTTAATGTATATAATTTAGCTGCAAACCTGGCCAACTGCATCTCGAGCAGATTTTCAACAGCTTCTCATAGCAAGGCAAAATTTGACACAAATACATATTTTGTGGTTTGGATGTAAACCTAAGGAACTTATTACCCAATAGACTAAAAATTTCCTTTGAAACCTCAAGTGCATGCTCAATATAATCAGTTATAAAGCTAAAAACACCAAACTGGGTAAAATAAAGGCTAGGCTAACTGATGATAGTATAAACTATTGATGGTCCACAGAATCTGGAAGTCTGGGGGTTATACACTTCTATCCTGGACAGAAACAGTGCTTTTAAATCTATATATAAATAGACAGTTCCCCTTCCCCCCAAATTAGGAATCAAAGCTAAAATTGTTCAATCCTAAGTTAAGAAGAAGCTTTCAAAACCACAAGTGAAAATCATATTCCACTTCTTTTTAATGACAGCTGGACTCCAAATTGCTGGCTAACACATGTAGAAAACTGTGCCATTATGCAGGATTGCTTGAAAGCCCAGAAAATGGGAAGAAGTAGGTACAAGTCCTTAGACTACACTGATTTCTCTTTTTGCCTTTGAAAAACTGCTTTGTGGGCTTATACGTGCCAAAAAACTTTGCTCCATGTCTCCTCTCCAAAATAAATTCCCCTTTTGACACCTTCCTTCCTGATTATTACCACCCTTACACACTTTACTGCTTCCAGAACTGAAAGCAAAATTATGCATCAGCCATGTACTCTGAAGCAGAAAACATAGCTTCTAAATAAAAGGGTCAATTTTCCAAAAGGTTCAGGATCTTTCAACACTAAATTAGTAGAGGCATTTCTTGCTTATGAATCTGAATAAAGACTTGGGAGGTTGTGTTTTATTTAAATCTCGGAAGAAGTCTTCTGTCATGGTCTTTTGATCTGCCAGTTATAAAATAGTGTACATTGTAAAGAGGGTGTTGCTTAAGAAAAGACCAGATTCTGCCAAATTTCCCCGTGTAAGGGAATGGTATTGCACAAGTAAACAGAACATATTCAGCTTTCTTCATTAGGACTTCTACAACAGTCAGCAAGCAGAGCTTCTAGATTCATTTATTAGTGTTAACATATCTATTCAGCACGTTTGTGTTTTGTTCAAACATTAGGAAAACGTTCATACGTTTGTGCCTAACGTCAGTGTATCTGCCTGAAAAATCTCTGTGTGGAGGGAATTCAGGGCAGCCCCTACAAACACTTTCTTTTTCCTTATTCAGGAACAAATAACAAAAGTCCAGTCCTGAACCAAATATTGTCTTCACTCGATAAATTAGTTAATCACCTCTCACATCTTGTTGATTCAGTGTCAATCAAAGGCAATACTGCTGCTCACTTACTTGAAGCTGAATTGTAGCTTTAAGCATATGCGTAAGTGCTTTTTTGGACAGATGCCAGGGTTTCTTGGGACCTTGCCATGTCAGGCCCCTGGTGAATACATTTTTTCTCACATGAGCCATATTTCCAGGCTCAGACTTGCATCATTCAGCATGCTGACAGCTAAACATCTCAGAGCATAGGTGAGAGGGGGCTACCCTGTGCCAAACACCCTTGACTTCTTCTTGTGCTCAATGCTGTGAGCACAGCAGAGGTCAGTAAGATTGGAGAATCTACCCCCAGGGGAATACAACTGTCTATGTTACTGCTAAATATCCTACACATGCAAAACAAAATGTATTTGAGCACTTAGAGGAAGAAGCTAGGCATGGAGATATGCAAATGAAGGAAAAGGTACAAAATATACTTTGATGAAAAATTTAAAAATTTCCTGGGTAATAAAATTTACTAGGCTATTATTGGGTTAAATCTTATCCTTATTCTCCGATTATATTACTGTGCCTGTTTAGGCAATAAATTATAAATTTATAAGTTATCTACAACCTTATGAATTTTGCCTCATGTTTTCTAACTATTTTGAAGGTCTGGCAGCCTTACCTGATCTTCTGAGCAAAAATGCCCAGGTCACTTCCACACGCTACGCGCAGTGGGGATGGGATACCCTGGCTGCATCTGGCTTATGCAATTGTGCATAAGGTATACAGTTGCCAGCAAGTCTGATATACCCCAGAGTTGATCTGCACATGCTTCTGAGAGACATTCAGGACACAGTGGATTGATTTAGTGCCATACCCAAACATTCAGTCATGTCAGGTATCTCCAGCTACCAGCCCTATTTGTTTGGGGAATTGCATGTATGGGCAATGCTGTGTAAATCTGTATAAATAATGGAAGGGACAATTAGATCTCAGGTTTCAGGTCTAGTGCCTGTGGAAGAGGGACTTTGAGCTTCTGGTGAAATATTCTTTCATGTATATATATAGATTTAATGCAATCTACATTCTCAAGGCTGTTGTTTTAAATGGAGAATGCTTGGGGGGTTGCCTTCGGTCCAAAATCCTAGGGAATGGGTAGTTCAAGGCATCCATTCTGCTGGTGAACGGAGAATAGCCTAACCTAGTCTCCACCTGAGGCAAGCATATCATGCTCTCTCAGAGAAAAGGCCCATGTGACATGAAAAATGCAGGAGAAATGCCTTTGGGGGTTGAATGATTACCAAAGAAAAGGAGTATTAACATCTTGCCAAATATTCCCCTCCCTATATGCTCAACTTTTATTCAAAATGAAATATTCTGTAAAATATTTAAACTACTTTCTCTCAGTTGAGGGAGTGATGGTTTACTAATAATGCATTAATTAAGAGACCGGAATGCCATTGCAATACCTTATAGAAACAGCACTTATTTTTAGAAAAAGGTCAGTATAACTAAGGCAGTGATATTTCTTACAGTTTATGAAGATAAATTTATGCAAATATTGACTGTAATCTTCTTATAAAACATAAAGTGCATATTAAGTTCCTTTGCCTACTAATGTATAGCCTTTTTTTTCAAACCAAATTTCTTCAGTGTGGTTTGGACTCAGGATTCCCAGTTTATTCTGCCTTCTCATGAAGATTTAACAATGGTAATGTGTCTGGCACAAACCTTGATTCTTTACAGTAGAAAAATATCATGAAAACAAAGAGTGTGGGAGGGCTCAGGAGCTTAGAAAAATAACAGTTCACAATAATCTCTTTTTTATTATTATTATTAATAAAGTTGTAATTTTAATGACAGTGGCAAAAAAAAAAAAAAAAAGCTTATATATGATGAAAACAAGGGCCAGAATACAGAATATTTCATTTCCAAGATTGCAAAATATTCACTACCTTCAAAATGCTGTTCTAAACATATAATAGATATACATGTGCTGTAAAGGCATCAAAGCGTTTACAGAGCCTAGTATACAAGTTCTTGTTTCAGATCCCATCCAGACATGCAGCAGTGACAATTCTTTCCCACAGGGATAAATGCAGTCTTAACATGAGTGAGAGGAAGTCAGAACTTCTTGGCCAGTGGTCTCTCATGGGCCATACAGTAAATGTATGAAGGCCACCTCAAATCTCACATAAGCCTCCTCCTCCACTAAATCTGTTGCAATACTGTCTACTGAAACTGGTGGCTAACAGATTGTGAATTTTGGGAGTGAAGACTTGCTGTCCAGTAATTTAAAGGGAAAAAAACGGGGCAGGGGGGTTGGGGGGGTTGGGCAAGTTCCAGTATTAGCATGTGTTAGATAACAGTACCTCATCTAAGAGTCCGAGCTCTGACTCCATTTCCTCAAAGACAGTATCAGTCCTAGGAAGTAAAGGCATTCCTGCACAACTGGAGTTAACACATCTGGCAGCAAATAGAGTGGAAATGAACAGTCCAGACCCTCTTACTGGCCATCTTTCATCATGGCAGGAGCATGTTGGGAAGATGATGTGGCAAAATCTGCCACATGTCTCTCGCTGATCTGTAGAGGACCTTGACCTATCAAGGTCAAGGTTGCCTCAATTGGGCAACCCTTCTGAACATCTGATTTGAAATTTTTATTTGACCTTTGATGATGTTTAAGCTGGTCTTTGACAACAATGGTCATACACAATCCTAAATGAAACAGTTGTCGGGTTGCTTTGTGTGCGTGTGTGCGTCTGTGTGTGTGAGAAAAGAAAATTTATATTTTGAACACCTCAAAATTGTTTCAGCATTTGAAAGTCCCTTTTGTCCTCTTCAGCCCTTGAATCAAAGATGCTTTCCAGGAATTTGTTGCTTTATTGGCAATGACATCCCACATACTTTCAATCAACTTCCAAGGTCAAAACTGAAGTAGAACAAGGCTTCAACAAGCATGAATTAAATATTATGAATTTATTAAAATTAGCTGTAGATCTGCTAAATGAAATATTAAAAAAACATGTTTATTTCTGTCTTAGCAGGAGGGGAAAGACAAGACAATGTGGGATTTATCGGTGTTACTTTGATAGAATGAAATGTATGCTAATATCTCTGTGCTTTTATATATTTTTAATTTCTCTACTGGACTTTAATAAGGATTTTCTTTCTTTGTGTCTTCTACCAGACAGTGATATGCAGCATATAAACTCATTCCATAAGCTGAGATTGTATTAGATCAACAAAAATTTTAGGTTTTTTTTTTTTTTTTTTTAATACTAACCATGATTTTGTCTATTCCTTCTTCTGACCACACTGCTATATAGAAGGCTTCCTCAAAAATTGCTCTCCAGGTTCATGCAGATTAACTGTAACAAAGGAGCTTCCCTGACAGGTTTTAGCCCTCCATTGCATTCAAAGAGTAATTTTTTCCCTTTCTGGTAGAAGACATCCATTGAGAGGGGGGTCTGAACAACAACCATGAATACAAACACTCCCTAGTTTGGGGTGAGCTTGGATCCAAACCAAAATTTGCAGCTGGCACCCATCTGTAGTTACGACACAATATTGAACAAGTTTGCAGTAGTGTAAATTGGCACACTTTCATGGACTTCAAAGGAGCCGTGCCAGTCTGCAGAAGCAGAGGCTATGGATAATCTTACCTCTGAGAAGAAAGAAATAAAAGAGGCTGGGAAATCAAAGTAGATGGAGGAAATATGAAAATCCAGATCAAACCAAGAAATAAAAACAGACCCTGAAAGTTAGAAGGCCTAGTGTGATGCAGACACATGTACATGTTCGGGATACAGTTGTGGCTTTTAAGCACTTGGCCTTGTCTGTTCTGTTATATTTTATTCCAATGAGTCCTCAAGAAGCAAAGAACCCCTTCATTTTTCTAAGAAAAACTAAAACTCCCATAAAGTTATTGCTTTAACCATCAGCTTTTTTTTTTTTTTNTTAACCACCAGTTTTTTTTTTTTTTTTTTTAAACAAGCGAAAAGATCTAAAGCTTCTTTGAGAATCCATCAACAGTTTTCACTCACTGGGTTGACAACTTGGTCGCTGCTTCATTCTCAGAGTTGGAGCACATACAGACATTCTCTGCTATCCTTTCCTGCAATAGGGTACCACAACACTTAGCAATCTTCATCCTTCAGGCAGGTTTGGAAATACTAACTAAATTCCTATAAAATTCTCATGAAGAAGATGAGTTGTCTCATCCACCTTTTTATAATCACCAAGCCTGGCCAAGGTTAAATAACTTGACTGAATTCAGAAAACCAAACAGCCAGGAGGAGAATCCAGAGGTTTTGTCTTTTATACCTCTGCTGACAGCACTGAATTATGTTTTCCACTCTACAGGTCTGAATTTGCATATACATTTTTGTGAATTAAGGTGTTTAATGTTTTAATTATTTGATTAAATTGAGTCCTGGATTTAGACTAGGAATATTCGAAATTGATTACAGAAATTTTATGTTTCTTTTTCAACAGAAATAAACTTTTGTAAAGATAAAGGAAACCGTAATTTTCATATATGATATTTTGTCATGTTATTTACCATGCATTGTTTGTTTGAAATGAATGTTATGGTTGTTCCACTCATCTTCTAGGACACATTTGTATATAAATACCTTATTTCTGTGGGATTCCTTTAGTAAAATTTGCTAATATAAACAAGATCACTTTAATATAAACAACTCACTTTCTAGTTTTGACAACCTTTTTAAATTCCCCAACTTCAACCCCCCAAAACTGTTTTGGAGTCCCATTAAACCAACAAGGAAGGAATATATATTGCAAATATAAAGAGTAACTATATTAAGCCTGACAGGCGTTGTTGTGGTGGTGGTGGTGGTGGTGGTTTTTCCTTTCAAAGGGTTTTTAAAGCTTTGCTGAATATGAGCTCTCTTCTTCCCTCAGCTAAACACTGAGACAAGCCACCACGGGAATGCTGCCCTGTGATGTGATTCTGGCAGTGCCAGGGACATTAAACAAGGACACCCGTCAAATCTGAAGGGTGCCATATCCTACTGAGAGTACAAGGATTATGGAATTAGAGGTTGGTCCCTTGCTTTTAACCAGGCAGCTCATTAGCAAGTCTTTGGAGTAAAGTTCCCCCCGTCATATACACTGAGGCTAAAGAAATGAAGGCAAGTGGCCAGAAATCTGAGCACTTGTGTATATTTTGGAAAGAAAATTATGAAAACAGCAAAGTGATGCATGCTCAGGTGCCTGAGCGCTCATGGCTGTGATGTGGAATTGTCTAGAGGTTCATTTAACATGAGACTTAGGTTAATGGTTTCATCCAGGCACTGTTCAGACACAGTGATATTTAGAAGATGATTGCTGCTGGGAGATCACAACAGAGTTAGCAAATGTGCTGGTGAGCATCAGTGAAAGTAGGCAAAATTAGCATTTCCTTCTCAAATAAGACAATTATAACCTTATCCTTCTCAAAAAAATGCCAGTTGGTCTAATTAGATAGAGACAAAGAAAATGCAAAGCTGGGACCATAGATCTGTAACAATGTATGCCATAGCCTATGTGTCATCTCTTCTGTCTTTATAAGGTCTTGATCTGAAGATTTAAAGCCTTAGCAAGAACTGGATTGCACAAAAAAAAAGTAAGAAAATATCGTTGTCTGTTAAAATATCATTTTACTGAGAATAAAATTAAAAAAAAAAAAAGTTTCTGTTGAGCTACTGAACTATTTTCCAAACACTCCTTGAGATATGGAGACTCCTTCACCTCTTCATTCCTCTTAAGTACCTCCATTCTGGCAGCACAAATAACCTCTGTGCACCTGCTCAAAGGTCACCTTTTCAGGTTGCACCTCTTCAGCCTGCTTCCCTGCGTACGTGTGGAGCAGTGTGCAATGCATGCGTGTGCAGAAACGAGGGCTCCAGGCAGCAATCTAGTGGCATAGCTCTACCCCACATAAGCAGGAAATATAAGCATTGCTTCAAATGTGCGCTTGGGCATAAACCAGGCTAGATAGGGTGCTGTGACATAGCCTGTGGTGTCAAAGCCAGGCAGGGAAAGGTGAACTGGATTTTTTTTTTTTTCGTTCTTGTGTACCATCTAGACAGTTTTTCAGCAAGGGCTATAACCACAAAACAAAACAAAACAAAAAGGATTGGAGAGCTACAGTCTCCATGGCTGTAACAGCTACATTTTAGATGCCAATTCTGTTTTAGAAATGAGAGAATTGGTTTCCCTAAGAGACTTGGACACCTATTTGCCAATTTATCTGTCATTAAAAGTGCAGACCCTTAGAAACTCTCATATAATCCTGCCTACAATTATGTGAGCAAAATACAGACCCCAGGCTACAGTCCAGTCTGGAAGCAAAGCCCCCTTTCTGCCATGCTGAGGTTGTTCCCATTTGTATATCAGGAAAAAGCATCCCCTGGCCTGCCAGATGTTTAGGTGAATTTACCTTAATTCTTTGAAACTGGTACTCAACATGCAGTGATAAGCATATAAGAAGTCAGCAAGCAAAATGTGTAGTTTGTAAGAAGATAGTCCCTGCCCCCACTGAAAATAAGATTGCCACATTGAAGGAAATGAGTAATTCAGAATGATTACTGGATTGAACTGAGCACACAAGCACAGAAATATCCTCATCTTCTCAGCAAATTATCTGGCTAAAGCAGAAGTGCTGCCATATGAGTGGTACTGTATTAAGAAAGAGGAAAAAATGATATGGCTACAGGACTTGTTAGTCCCACCTGACTGATATGCAGGGTTTAAGGAAACAAAATTTCAGGAAAGAAAGAAGAAAATATTAAAATTAAACTCTATATAACCATATAAAGCTAGACGTTAGATAGAAGATAGATGGATGGATGGATAGATAGATAGATAGATAGATAGATAGATAGATGATGCATAGATTTTAATCTATGTATCTGTTAACTTTATGTTTGCAACTTGTCTTTGGAAAGACAGCTTTTGCCTTAGAAAAATAAGGATGGCATAGCTATTTTGTCTTAACCTCAGTTAACCATGTGATACTGTAATTAACTGTGCACTACCATGCTACATGAGGAATTGTTAGAGGCTGGGGAAAACAGCAATCAGTAACAGGACAAGTACATGAAGAGGGAACCAGCCAAGTGTTAGGGCAACTGTAAGGACTAAGCTTTGGATGGAAAGCATTTGACTGCTTGAAGTTTCCTGCTGCTAGTCCCAGGCATGGATTCTTGGCTCTGGTTTTGTGTGATGCGTTTTTAATGCCCTTGGTAAGCAGAGAGCCAGAGTAGTGCTGATATTTGCTGGTGATACCGTGTCGGAGGGAACTTGACTCTGAAGGATAGCTGGGAAGAGGCATGCAGGAAGAACTGCATGACGTCGTAGGCTGGAGTAATTGAAATTCAATACTACAAAATGCAAGGTCATGCACTTACGGGCTAACAACAAAAGCCTCTGCTACAAGCAAAGGGCTCATTTGTTAGAAATGACTGAGGAAGAGAAAAACCTGGGTATATTAGCAAGTCACAGGATAACTATTAACTATCAAAGTAATGCAATTGCAAAAAGGCCAGCGTTAACAGGAGCAGTATTTCTAGCAGGGATATGGAAAAATTATTGCCACTGAACAAATGGATAGAGGGGCAGATGGAATTTGGCCAAATAACAGGAAGAATTATGCAACATGTATGTATATATATGGTCATTTGTAATATGAGGGATTGGGATTCATAGCCCAGCAAGCCTTTCCCAGCCTCCAGTTTGTGAGACTTTCTTTTCCTGCAGTCATCATGAGACCGGTGGTAGCTGCCTTCCCTTTCTGTGCCCTGCAACAGGGCACTCTGAGAAGTGGTGCAGGCATCATGTGATGCAGATCTCCATGGCTCTGTGCCCAGCTCTCTCCCAGGAAAGACCTGCGAGTCATCTGCGGTGTCTGCAGCCAGGAGGCTCAGTGCCATGGAGGTGCAGACTCTGCTGTGATGGGGAGGCAGAGGTCCTAACACAGGAGGGATCCTCTGCACGTGGGGTGCAGGTGGGGAGAGACCCCACAGTTGACAAGAAATGGTCACTTCTTCAAAGTGCTTGCAAATGTGTGAGTTGGACCTCTTCACTGGCTACTTTGCATATGTACTTAGTTTACAAGTAATTAAGAGCATCAGAACAACTATAACTGTATATTAATGGGATTTTTGTCTCTGGTCACAATATTTTCAGGGAAACACTTTAGTGTTTCCATACCTCTTTCCTATTTACTGCCGGATATCTTTTTTTTTTTTTCTTCTATCACATTCAACTGAAAAGTTGTTAGTGTATAAGATTGGATATTTAATGAAGATATTTAATTTCTTGCAAAATAATAAGCATTCATTCTAGGTTGGGTTTGAGTACGCAGACCTAGCTCACTTGAACGAGTAAGTCACCATGAGTTATCATGAGATTAAATGCTTAAGGAAGTACTGTTCAGGATAGGTGCGGGTTTTAGACTTGAAGTCATGATGTAAGGTTTGACAAACATCAGCAAAATAAAAGTGATTCTTCTGATTCAGGATAATGTTAGATGCCACAAACAGTGAAACAGGAATGTTCTGCCAAGGCATTTGGTGTGAGGCACAGTTTATATGCTTCCAAAGGCAGTTTGTTAGGAAGTGACTGGGGGGATCAGTGTAAGGATATGGAACCTTTTATCTGTAAGTGTCTAGTTCAAATCCTCTCCAGGGCAGATGTGGACGAGGACCTAAAGCACTGGAATGGTTGGAGCTGGGGTCATGGCTGTTCTTACAGTTATGTATGTGTTTAACAGCTTTGTTGTATGGAGGCTGGAAAGTCAGTGTTATTTGTTGGCCCACATGAAATAAGTTGATGTCCCTGATGCAATCCTACTCAGTCAGCACCAAAGGATTAAAGAGCAATGAAGTGCTTTTGCACATCTGGTGCTTCTCCCACTGGAGCATGGGTGAGTGACAAGCAGGGAAAAGCCTTACCTGCCTTGGGTAGAGAGGATTGCAGTCTCTAGTGCTGTAAATCTGGCACCTGTCACAAGCACTAAAGCTCATGTTACATAGGACAAACTTGGAGCTTTTTTTTTTTCTTTAATGTTTTCACAGCTACATCTAATCAATATAGTTTTCTCTTTGTTGTAGAGAGTAGTAATTAACTTTCTGTCCAACACAAGCACACTCTCATGCTGGTATAAAAGTCTGAAGAAGAAGAGGAAAAACAGTTTTGCCTAAACTAATTAGTGTCCTTCACCAAACTCATGCAATTACTGAGATTCCAAAAACAAACAAGCAAACAAAAACAATGTAGCATATCTTCATTTTATTACAAAGAAATACTAAGGCAGTAACAGAAAGTCCAGAGAGACTCTGGTCAAGCATTCATCAAGGTAACACTTTCAGGATTACACGGGTAAAAGTATGTACTCACTGTGGGATTAAACTGCAATGTCACAGCTTTGTGATTTGCCTCTGGAGAAAGAAAGGAGATCAAGAGCTTTTATCGTGTTCAGGTGCAAGCCACAGGAAATTAGGCTTGCTTTATAGACCATGATTTCCTGACTACACAAGCATAACAATAATTAGAAATCTTGCGGAGGAGATTATATACTGCAAATGTAGTTGTTTACCCCTACAACCCTATTGTGATGTGAGTTTCCAATAACATTAGTTACCCTGTATATTTTCCCTAGCTGAAACAGAGAAGAGAAAAGCTATGTGTTGTAAGACTTCATACTTCTAAAACTACATGGCTCATGAAATAAAATAGATGTCATAGGGCAATAAAGGAAATGAATTTCCATACAAGAGGTGGGAAAATCAGCCTATAACCTAATGAAAGTTCAGGAAACTATAATTTGTATGGATACAGCATTGCTATATACATATATATATGTATATATCACTTGTCTTTCTATACCATTTTCTATAGGTGCTTGACTGAAAAGTTGCTGCAGATCAGAGCCACCATAACATCCCAAACTCATACTGTCCTTGGAAGGGTAATCCAGAGACATTTAAAACAAACAAACAAACAGCAGCAACAAGGCAAAAAATAATAATAATAATTATAATTATAAAAGGCAAAGGAGATACATATATGAGGTTATTCTTAAGTTATAAAAAGAAAAAGATTGGGCATGTAGTGGATTCTGAGATGATATTTTCTGGTTGTGAGGCATCTGCAGAGATTTTTAGAGACAATCAATAATATTATTTAGAGTGGAAGAGATAAACCAAGCTTTGTAAAACCAAACTTGAGGAGATCATACAAATCATTTACAGATGAATGGTAGAAATGCCAAAGACACATTTCCTGCTTGAGTAGTAGTTACCAGAAGTTTATTGATGACAATTACACTCGTGTGTTGAACCTACCATACATGGGTATTTTCAGATTTTTATCCACTGTGTTGCACTGTGTTTTGAAAATATGCAAATGTGAAATATCCTTACTGCAATACATCGTGTCCAACAAATTAAGACAGCCTGTCAGATTCCCATGTGTTACTTGCAAGCTTGCTTTAATTCAGCTGAGCCATTAGATTGTTTTAGAAACACATTGTGCATATTATTTAGACACATGTCACCAGCAACAAGACAATAAGCACAATTGACGGCTGCCTTATAATGCAATGGCAAGGTGTGTGTTAGAGAGAGACAGTCTTCAACAAACAGAAGTGGAACAGAGCAATGATAAGAAGTTTTCCACAGAATAAAGGCTATATTGAATTAAGATTCTGACTGATTAGATTAATTAGTGAGTTTGAATCAAGAAGGTAAACTAATTTTTTTCCATTGCTTTGATTAATGTATCGTTAGTTATTAGCCCTAGGTTTGATATTTCACAACATAGATCTCATTGCTCACCACATTTTTCTTGTGTTTACTATTAATTATGAACTAATTATTACATAAATATAAGATGGGATTCATCTCACTTTCTTTAATGATCTAATACCTAGGCATCCACTCTTGTCACCTCAGCATTCGTTATCACTCTCCAGAGGACAATTTAGCCTATCCACTTTAGGTACCTTTTTCTCACATGAAGCAACCTGAATGATGCACTTTGTTAGACCCCTAACTTTTAAATGGCTACAGGGAGATGAATGGTACCCAGAAGGGCAACCCCTTCATCCTTGAAGTTGAGGATGAGGTGACCTCTACAAAAAAAAATAAAAGAACTCATTAGAATGGTTTAAAGAATAAGGATGAAATAAACACCAGTACCATGCAAACCACTGGGAGTTTTACTACCATCCTCAGTGGAGACAGGAGGTCACCTCGAGCCCCTGTATGAAGTTAATGCAGTTTTTATGTGATATTTTCTCAATTAGATGGCCGCTTGTAGAAGGCCATCCTACACTCCCCATCTCTCCTGATAGAAGCATAACACATGAAGAGGAATATGACTGGCAAATCCATTATATTATCTTGAACTCAAGTTTTTGATCTCTTTTTGGCAATAACAGTTTGTAATGAGTGTGGAAACTAGGCTGTATGTTGGAATCAACAGCAGCAAGGACTGAGGCCTCCTTAGCAGTTTTAATGTGCCCTCCATTTGTAAACAAAGATACATACATGATATCGAAACTACACAGGAACTATACTGAGCACTGTATTACCAGGAGAAAATGAGAGAAAAGCATAAAAACTTATAGTGGACATAATTAGATGACATAAAAATTCATGCTGGGCTTGATTTGGAATCTAATGGGGATGAAAATAATGCAAATGATGTCAAATGATATGAATTGATCATGTTTTAGGATGAGACCCATGAGTAAATATGCTGTGCATGTTGAGACTACATTTCTGTTTTCATGTGATGGCTCCAAAAGCATTTTTGTGTGCTTTACAAGTAATAAAATTATTTTCATGTTGGTCAACACCACAAGCTGAGAAGCTGAAAAATACCAACCACTGTGATCTATCTACCTATTGCTACTGGAAAGAGATCTCTTTCAGTGACAAACTGAATGAATTCAGCTAATTTTGTACTGGATAATACTAAAATGCTCTATGGCAGTATTGTCGTAGAGGTTGTAATCTTCAGGTGAGGGACAGTAATGTCCCAGGTCAACCTTTTCACAGTTGCAAGTGGATCCACAAAAATATCTTGTCCTTGCCTTGAATTCCCAGACAAGATTTTCAGTTGTTGTATGAGCAGGTCCTGGAGTTTTGCACTTTCAGAACCTATTTTCCTGAAAAACCTTGAACAGAAAATTTAAAAGTTATATGAGCAAGACCCTGGTGTGATGGCTCTACATAGAGCACTATGGAACACCCAGTATGTATAAAAAGTTATTGAGCTCTTACGGCTAGGGAAATTGTTCCTGCGGAGGAGGAAATTCATACATCAGATTCGTTTCAGTGAAAAGGTGAAAGCTAGTATTTAAAATTTGTCTCTTTTGTCTAATGGTGACAGGAGGGGAGCTACTGTCAGCAGTTTTTTGTCCCAGGAAAACTAGAAAGAACAGGAGTTGCTACTTATACCTTTGACCTGAGATCTGAAACATACCTATAACTACTGCATTACATGTTTTTTATGGGTATCTATTTAAATTACTTTCATGAATTTTTATTGTGGTACATTATGTCCAGTTTGGAATAGATTAAGCCTTAGTTAAAACAGAAGGATAGAGAGATTAAAAGGGAAGGAAGGCTTTTCATATTATTATCATAGTAGTGTTGGTCACTAAATGAAATTTGATATCTTAGCATTTGCCCAGAGCAGAAAGAGAAATTAATGATGAAGACAAAGTTACTTAAAAAAATAAAAAAAATAAAAAAAAAACTTAACCGTTTCCTCAAACATGACAAACAGAAGACAAAATTCATCATTCACAGCCATCAGGGTTTTTAACCAGTTTCCTACTAAAAATCCTCACCTTGCATCCCCTTGGGCCACAATGTAATGGCTGTTCAAGCTGCCACAAGCTCTTTTTCCTACCTCTCATTTCTCCTTGTTTTTCAAAATCCAAGCACGTTTATTCAAAATAAAGCAGATTCCTGAGCCGCATTGCATTTGTCTTCAGCTTGGACAGAGTTTTGTCTATTTCTTCAGCTTCCTTCTTCTATAACAGAGGTTAATGACTTTTTAGAGTTATCTTAAATGAAAGGTAGCGGTTAAACCTAATAGTTCCACTGAATTTTAATCCAGGCTATAACAATGTTTTAAGACTTTCTGAAAGTAAGTTTAAAGTTTTACAGGGCTATTAAATGTTAACCTGGCCTTTGACAGCAATAGTGTGGTTTCATCAGCTCACACTACAAAGAACTAAGAAAGATGGAGCGCAACATGAGCTTCCCATTCCCACTCACATCCACCAATACTACATTTAGGATTTAGATACTGTTTTCACATTACTGTGAGATCACTGGAAACCACAGGGAATCCCACTAGAAATCCTGCCAACCCCCTGCACCTCTTCCCCTGCTCTAAAAAAAGTTGGTAGCAAATATATCTGTTTTTCTGAAATCCTTGAAGGTTCATTACCCCCCTTCAATTTGTTAAAACTCAGAATTAAGGTAGTCATATAAAATTCCTAAGCAGACCATTCAATTTCTTTCATACTACCATACAGTACCATGTTAACACAGACAAAATATTACACAAATATGCTAGCATTTTTTTCAACTTGAACTGTTGAAATAAAAGCAAAGAGAGATGTATTTGGTCCTGGTTCATGCCAGAAGAGAATGCTCTCCTAGAACAGTTCTCTGTCAAGTCCAGCTTTTAATAGAAGTGGTTGTGGAGCTCCCTTCATCTAGTAGGTTGACAGGTCTAGTGTTAACTTTCATCCTTTCATGCTTACTTAGAATCCTTGTGACAAAATAAACCATTCCCTTCAGTCGTGGAATTTCCGTTTTGCAAATAATTGGGATCTGTTACCATGCTCATCTTAATTCTCATTTGGTGAATCCAAATATATCAAAATTTCTTCATTTCTTTCCCTGTAAAGCAATTTTTCCAGTTTCCTTTTTCTCTTCATTGTATTTTTCTGAATTCCTTCCAAATCATCAGTATCATTCTATTATTAAACTTGACCAAGGGTTTACACAGCTTTTATTAATGGCATACCTAGTAGAGAGATCCATAAATTGTTCATATATCAAGTAGGAGGATTGTTTGTATGTAATGCATATGAGGGAGACAAGTATAATATAAAAGATCATGGAAAAGAATTAAATATTATCCTAATTAAATAATTTATTCCAGAATTGGTAGATAAACTCATTTTCTTGAGCATGATACGAGAAAAATGTTAATTTCTGTCCAAGTCAGTTTTTCCCAAACTATAGGTCACAGCTGTGAGTAATTAGGATTAGTAGGTTTGTGAGCCCCACAGAAATGTGATAGGCAGTGTGGAGGGTGGCTGGTGCCAGGAAAAAAAAAAAAAAAAGAGGATGAGGAATCACTGATCAAACAGATACATACTATGACTTGCAAAACACAACAGAGTGCTGCCATGAGCAGGGAGTGCTTCTTGTGGGTTTCTACTCCCAGCCAAACACTAGCCTAAGCTAGAGCAGCTCAGAGTCTGGTCCAGCGCCTTCCTGGTAGCTCCAGAAGTGGAAGAGGCACCGTTCTGAGCACAGCAAGAGCATGAGGGGTGCATCAGTGTTCTTCCACATCTCATGTGCCCACATCCATTTTTTTCAAACCATTTTCCTCAGGCATTTTCTTTCCGTTGGAAATGACAATACTGACTCTGTAGGAACCATCTATTTTGGCTTTGTATCCACTTCGGACTCTGCTACAACAGAGCTCTATCTCAGACAGGGGACAACAGAATAAAAATGTGTGACTGTGGTGGTTTTACCCGGCTAAACAGGCGACCTCCACCACAACCGCTCGCTCACTCCCCCTCCTCAAAGAAACAGGGGGAGAAAATATGATGGTCAAGGGCTTAAGGGTTGAGATAAGGACAAGCAAGTTACTCACTAATTATCGTCACGGGCAAAACAGACTCAACACAGGGAGATTAGTATAATTTATTACTATAACTAGCAAACTAGAGCAGTGAGAAAGTAAAAGCAAACTAAAAACACCTTCCCCCCATCCACCCTCTTCTACCTCCTCCCCCCGAGCAGCGCAGGGGAACGGGGAATGGGGGTTGCGGTCATTCCGTATCGCTGCGTCTCTGCCGCTCCTTCATGGTCGCTCTCTGTTCCCCTGCTCCAGCATGGGGTCCCTCCCACGGGATGCCATCCTTCCCGAACGGGTCCTGCGTGGGCTTCCCACAGGCTGCAGCTCTTTAAGAGCTGCTCCAATATGGGTCCGTACCACGGGGTCCATCCTTCAGGAGCAAACTGCTCCAGCATGGGTCCCCCACGGGTGGCAGCTCCCACCGGATCACCTGCTCCTGCGTGGGCTCCTCTCCACGGGCTACAGGTCCGGCCCGGAGCCTGCTCCTGCGGGGGCTCTCCATGGGCTGCAGCCTCCTTCAGGCCAGATCCACCTGCTCCACCGTGGGCTCCTCCACGGGCTGCAGCGTGGAGATCTGCTCCGCCGTGGTACCCCATGGGCTGCAGGGGGACAGCCTGCTCCACCATGGGCCTCACCACAGGCCGCAGGGGAACTTCTGCTCTGGGGCCTGGAGCACCTCCTCCCCCTTCTTCTTCACTGACCTTGGTGTCTGCAGGGCTGTTCCTCACTCCTCTCACTCCCAGCTGCTGTTGCGCAGCAGTTTTTTTCCCCTTCTTAAATCTGCTCTCCCAGAGGCGCAAACAACATCGCTCATTGGTTCAGGTCTGGCCAGCGGTGCGTCCCTTTTGGAGCCGGCTGGAGCTGGCTCTTATCTGACATGGGGCAGCTTCTGGAATCTTCTCACAGAAGCCACCCCTGTGGCCCCCCTGCTACCAAACCTTTACCACATAAACCCAATACAGTGACATATGGGAATGACATCAAATTTCAGAGGACTGCTTCATCCTAGCTGTTTCCTGGTACACAGGAACAAAATCTACAGGCCACGTATCACTTTTCATTATGTTCCCTAAGGAACAGGCTTCATTAGGTATGTTAATTTTTTGCCTGTGAAATGGTTCTCTGAATCCTGACCAAGTAAAGGCAAATGTGCTTTCTCTTTTATCCTTCTACACTTAGGATTCATATAAGCACCAAAATGTATCAAAAACTACTTTATTTTAACTTTCTGTAAATGTAGTGGAGATCTTGAGGAAGGATTCTTTGCCCTAGCATTCAGCTCCTTTCCCTTCGTACAGCTGTTGCAGCCATACATGTGTTCAGACAACCATGACGTCTCCAGAGAGATCGCACATACTGCAAGCACACAAATTCCTTACCTTCGTCCTTCTCCTGCTGCCAGACTCTCTCCAAATGTTCTGATTCCTGAGTGTGCATCAGCTCTGAGCCCTATTCTCCCTCGAACTCCTCTTCCTACTATCCTTCTCTATGGCTTTGATCCTCCCATGCTGACTCTTGCAGTCTTGCCCCTGTTTCTTGTCAGTCATGTATTTCATCTCATCTTTAAAAAATGTTATTCTCCATATTTTTTACTGTTTTTCCTTTTTTTCTTAATTTCCTTCTTTACCTCGCAGTCATCTTATATGTCAGATCCATGTTTCTTCTCATTATTTTTAGATTTCCATGCATGTCTGCCTCATGTGCATCCTTCCACTTAGTTTTTCTATCTTTTTCTGAATAAAAAACAAACAAAAAACAAACAAAAACTGGTATATTGTAAATTAGGGTCATTTAGAAAGAGCCAGATGAGAGGAATCAAATCCAGAAGACAGCATTTCTTTGCAGGAGAGATCATATCTGTATTTCCTTATGAGCATTGCCTAGTACCACAGAGGCCAGGTAAAGTTTGACAAATATTCTCATTTAAAAAATTTACAGTGAAAAAACTACTTGTTCTTAAAATAAAACTTTTGTACTTTTATTATACTTTTATTTGTGCAAGTACATTTTAAAAGTTTGTTTGTTTTCCTCTTTTCCTTGTTTTATTTTTTTTATATGTTTCATCTTGTTCCTGGGTGAACGGATGAATGAAAGGAATCTGGATGTTTTCTCACTTTTTCCATTTTCCTCCTGACACTCCGTAACTTTTCAAAACTTTCTAAGCTTTGGAAAAAAGTAAAGAGGGAAAAAAAAAAAAAAAAAAAAAAGAAAGGTAAAATGAAACTCAGTAATTTTGTCACTCTATAACTTTTCCAAAAGGTGAAAAAGTTTTTAAAATGTAGCAGAGAGACTGAGCTATAGCATTTCATTTTTCTGTTCCTTTACACTTTTCCAGAGCTAAAAAACTTTTTATATTTACAGAGCTACAAAAAAGTGAAATGTAAAACTATGGAAGAGGAATAATAGAGGTGACCATTTTTAATACGTGCCTTTAAAAAGGGAAAGAGCAAAGAAAGGATGAAAGTCAAATCTGAAGCTAAGTAAATAAAATTGCATTGCAGTGCACAATAAAGTTAAAAAAAAAAAAAATAAACACTTATTTCATTATTCCTGCATTTGCGTGATAACTTTAGTTTCCACTATAACCAGGATCTGTGGAACAACTGGAAAGCAGTCTATAAGGTCCCAATTCAGAAAAGTGCAAATCCTAATTTATCTTTACATTTACCAGCTTGCAGCCTCTGGCACTTGGTCGGACGCTGTAAATAGCAGCAAAGGAGACAGAGCATTCTCAGAGGCCTCGGCTCTGAATGCACTTCCACAGGCACTAAATTTAAACAGGAATCTCATTGCCCTCCACCCTAAGAGGAAGACACGTTCCTTTGATGCTGCCATGATTTATGCAAATAACTGTAAGACAGTAAATATTGCTGCACATATTTTTGCTTCACCTGACCCCATGGATCTCGTACTCAGTGGTGATGGCCCAGCACAGAGCAAGATCTGTCCCATCCCCGAGCACACGGGCTGTGCTTAAGAGCTATGGCCTGAGGAAGGCACAGGATACAGATCTCTCACATCTCAGAAAAGGGATCTTGCTAGAAAGGAACTGTATCGATGATGTAACTTTGTGTTAAACTTGGTTGACTTACCTTTTTAACTTCTGTGCTGCTAAATTACCGGAAATCCCAGACTTTTACTTTCCCTAGGATGAAACTAAGCATGTTTCACGATCCCTGTGTGGGTGCTGCAGGAACCTCCTGTCCCAGCATGGGATTTTCATCTGCCGCAGTGATTAGGTACAGCCAAGTCACCTGAGACCTTCAGCTTCCTCAGCAGCGACAGAGGTGGGTGTAGATAGTCTGAATTCAGCCCTAAATATGGAAGGTGCAAGAGATGCAGGCATCTAAATGCCAAAATGATGTTTGAGACCGGCCTCGGGAGGGTGTTCACAGGGTGTGAAGGCCAGTTTCCCAAAGCTCTCCCTGAGACCTAGGGGCCTGGCAGTGGTGGCCTTGGAGAGGAACTTCCCTCTGGAACTGCTGGAGCTCAGCCACACTCAGTCTCTGTGCAGCAAGTCCCTTAAGCCCGTGGGTTATTCCACACCCTCTGGGACCAGGACTGTATTTCCATGCTGCATTTGAAAAAAAAGATATATATATATATATATGTATATATATATATATTAGTCATTTTAAAATATATATATATATGTAGTCATGTATAGCCCTGTAAAAATTAAATATGAAAGTGACAGTATAGAGTTGGATTTATTTAGCTTCATTCTGTGCAATGTTATCTGTAAATCTAAAGGAAGAAATATCAATACTTGTATTTTCGTTTTTTCAGATGACAACTCTTATTGCTTTTACCTGTGAAATAGAAAGACTTAGGAGGTCATTCAGATTATTGGGTAAATAATGCATGTTTAAGAATATGACTCTGTCTTGTCCCTTCTGCTGGTTCTTCATTTTGTTGAATGATTTATTTATAGTATGTCTCTGAATCCAGTCCCCTCTGTAGATGATGTCATCTTTCTCATGTATTACACATGCTGCACCCCTGGGAAAAAGGCAGCAATGTGTCTCACTTTCTACTGTTTCTCATTCATCTTAAGTAGTGCATATAGTTTGCGTACGTATTTGTTTCAGCTGTTGCTGAAGCATCTATTCAAAAATACACATTTACAGAAAGAAAAGAAAAATTGCTGCTTGTTCAAGTTTGTTTTCTCTATTAACTGATATTTCAGATAGCACACAANAGGACTGTATTTCCATGCTGCATTTGAAAAAAAAGATATATATATATATATATGTATATATATATATATTAGTCATTTTAAAATATATATATATATGTAGTCATGTATAGCCCTGTAAAAATTAAATATGAAAGTGACAGTATAGAGTTGGATTTATTTAGCTTCATTCTGTGCAATGTTATCTGTAAATCTAAAGGAAGAAATATCAATACTTGTATTTTCGTTTTTTCAGATGACAACTCTTATTGCTTTTACCTGTGAAATAGAAAGACTTAGGAGGTCATTCAGATTATTGGGTAAATAATGCATGTTTAAGAATATGACTCTGTCTTGTCCCTTCTGCTGGTTCTTCATTTTGTTGAATGATTTATTTATAGTATGTCTCTGAATCCAGTCCCCTCTGTAGATGATGTCATCTTTCTCATGTATTACACATGCTGCACCCCTGGGAAAAAGGCAGCAATGTGTCTCACTTTCTACTGTTTCTCATTCATCTTAAGTAGTGCATATAGTTTGCGTACGTATTTGTTTCAGCTGTTGCTGAAGCATCTATTCAAAAATACACATTTACAGAAAGAAAAGAAAAATTGCTGCTTGTTCAAGTTTGTTTTCTCTATTAACTGATATTTCAGATAGCACACAAGCTATTCTGCTCATGTCATTCACTTAAGCCTTGTTTGCAACATATTCCCATAGTACCTTGCGTGTCTGATGGCTAACACTTGTTTTTGGAGAGATTAATCAATCCAAGGCTAAATGGCAAAAAAAAAAAAAAAAAAAAAGCTTGAAATAAAGCTAGTAGCAAAAGGACTGGAGAAGGCAATCAAACACAAAAAAAAACACAGCTTATTCTGCTCTCACTTTCCCATAGAAAAAGAGGGGAGAAGGAGGGTTGTTAATTTATGTCTGGTTTTCTCAGTAAAATATCAGTAGTTACATTTTTAATGTTACTTTATATATTTTTTGGTTCTATTTATTACATAAGTGAAACACATAAATCCTTGAATCACATTGCAAAGTTACCAGAAAGGAGGAGGACAAAAAGTGATTAGAATATCTTTCTGGATTTTGGAGGAGTTCTCTTTTTCTATGGTGCACTGGGAAATCTATCCCACATGCTAACCTCCCAGCTGAGCAGGTTACAATAACCTCTTGTGAGGCAAGGAGAACTTCCAGGCCCTGCTAGCTTCCATCAGCTGGGAATGGGTGCCTAGCCCTTAGCAGAAGTAAAATACAATTTCTATTGGAGGAAATATTTCTTATTTCATTGCTACTGTGCCTGTCCTTACCAGGTATTCCCTCTGTTTCAGGGTTTGGCAAAATATATGTTGGAGTCAAACTTTTTAAAATGCTTTCTTGCTGCAAGTGCAAGATACAAGACATAAAGTACAGCTGGAGTTAAGTGTCTGCTTTAAACCACAGTCCATATGAATTAAATTAAAAACATATTTATGATAATATTTTTATACCTGGCACCTCAAGTAGGTCCTCTGTTTCCCACAAATGACAAGAATTCTGAATTCTGTGAATCTTTTATCAAAAATCCTCCTTGATATATACCAGCTCCGACATCACAGTTCTCTTACATGCAAGAATGTCATTAATATGAATGAGAGTGATTTGTACAGAGTAGAGAATCTCAGAATCCAGATCTATTACAATGTTCTTAAAGAAGAATTTAAGAGAAAAAAATCAAGGAATTACTCAGGGAGTGTGGATTTGACTAGACAGTATCCCAATATGAGGTGCACAGTAAGTAGTTTCTGATTTTTAATACAATAACCAAAACAAATCATTTTTGGATGAACTGGTGAATATGTTAAATCTTTTATACCTGAAACTATTCGAGTTAAAATTGATTGTTGTTTTTCCTCATAAATATTCGTAATTTTATATATACATACATACGCTCCTAATTTTGTGAAGTAAAAATATATGTGATGGAAAAATATGTGTACCATCACTGAGGAAAATAGCTAGCTAAGCTTCAAATAAATGTATAAGTTTCTGTCTGGGAAGCCTGAATCCATTAGCAAACTCAACTAATAGGTCAAGAAAAGTAATAGCCAAATAAATATTTTATTAGCATTTTGTGAAACTTGCTAATGGTTAAGCCTACTAACCCTACAGTAGAGGGAATCTTCATTCAATATCAGGTCGTTATTCGATAGATATTGTCTCCAATTTCATACAAAGTGATTTTCTGGGTGTGACTGGAAAGAGGTACTTTCACATTAATTGAATTCTTTACTCTGGGATACAGTGGAAGAAATCTACTGCTGCTCTAACTTTATTACTGGCTAACTGATAACAGAAAATCAAACAGAGCTCTATCAAGCTGCATCAAAGAAAATGCCACACATTTTTCATCAACTTTCATAACTAAGTTCTCTCTTGAAATGGTGAATACACAAAATTCTGGTGTCAGGCAGGAGGAATAGCTCTCAGGCTCAAAGTCTCATTCACCAAAAGTACAGCGTGGAGTCACACAGCCCTACAAACACATCCAGTGGTTTAGGAGAGGAGTCATCTGTGAATACAAGCGTGGATGTTGAACTTCATGTCCCATCCTTTTCCCTTGTGTATCCAAATTTTAACTTCCAGAGACACCATGATCTCCCTTTGGGGCCAGATCTCTCACTGCAAGAGACTGGTGGAGACTGAGGCTGCCACCTGCTCCATAGGAAGACCCAGGGAACTACAGGCCAGTCAGTCTCACCTCTGTGCCCAGCAAGATCATGGAGCAGATCCTCCAGAAAACTATGCTAATTCACACGGAAAACAAAGAGGTGATTGGTGACAGCCAACATGGCTTCACTAAGGGCAAATCATGACTGACAAATGTGGTGGCCTTTTATGATGGGGTTACAGCATTGGTGGATAGGGGAAGAGCAACTGATATCATGTACCTGGGCTTGTGCAAAGCATTTGACACTGTCCTACACGATATCCTTGTCTCTAAGTTGGAGAGACATGGATTTGATGGATGGACCACTCGGTGGATAAGAATTTGCTGGATGGTTGCACAAAGAGTTGCTGTCAATGGCTTGATGATGTCCAGGTGGAGACCAGAGATGAGTGGCATTCCTCTGTAGTCGATATTGGGACCAGCGTTGTTTAACATCTTTGTCAGATACGTGGACAGTAGGATCGAGCACATCCTCAGCAAGTTTGCCAATAACTCCAAGCTGTGTGGTGCGGTTGACATGCTGGAGGGAAGGAATGCCATCCAGAGGGACCTTGACAGGCTTGAGAGGTGCGCCCATGTCAACCTCATGAAGTTCAACAAGGCCAAGTGTAAGGTCCTGCACCTGGGTAGAGGCAATCCCCAGCAGAAATACAGGCTGGGCAGAGAATGGATTGAGAGCAGCTCTGAGGAGAAGGACTTGGGAGTGTTGGTTGATAAGAGCTGGCAATGTGCACTTGCAGCCCAGAAAGCCAACCGTATCCTGGGCTGCATCAAAAGAAGCATGACCAGCAAGTTGAGGGAAGTGATTGCCCCCGTCTACTCTGCCCTCATAAGACCCCAACTGGAGTACTGCTTTCAGCCCTGGGGCCCCAAGCATAAGAAGGACATGGACCTAGCAGAGCAAGTCCAGAGGAGGCCATGAGGATGATCAGAGGGCTGGAGCACCTCTCCTAGGAAGACAGACTGAGAGAGCTGGGGTTGTTCAGCCTGGAGAAGTCAAGGCTCCAGGGACACCTTATAGCAGCCTTCCAGTACCTAAAGGGGGCCTACAGGAAAGGTGGAGAAGGACTCTTTATCAGGGAGTGTAGTGATGGGACAAGGGATAATGGCTTTAAACTGTGAGAGGGTAGATTTAGATTAGATATAAGGAAGAAATTCTTTAAGAATGGTGAGGCACAGGAACAGGTTACCCAGAGAAAATGTGGATGCCCTATCCCTGAAAGTATTCAAGGCCAGGTTGGGTGGGGCTTTGAGCAAGCTGGTCTAGTGGAATGTGTCCTTGTCCATGGCAGGAAGGGTGGAACAAGATGATCTTTAAGGTCCCTTCCAACCCAAACTATGATACGAAGCCAGGGATGACACCAGGAAACCACAGTACATCTTGGTGGCTGGTGCCCCAGGCATGTCCATTTCTCAGAAATGCCATTGACTAGGACTGATGCTGATGGACTAGCAGCAGAGGCAGCTTCCCAGCATCCCAGTGTTGGAGGCATTTTGGAAATTATCCTGTTGTGGCAGACCTCTCATAGTTTTACATGTTAAAAGAGAGTGTAGAGCTCAGTGGACAACTCTTTGTACGCAACTTGTCTATCTTGCCTTTCTCTGCCCCTTTAACTTTGATTTTCTCCTTTTTTCCCCAGGCAAGGTTTATCCTGCTCTGTTTTTCCTGCTAGCCACAGCAGTCTGTGGTTCAGATTGTCGTACCTCTGTTCAAAGCTAGATAGTATTTATTCAGTGAATAATATCAGTGGAACTTGCACGGAGCAAGGAAATATTAAACATCAGAAAAGGCTTGAGATCTGGTGCACTGCAGATGTATCACTTTGTTTCAGTACTCGTATAACCCAAATAAGTCTGAAACTTGAATCTTATTTTATGCTTTTCTAGCTTTTGTTTCATCTCATATCCTTAACAACAACAACAACAACAACAACAACAAAAGTCCATATTTGAAGCAGGGATTTTTTGTGATTGAGTAATCACTGGGGTTAGACCATAGCTCTGATGTGCTGATCAAGGGAGCATTCTCTTTTCAGGACACTAAATCAATTTTACTAAATTATGTTAATATTTAAGTAGGAAAAATACTTAATGATTCCCTCTTATCTAGTCCAGCTGGATTGATTTCTTTTCCTAAGAGTGTAGTTTATGAAAATATTGTCTAAACTAACTGTGAGAGTGCTAGAAGAACATACACTGCATGATTCTTATGTATAATTTAAACAGCAATTTCAAGGCTCCAGTTCTACAGATGTTCAACATATAAAATTCTCACTCAGCTCTACAGTTGGAGGAGATTCAATAGAAGTGATTCTACAATTGATTTCAGTAGGTATTTTGACTACAAGAGTAGCTCAAAATTGGCCAACAGTATTTGTAAAGTGCTTTTGGATTCTTGGGAGTGAAGGCACTGCAGTGTAAATTGTCATTTTATTAGCTAGAGCACTCTCCTCATCCTAAATTCCATCAGAAATTTCCAGTTTAAAAAAAATCTGTGGCCATAGTCTCACTGTGCACTACTCCTTTTGAAGATGAACCCCCATGTCAATGTAACAGGAATACACCAGTTGCAGAACTGACACCATATATACCAATATGCGGTATGTATCAGTAATAGAGTAGAAAGACAAATCCCTTTTTGCTTTGCCTTTGTCCTCATGACGTTTACATTCCAGTCCATAGATTAATGCTAAAGTATTCTCCAAAATTACAGAGGCTTTACAGTCAAAGTCCTGCAGAGCAGGGTTTATAACCTGTAGCTATATCCACAGTATCTAGTAAATTATTCCAGGGTCTGTTCTCCAGTTCTGAAGCCAGCTGGCATGATCTGGCCACATCTATGCTAGTAAACTCTCTTACTTTCCAAAACAGAATAGATGAATCCAAACTGCCTATTGGGAATGATCTTTGGCCCATGCTAATTTCCAAATTGTTCCAGTTATTTTTTGGAAGAGCACTAGCATTCACCAGCCAAAACCGTGTCAGGGATTTTTCTAACAATTTAACGATACAGACAACTGAGTTCCAGTGCCTGGGCTATGTGCTGACTCTGTTTTAATTTCTTAGCATAGATGTGCTTTCCATCTCTTCCCTGTTCTTTCTGCTTCCTGAGCAAAAGCTTTACCTACAGGATACCATATCAGTGGGAAGAGTTTGTCATCTGTCATTGGAATAAAACCATGAATTTGCTTAAGGTCTTGAGTGGACAGAGATGTCCAACATGAAATCCTAAGTCTGGTGTCTGAGACACCAAATACCTCCCATTTTCACAGTCAAACTTCAGGCAGCTCATCACATAGCACTAAGGCTGTGCCCAGACAACTACTGTGGATGAGCAGCTGGAGCCAGGTACCTAACTTCTAGGCACAGCATCACCTGATACACGTTCCCATGTCAGTATTTTTGCTAAAAAGGATTTGAATAAAGTTGAAAATGTAATTTTTCCCATGTTGTTCCTTAACTTTACATAACTGATATAGCAGCCTTAGTAATGTTTGTTTAATTGTATTTGTGCATGAAAGACAGTGATATATATCGATATTAACACCTATCCATTTATATATAAAACACATGCTCAGGAAAAAGCTGGAGGGAGAATTAAAAAAAAAAAAAGCAATATTTTATATCTGACTGACTGATATGGTGAAAAAAGTGCAAAAGTATCTAGCCACAAAAACTTTTCTTTGGGGCTGAAGAAGAAGTCTCAGATCATCGTGGCTACATTAAAGTTTACGTTTTAAACAGGGCAGTTATCAGGGAGAGGACGGGAGGGGAAATTGCTGCTGTTGTTATTTCCACTTTACAGACACCAATACTCCACTGTTCATATCCACTTCAGGCAAAATCAGGAAGGCTAGTTTTAACAGTTTAAGTGGATGGCTTAGATGGTTTTCATAAATGTAGTTGACTTCATATGAATCACTCTGTCTGCAGAACTATTGTCTTTGATAACCCACAGCAGATGAATGACCACACACAGCTGAGAATGACAGAGCTGGTTTTAGGCTGTGGCTGTCCACAGCCTAAAAAAGAGGTAGCAGTAGAAGTTTCCAAGGATGTAAATGGATGTAAGGTGGGTAGTTCTCAGTGATTTTCTACCCTTTGAAAGAAAATGGAAGGCTATGCGAGGCAGTAATATTGTCAGGGGAGCAGATTGGTTCTCATCTCTAAAGAGTATGAGAGCTAAAACTCAGTGAACAAGGTGAATGAAATTAGGTGGATGAAAGGCAGGCTTTACATATATTTAGGGAATATTATTACACTAAAGACATGCAGACCAACTGTGTCTCATCAAAAGACTAGGTGTAAGTGTAGGTTATGATTACCCCCAAAATTAGTTCTTAGTTTTAGTACTGACCTGAAAATGTAATTTGAAAATACATAAAGTTATTGCAGAGTTTTAACTCGATGGTCATTTGGTGTCTTAGAGATAAAAAGTATTTATGTATATGTCCTAGTTTCAGATTCTTACTGTGAAGAAAATTAACTCTATCCCAGCAGAAATCAGGACAACATAAAATACCAAAGTGCCACATTAATATTTGAAACTTAATGGAAGAAATACAAGTCGGATTTAGATGGTTTTTTTTTTTCTTAAACTGCCCTGTTGTGCTTGCTTGCAGATGAATCCTGCCTCATTCCCTGTGTATCCTTCTGTGTTTGTTAACATTAAGACTTGAAAAAATAGGACTTGTAAATATATTTTAAAGCATATGCATTGAGTCAGTTTTGGTTGAAGATAATCACTGTCTTTTAATTGAATTTTCCGAGCAGCAGCAAAAGTGATCTATCATAGATACTTTAGCTTGTGTAAATGTCAGAGTGATGCCAGTAAATGTAAACAGCAAATTTCAAGGGAAAGTGCTAAGATCTTTCAACCATGGTGGGAATTCTTATAGCAGGAGATATTTGTATTGTGGTGGATTAATTTATTCTACTAAACTTTGATAGGCTACAAAAGGCTATCTTAAAACTTATGAAATTCCAGGGATAACAAATGTGTTTGGGTATCTTTGTGGATCTGTGTTACCTACGCTCCATATTTTCATGCACTTCTGCTAGCGTTAGACCTAAAGCTCTAACCTGACAACATAGTAACCAAAACTGAAATGCTAAGGCAATGTTTTTCTTCTTTACCCCAAACATGTGTTCCTACCCTTTCTTTCATATACAACTGAGCCAACACACAAGCCACACAATACCTCCAAAATGATAGTTTTAAGATGTGATAACTTGTGGTTTACCAATCCAAAAACACTTTCAGGCACAGGATAGGAAAGATTCCCAACGTGTAATGTAGAAATTGTCGCTGGCAGTAACAGGATCTGATAATTCAGGACTAAAATTCCATTTTTCCAGTGCAACAGTGACACTTCTCACTATACAAGTGGAACCAAACTCAAGAAGAACTAAACACAAGACTTCAGCTAGAGACATTTGAGATACTATAGAGATGGCCTTAGTCTGTTCTGACAGATTGCTATAGTTTGTCTTTGGTTATATACAATGGGACTTAAACAAGCTCTATGGGAATTGATATAGATAGATAGATAGATAGATAGATAGATAGATAGATAGATAGATAAATGATGTACTTTCAGTGCGTTGCTTCAAACCCCTCTAAAGTATCTTAAAAAAATGATTTTTAAAACCTTTTTGATAAGTACAGAAAGGACAGTGGTGTGATGGCTGTATATAAAGATTTTATTTCACTGATTTAGAATGACCAGCTTAAACTTCCTATCTTTACTATGACGCATCAAATTCAACTTTTACGTCACATCAGTTATGCACCTCCATTCACAAAAAAACNGCTGTGCTCAAGATTCCTCAAGATTCATACAAAATGATCTGAAACCTTTTATTTGCTGAATTGACTCTTCTCAAATTTAAAGGCTTGTATCAGCTACAGCTGAAGTTGATAAGAATTTTTCTATTATTTCCTGGATACTAGGAGTAACCAACAACCCCTTGATGGGAAGGA
>VXAL01017269.1:192073-211496 GCA_013399475.1 Chauna torquata
GCGCGGAGCAGGCGGAGGACAAAGGTGGCTTCCCCAAAGAGAGGTGTGAAAGCTTCCAGAAGGCGTCTGAGCGTGCTGCTTTTTTTGCTCCTTTGTGTTCCGGTTGTAAAGCGGTGTTGTGATTTTCGCAGAACGCTCGCTCTGGATCCAGCTGTTCTGGAGGACAGTGCATTTGTTTTCATCGCTGAATTTATGAAATCTGAAGCTGACAGCGTACTCATCTGTGGTCATTTTGCTTTGCAAAACGCGTGGTGAAAATGAATTTGCATACTGTTCTGTGGGTCCCTGTGCGTTTTCCTACAGTTATTAGCAAGACAAAAGTTTAATAAGTTTTGTGACGGTTGCTGGCTGGATGCAGACATGATGGTGGTGAGAGGGATGAGCCCTGGCACGGCCTGTCCTCTGTCAGAGTGCATACTCTGAACTGGTGCTAATGGGGCAGCAGATCCCCTGGTAAATCATCCTCTAATTAGCACAGTGGTTCGTTTTTCTCAGACCACAGCAAAATTACTGTGTTTTGATAATGTGAGTATGATATCATAGGGCTGTAGTGTGACTAGTGCTGTTACAGGAACAAAAAAAAAAAAAAAAATCCCTCATCTCTTTTAGCTTTATGGATACATTAGGGCTGCTAGGTCTCAGCCACGATTGTCAGAGGTCAGGAGCAGTTTGAAGGAGGAAAAGTCAAGCGGCAGATACACAGTGTCATGTCGTTTCCCCTGCCTGACCCTGGTGAGGTGTACGAAGTACAGGGGAAAAAAAGGGCATAGCTCAAGAAGGTTCGGTTACTCTGTTTTGAAGATGGATTTTGAAAAATACCGCTCTGCCTCGCCACAAGGACCCTCAGGAAGGATTTTTCCTCTGAGGCTTACTGCAACCTCTCTTTCCTCTTGCAACTGCACCTGGTGGTACGACCTAGCCCCATAATAATGCTTATCCTTAGGGAGATACGAGGTAAAATGGAAAATTTGCCTGGCAGGGTTCTCAGCCTGTCATAAAATGTTATGATTTAGAGAAACCATGTGAGGAGAGGGTGCAGTACCTTCGGGAGTGCCTGAGTTCATGCCGCAGCTGTGGTCTGTCTGGGGAGGGCTGTTGGCAAGGCAGGGCATTCCTTCCGAGAGGGCTGCAAATTTGGCACCTTTTGCCCTGTCTGGGTGACAACTCGGGCACACTGTAGAGCCATTTGTGTGACAGGGGTTTCAGAAAGGGTGAGAATACGCTTCTCGTAATGATGGTGTGGACAGGAGTCTCAGGAGATACATAGCTGGCTGACTGCCTCCAGGGAAGACAGCTTTACTACTGCTGGGACTCTTGCTAAAATTATACCAGGGTACCAAGAGTCTTAGATTATCTCTTTATTATTATTATTTTTCTGTAAATGCTAGTATTCAGATTAGCAAAAAAAAAAAAAAAAAAATTCCTCCTGTGGGAAATTGAGATCTTCATATGCCTCTTAAATCCAGATAGAAATATAAGGAGTCTTTGGTGTAGTTTTGCAAAATGAAACACACCGAAAGGTTTTAATATGCTGTTGCTTGTCCCAACTTTTAGGGGAGATTTCATTATGTCATATAATTGCATAAAATTCAAGCCAATAAAAGTGGAATATTTCCTTAATTTCCTATAAGAAGAATTAAAACAATGTAGTTTCATAAAATACTGCTATTTTGTCAAATCATCATTTTCCAAGAGCTGTGAACTGTTTTAGAAAATCTTCAGTCAATTCATATGGAAACCATATAGTCAATATTGGTAAGACATTTTGATGACTAGGACTCCATCCCCCAGGGTGACAGAATCTGACATTTAACTCATTAAGATCTGGAGATCATTTTTAATAAAGCTTCAGCATGGATTGAAGCCAGGGCAGTCCCACCTCCTTTACAATGTCATTACAGCAGACTTTATCTGGGATGTTTCTGCTTCTTCATTTGTGTCCCTGTAAAGAAGAATATTAATACTATGGGCATCACATAACTTCCATAAATCCCATTTTTCTATTTTTTACATATCTCATTTTCTGAAGTGTCTTGGCAGCATTTCAACTTTTCCTCTAAGCGATCTTTTAAATATAAACAGCATTACTGTTTTCTCATGCTTGTTAATGTTATGTTCTGATTGTTTTTTGTTTTATTTTGAAGGATAATACTAGAAAGATAATGAAGCTGAAAACAGACTGATAAATAATAGCCACACTCAAGAAAAAAATTATCTTGAGAATTTTAGAAATCTGATTAAAACATGTACATGAATAAGTGGATATTACTGCTAAAATGAAATAATTTACTGTTCTAAAAGCAGTTCAGTAATTGTGTGTGCGTGCGTGTATATTCCTATTAGAGCCAAGCAGTCAGAGTTAACAGCCCACTACTCATTCTTTTGAAATTCAAATGAATAATCATCTTTCCATTATCTAGGTCAATAGAAGGCTGAGCAACCCCGGAAAGTGGGAGAAAACAGGTAAAACAGGATAGTCTGCAGAGCTTAATGCCTGCCCCGTGGATGGAGGCTGTTCTTAAAAATGTGTCCACACTGGACTCCCTAGTGCTCCATTTTGGGGAGATGTGTTATCCTGAGTGCAGAGCAGTGTGAGTATATAATGCCAGTAAAAGCACTGAGGTCTCTGAGTCCAGCAGTTGGCGAGATGCCTCCGAAGGCATGAAGATAGCCAGAAGAGAATGCATCATGCAGGAGTAGAGGTCCTCTGAATGTGGCCTTGTGTCCTTGCATCCACCCCTATCGATGCTTGAAAAAGTGAAGTGATCCATGTTTCTAAGACGTGTGATGGACTTTATACTGTTCCTGCAAGATTTTGACTACCAAAATGAGAACAGTAAACAGAAAAGCCAAGATTTTTACTGTGCTAGGTCTGAAGACAAATAGTACTACGAGTGCAGTTTACTTTCTGATGTTTATTTCATGCGTGTTTTGAATTGTGCTGCAGATTTTTGTTTGGAGAACCCAAGATGACTTTGCATGTGGAACATGTGAAAAACTGGAGTACACACCTTCCGCAAGGTGCAGGAAGTGGATGGAATCACAAACTGTAGGGGGAAGGAAGAATTACAGTGTGGAGAGAATTTTGCCTTAACGGGAAACGTATGATGAATTCTGACTGGAGGAGTCACACCTGAGGTTTAATCACAGACACATTTCTTAGGGATCTTTTCTGGAATAAATGCAAGTTCCTTAAGCTGCTTGAGTCTTGTATTCATGAGGAAAAAATAAGCTGTGGTCTTACTTCGCATGAGCTGGCGCAGGGTAAAATAGTGAAAAGACACATCAGCTATGCATTTTATGAGTTGGTGAACCTTACCTTCCCTAGAGTTTTTATCTTAAGCTGCTAATTCATGTGAAAAACTCAGTTTCCTTGTCATCACTAGAAAGATGGCATCCTCTCCTGTCCTTTCAGCTGCTGTATAATACCTACCCCATGCTCTTGGAGCAGAAATTGCATAGGACTGTGGTTTCCACAAAGCCTTTGCTTTGAAAACGAAAACATGTAGGCACTCAGAACTGCCATGTGTAACAACTGAGTTTTGGAATGAGAGAAGTGTACTCGTTTAACTGAAATGGAACAATCATTTGAGATTACTAAACTAGTCTAGTCAAAATCCGGATAAACTCCATTTACATCAAATTTGAAGCTAAATACAGACTTAGGTATCCAGACATACTTAACCTTGATTTAATGTGCTGAAATCTTTATTTTGCCAAAAGTACCTATATCGGAGATCTATGGAGAGGATGGTGCTGGGGGTGGTTCCCTGGCAGGCCAGTACAGAGTGGAGGGGCTTTCCACGTGGCGTGGCCCTCCAGTGCTTGATGGGGTTGTCACAGGGGCCCAGCTGGCACCTAGAGAAGCTGTCAGTGTGAGCAGGAGCAGCTCTTCCTTGCTCGCTTCCTTCCAGAGCTGAGGGTGCAACTCTGCTCCTCATCACGTAACAGAAATCTCACCAGAGACCTGCCCTTGAACTGTTCGCTGCTTGTAGGTAGCTCTAAAAACATAGTTTGACCACTATGTTTAAAACATGATCAGCAAAGACAGAGATTGTGTGCGTTGTCTGTAAACTGAAACAATCCAGGAGTTACAAATTGAGCACATAGCAACCATATTCTCACAGGGTATGTTGTGTGTAAGGAGTAGGGCTGGAACTGACTCAGGGTGTCGGAGTCTAGCACCCTGAAGTGTGTTGTTGCTCTGCAGTCCCCCCCAGAACATTGCTGGAAAACAGTGCTATTTCTCTAGGTTGTTATGGATGGGCCACTTCCTCACAGCCCCTTGATCTTAGACAAGGAGATATTTTAAGATACCAAGATAAGTAACTTTTCATGATGTCATCCTGATTGCAAAGTACTACCTATTTTAAACAAACAAACAAACAAAAGCTAACAAAAACAACAAACAAACAAAAACAACTCCACGTGTTTCTTGGGCATTATATATGTTGCAAAACCATTTGAGCTCTAAGAAATGGCATAAAAATAGTGTTGGGATGTTCCACATCCATTGTAACTCTCTTGGAGTGCTTTGTTTTTTGTTTTTTGTTTTTTTTTTTTGGCAAGACAAAATTATTATTTTTTTCATAGTTGTGAGACTAAAACATCTCCCAGGCTCTGCAAGTCAGACTGGGTCCCTTCCATCCCACAGATCATTGGAGTGCTAGCAGTTCTGTTTGACAGATCGTTTCCTCAGCCACTTGCGTGTAACCCTATTGATTTGAACGTCTGCCCCCAGCAACACCTGTGCAAATTCAGGGATGGTACTGGGACTGCGCAGATGCCATGGAGGGCATATTCTGGCATACAGGATATTTATTACTGGAGGTGATGCATGAGATGGAAGGGATCCAGGACCCAGGCTGAGTTTGTGCAGCTGGCAGTTAGAAATTTACTTGCAAACTGAGATCATTGAGTAGGAAAATCAGTGTGATAATGAATCTGGAACCCCCGGTGCCATTTTTACCAAATCACTTCCTAGGGCAGGAGAACAATTGAGAAGAGATGTGTCTCTTATTAAAAGTGTCTGAACATTGTACTTGAAAAAAAATATGAAGAGAATCCCATAAGAGATTAGATTGCAGTTATTTGGTGTCAGAAATTACTGTTACTAAATTTGTTTAAATGGAACTGTTTACTTGTTTCTACTGAAAATTTGAAACACGTGAATTCAATATGTGAATTAAAATAATTTTAATTTTAGCTTAATTTTAGTGAAATATTCAATAGTCAGTTACATGAAATTAAAAGAATATTATTAACAGTTTTGTTTGCTTGTTTTTGTTTTTGTTTTTTTTTTTGTTTGGTTGGTTTTGCTTGATAGGAAAGCTTCCACGATATTCAAAACAATTCAAAGTGACAGAGTTTCATAATGCTGTAAAAGTATATTGTTGGCCTATAGACATTGAAATCCATAGTGTTTTAGTGGGTCTCCTAGGAAAAAGTGTTGTACTTTGAACCAATTATAGACCATCTCTGGTTAAATTGCAGAACCAGTTCGCTTAATATGGGTAATCTGATGTTGTAAAGTATTTGTTGGCACCCTGGGTTAGTCTCATAGGGCACACAGGTTTCACTGTATAATATTTTACACTTATATGTGCACCAGTTAACCTGCTTAGGTGAAGACTACTTATGAGTCATACAGGATTTGTTATATTACTTACTTAATTTATGCTATATACTTAAAGTTCTCTTTGCCAAGTCTTGAATGATAATCATAGTTATTGCACTGGTTTTGCTTATTATTTTTAGGGGTGGGGGGTGGGGGGGAGTGTATTCAATCCAGCAGGCTTCTTACAATGTGAAAATTTAGCAAGGACACAATAAAAACGTGTAACATTGGTATAGCTTTGTACACCACACCAATTTACCTGTTAGAGATATAAAGCATGTTCACAGTTGAAAAGGCACGTACAAACAGATTTATCATTTACCTTTTCCTCCCTAATAAGGAAGAGTGGAGCAGCTGTACTGTCCTCACCATCACTTACAACCAAGTATCATTTGAACCTATCAAACAGAAACAAGGTATTTTCTTTGGCTCCAATGCCTTGAAGGAGGCAGCAATGTAACCTTGCAGAGAAGACACCAAGTCTCCTGTCCCAGGTGCCTGCCTGATCAGGATCTGCTGATCAGTTGCCCTTTGCATATACTATTATTGAACAAGAGAGGAACCATTCTGCAGCACGTGCATGAAAGAGTTTTCATTTACAGACTCATGCAGTGAACAGGATTCTGCAAGAGTCTTGCTAAAAGGGCCTTGCCCTAAATGCCACATTGTCCCATGTCATTCTCTAATCACGTAACTGAAGATACTCAAGGGCATGGCTATACTATGACCTGTCCTATCAGACCAGCCTGGAGTCTCACCCACCAGGGAACAAGTCTGAGGTTTGCTTTAGCAGTGCTTTCTAATCTGTGAACTGAAAGCACTGGGGGTGATGTGTGGATGCATCCACCAGGTGCCCTGGCTGTGTTCCCATGTGAGCTACTTCTGCCCACTCTTGGCAGAGCTCTGCTTGGAAAAGCTTGGGATTTGGGCTTCTTGGGCTGCCTGGGCTTCTCGCTCCAGGCAGACTTTTCCTCCTGGCAATCCCGAGCCTGGGCTTGCGCTGGAAAAATTCAAGTGAAAGCAGTGCAACAGCTGTACAGTAGAAAGGGAAATTAGAGCTTCATTGCTGAACAAAGAAGCAAACCACATAACATTGCTATTGGTTGTATATATTTAGAGGGAAAAAAAAAAAAAGGGTTATATGAAGTTCTTTATAAAGCTCTTTATGTCCTTGTTTTGTTATGCCCATGTAAATCTTTCTATTACCATTGTTTCATAAAGAAATAAATTTAACAAATGTTTCATAACTTATTTTTTTTTCCAAATGGAAAACAAACAAACAAACCTCCTAGTAATAAATAATATCAGCAGTCACAAGAAATTCTACAGTAGCTAAACAATGAAGGCACATAGAAATGTTGTTTGTTTTATTCCTACACAAAGCCCTGCTGAATTCACAGGAATGAATTAAATATGCTGAGTGTGACTGGGGCTCTGGGAAAGCAACACTTCAGTTGACACTGGTTTTAATTTTCCATTTTTATTAATTTGTTGTAAATTTGGATAATAGCCTTAAAATAAAAGCCACTACAGAACAGCAAATGTGCATGCATATAAAAGCACATTACTAATTCTTATGAAAATTACCTCATGTTCTTTCAGTTCCTTGTATTTCAGCAAAATCACTAAATATTCACCAAAAATAGGTAATTGTAAAAAAAAAAAAAAAAAAAAAAAGATACCATTCCCTTTAATAACCTTTGCTTTGTAGTAAAAGTGAGAAACATTTCCTTATTCCATCTGCAATTTCTTATTTCTGAAATACACCAGGAAGTCCCAGATGTATGCAAAACCCTGACTATACCAATCATTTTATGATGGTGATGAACATATTTATTTGGAAAAGGCTGTTCACCTTAAACCAAAAGCCCAAACTGTCTGTCCTTCTCCCTCCTTCTCCTTCCCCTAGCCTTCTCTTACGTTACAAACGGTACACTGTTAGTATTAATGCCACCAGGATATTCAATAACATTAGAGGCTTGAAGGTTTCCTGATGCTTTATTACACAATGATGAAAATATCATAATGCCTCTAACTTCATCAAATCAGGCATTTCATTACAACATCCTGCAAGTATAGAAAACTGATTGTCTTGTGTCAGCATGGCCCGAATCCAGTTCTTGCATACAAGACATGGTTACTAATGATCTTTATAAGTCAGCTGAGACTTGATCTTATTTTTCAGTTTTGCCGCACTAGGAATTGTAAGTCAGAGAAGCAAATAGAAAGTGTTTATTACAGCTTATCATATAGTTTATTTGACAAAATGCTCAATCAATACTAAACCAGAAATTAATAATTAATTGCACTTGCAGTTTGCACGGCAGTTTATATCTCACATCAAGCCGGAGTCTGAGGTAAGGAGTTATCAGCAATGTAGGGAAGGGAGCTGTAGTTTTTGGGTTCTCCCTGCACCATTGTTACTGGTTGGAAAAGGATGGTGCAGGGAGCTAGAAACAACTTGTCCAATTCTGTTTTCTGCTTTAGCTGGGAGGATCTGATTTATCCCACTGGCTGTGCTACCTAGAGCAATATCTGTGCTGCTGGTTAGGTAGTGTATGTAGGAAAACAATTTTTTATCATAGACTTGCCCCAAATCCTTGGAGTGTGCCCGAAGCCTCCATTCGGGTACAAACTTCGTCCACTGTCTTTCTCAGCTTGCAGGGAAGATTCACTATAAGGAATCATCTCTGTGAATGAGAGTAATAGAGGTGTGTGCAACCCTTTCTGCACACCTTTGCATCTCCTTTCTTCTTCACTTCCCAAACTGCAAAAGAAGAAAAGGTGCAGCTGAGCTGCTATGTACAAATTCAGACTTCTCTCCAAGTTCTTAATTTGGCAATTTAGGCATAAATAAACCGAAGTGGGAGTGGAAGATCTGACCCATTGGCAAGATAATTTATCTAAGGCTACACAATGAGCCTGACAGAACAGGAATAGTCATACAATCCTGCTGATTATAGTCCTGTGGACTCTTCACTGCACAGCCTTGAGACTAAATGAATATGTACACAAAGAAGTCATGTTTGAAAAGACAGTTCATACAATGTAATAGTTCCCATTTTGGGCCAGGGTAAAGATCTGAATTGGAGCCAACCTAAGTAGCGAAATAGATGAAATGGAAGCATGATTTTTTTTTTTTATATGAACAGTTTTCTCCTGGAATAGAATTACTATTTGGGAGAACCATCTACTTTTATCCTCAAGCAGAAAATATATATATATATTGCCATGTTGTTCCATTTCTGTGTTATTCTGGTAATGTATTTTAGTGACTGTATGCATTTCTGATTATTTAGAATCACTTCACAGAGTGATTGAATTTACATTTTATCTAGACACCAGTCTTACCCAGAAAGATCTTTTCCATTTCAGTGCTAGTTTGAAAATCCATTATTTGGTGTTCATCAGATGCAGGTTTTCATTTGCAGCAAGATTGCTGTGGCAGAAGAAATATAGACAAACTCAATGGCTTCACTAAGTATGAGTATTCTTGTAATACAGAAAAAGCCTTTCTAGTTTTCCTGAGCACCAAGCTTGGAAAATGTGGGCCCAATCCTGAAAAATACTGTTTGCTTTCAGAGATCAATTTAGCATCCTCACCTCCCACTTGGAATCTGCCTCTCTCCTACTTGCTCCCTGCCCTGGCTTTCAGAATGGCCAATATTTGTTCTCCCAAGAAACAAAAAATAATTTTGTGTTTTGAATTAATGGGAGGTCCTGCAGCCCTTACTCAGTATAATCTCATTGGTCAGAGCTGATTTGCCAGCATTGATCTCGATCAGGTCCTTAGGCTAATACTCAAGTGTTAAGGTTGTTTCAAATGTGAAATTTTCCTCCTATAAAAAAGTTTAGCATTAGTTACTTCCAGTGGCCATGCAGGAAAAACTTGTACTGTTTTTGTACTGTTAAACCATCTAGTCCAATTCAGGTGAAGTTACTGCATTGTTATCTCTCTTGGGAGCCCCAAATATTTATCTATGACCTAGTGGCTTCCTCTTGTTCAGAGTTTGGGTAACACCTACCACAGCGATGCTTTGGTCCAGGCCAGGGGTCCTTCATTGTTCCCAGGGTGCAGATACTTGTAGTCACTGTGAATTTTGAAAGAGTACTCAGATAAAATGGAGCTGAAGGTTGACATGCTTCTCAGAAAGAGTATTATGAAAAGGTCTGATTTAGACATGTCAATGTGAGAGCATAGATATTTCAGTCTGAAAGTAAGTGATATATTTTCCCATAAATGTTTCTATTTGAAGTAGACCTATAAATTAAATCAACAAGAAATAGGAATTTAAAGTTTATTCAGATTTTATTTATTGAGATTGTTCCATTTGCAATAGTAATTTCTCACCACTGTTTGAAAGTCATGTTTTTCCAGTAACATTATGATTTTGACCAAGTCATGTGTTTCTGCATTTTGCTTTGGAAAGAAATGTTGATTGTTCATACACAACAATATTAATTGGTAACCAATTTTACAGCACCCCAGCTCTTTTTGGCAACCACACTAGTGTTGCTATAAGGAATTTTAACGGTGAACTAAAGAGGAAGGCGAGGAGAATTGTTTGTTAATGCAAATGGGAAAGAGGGTAAGGAGAAAAGGTACAACACGGAGATAAGGAGGGAAATGCAGAGTTTATATGTGCAGAAATAGAAGTTGATTAATAATAGAGATTTTTTTTTTTTAACAAGGCACTGAGCGAAGAAATCACATTGATAACATTTACAGTATATATATATTGTTGTTTCTGATCATTGTGCCAGCTTCCCGCTAGCATCAGCAAGATGACTTACGTGGATCTCAAGGAATATGAGAAGCATACAAGGGGCTGGGCCATACGCTGGAATTCCTGCTGGGATGCAGTCCTTGCTTCATATTGGGGTTGGCACTTACAGGCTAGAAACTAGAGGGGAAAAAATTAAAGCACAGCGATAGATGTGAGCTGCCATAAACTGGTCCCATCTGACCTCTGCTCTTAATACAGAAGGTTTCTTAACTGTAATGAAAGCAAAATAAAAATACGGTTCAAAATGTGTAAAACCCAGAGAGGGCCTAAGCCACAGTTACTTGCCGCGTTTGGAAGGCATAGGCATGAAGCAGCGTTTCATAGCATTTCGCTGCAATGTTCTCTTCAGGTTTCATCTGTTAGTGAAATGCTTAAGCAAATAGTTACAAGAAAATGAGTTCTTAGGGCAGCTCCAATGTCAGCCACATGTGCAAGATAAGGTTAGCAATTGCTCTCCTTTTTTAAATAAAGACATTCTGCAGCTCAAATATGAAGTTAAATTGTGCTTCAGCACAAGCCATAGGTACTTACACATAGACAACGTAGTGTTTTGAAATGCATATCTTTTTTCTTTGCTTTATTTATTTTTTTCTTGTTTTTAGAGTCCCTTTTCTGCTTCCAGCCACCCTGCTTTTCCTGGCTATGGGCACTTGCAGACAAGGAATTAAAACTATTGCTATCTCTTTCCAGAAATGGCACCCCCCTTCTCTCCACTCTTGACAACAACAGCACAGAAGAGAACAGCCTTAAAACAAAATTTTCTACAGTGTGTCGTGTTGCTGTTGATATTTAATGATATTCAGGGCTAGGAGAAAAGAGCAGCTGCCCTCCAGGTGGTGTTCCATAAATGCTCCCCAGAACCCAGCAGGAAGCTGTATAAGTTCAATTCAGTGAAGCGAATTCAATCATTTGCCCCTTTGTAAATGGAGCATAAGAAAAAAAAAAAAAAGTCTTTGAAAGATCCTAACACAACAACTACATGTACCTAAAAACTCACAAACATTTCTTTTGTTGGCATCACTTGTATTTCAGACAAGATTAATAGGATCTTATGAGTAGCAATTTCACATTAGGGCATTAAGGAAGAAGAAATTCCTATAAATATCCAATACTTGTTTCTCATAGAACTCAACAATTAGTGGTGACTAGAATGCTGCAAGGTTAAGAAGTTTTCTTGGTAATGTCTTTTTATAAACACTAAACAGCTTTTCCACAGAATTATCTTTTTGTGACAAACCTAATTAGTACAGCATTATTTGATTAAGTATGAATATGGGTGTGAATTTTCAGTTCCATATTATTATTTTGTTATAGACTCTACCTACAAATTGGAAGTACAGTGGTAAATCTTTAGAGCTGCAGCTCCTTTTAATATTAATTATTGTGCTAATGCATAAGATTCCTGGTTATCTCTCACAGCCACCATCATTATTTACAGCTGGATTTATTAATGTGTTATTCAAAATGATATGCAGCCATCTCGTTGCAGCAGTTTGCTTAGAGTATTTCCTAGATATAGGTGAATGGCAGTATTTTTATCTTAAAATATTTTCACAGGCTCAAACTTCACCTTTTAAACAAGAAAACCAATGTTTTTCCTCTAATTTGCTGAACATTTGGATCAATCTGCTTTTTATCTTAAACAGGTATGAAATATATTAGAAGTTGATAAAAGACGTTCTCTGCCCTCATGCAGCTAAATAACTAAAAAATAGGAATTTGGAAGTGATTAATGAATTATCTCTTGTGGTGCTTTGAGGAGAAGAATTGCGCAGCTGAAATTCGGTGTACTGGAAACCTAAATTTCACTGTGCATTTTCTGTTCGTGATATTTTAGAAAGGCTTTCAAATTCACCAAATGTATATATGGAAAGGAAGCAGTTGGATTAACCCGATACCGAATTAACAATCCACTTTTAAAACATACTTTCAGGAAGTAAGAAGAAGGCCTGGCTTCATATCATGAAAGACCGTTCATGATCTCAAAACCTGGTTCTTGTGTTTTTGAGCTGGCTCTGCATTCAGATAGCAAACCAAAAAATCTCTACCTCACTTCTTGAAACTGTGTTTTCTTTACAGACTATTATGCTGTCAAAACTCTACTTTTATAAGGTGCCCAACAATGAATTTATACAACGATAAAATTTCTGAAGAAGCCATAAATGTCTAACGGATAAATAATGAGTGTTATCCCCAAAGTATGCATACCAGAGTATGTATTTAACCAATACATTCACTTTACCAAATCAATAGTCATACATTTTCACAGCCCTTTTGTTTTTATTTTTTTATTTTTTTCACAGTGCAATAACATTAATTCTGGTAGCTAAACAACCAGGCACCAAATTCAAACTATTGTAGAGTCTGCGTAGACTGCCAATTTTTTTTTGCTGAGCTCTGGTTCTGTCTCATGACCAGGTTCCTGGAGAGTACCCAGAGGGAGCAACCAGCAGCCCCAGCAAAGCAGGAGGATGGAGTGATTGGTTCAGATTCAGAGTCTCCCATTGCCACCATCTCAAGCCAAGTGGCTTAGTAATTCATGTCCCCGTTCATTTGGATTTGGAAAGATGGTACAAGATGAGACCATTAGTCACCAAGGCTCATCTGCTTAGGCTAGGGCATGCATGTGTGGCGAGGAGCAATCGAACAAGGACAGGGATGCTGCCTTAAAGAGAGAGAGAAGCTGGGACACTTTCATTAGCTCTCTTGCAGTAATATTCACCTGGGGCTGTAGCAACTTTACCCCACTTGTCGGAGAGGGACCTTCGACCCTTACTCTGAATTTCCTTCCCTTTATTCCAGCTTATTTTCTAGTCATGTGTTGAATACCTATGAGCATACACAAACAAATTTGTTTTTGCAAAGCAAAAGTGCCAATCAGTGGGAATGCTATCCAGCCTAAAATTGCTTCTGTAGCTGCTGAACCATACAGTTTTCCTTAAATCTGACGCTGGGAAAACAGCCCTGTTTCTCAAAAGAATATTTCTGAGGCTGTGATAGAAATCATAAGTTTTCTAAATTAGATGGAAAATATTTCTCCAATTGGCTAGTTAAGGAAAAATACGTTAAGAACAACTGTTTGAGCATTAATGCTACAAACCCAGAACTCTAATACAAAATTCATGATCGTTGGACCAAATACTCTTCTCTAACAGATTGGTTTCTTAGAAGACGAACAGCACATAGCAAAGAGCAGGAATAAATATTTGATAGGCTCTTTGCTTATGAAATTGAGAAGCCATCATAACTCCCACTGAAAAAAGGCTGCAGTTCATTAGCAGCCCCCTAAATTTTCCATCTTGCATAAAAACATGCACATTTGTAGGGATCTCTGCAGTAGGAGCCTTCCCCTGATAAGAAGAGGAAGAAGGTAGGACAATTTAATGTAAGAAGCAATGTAGCCTGAAGACAATAGATGTGAACTGTGGCTCACTGTCTGTATAGATTTTTTTTTTTTTTCAGGAAAATAGAATGTTTTTGAGTGAAATATTGTTTTGTTTTTTGTTTGTTTGTTTGTTTGTTTCTGTATGTTTTAGGATACCATAAGCTCACAAGGAAAAACCCTGCTAGAGATAAAGGAAAGTAAGTGTCTTGAAAAGTTCTTCAAAGCTTTGAAAAATAAGCATGAGAGGTAGAATTGGTCAAGCAATATTATTTTCTGAACCAAAAAATTGGATAAATGTAAATTTTTGAGGAATTTGTGATTCAGCCCAGAAACATTCCCCTTATCTGCAATGTTTTTAGTATTTGCTATATTTTTCTTTTTTCTTTCTTTTTCTTTTTTTTCCTTGNGTTTTTTTTTTTTTTTCAGGAAAATAGATAGAATGTTTTTGAAATAAATATTGTTTTGTTTTTTGTTTGTTTGTTTGTTTCTGTATGTTTTAGGATACCATAAGCTCACAAGGAAAAACCCTGCTAGAGATAAAGGAAAGTAAGTGTCTTGAAAAGTTCTTCAAAGCTTTGAAAAATAAGCATGAGAGGTAGAATTGGTCAAGCAATATTATTTTCTGAACCAAAAAATTGGATAAATGTAAATTTTTGAGGAATTTGTGATTCAGCCCAGAAACATTCCCCTTATCTGCAATGTTTTTAGTATTTGCTATATTTTTCTTTTTTCTTTCTTTTTCTTTTTTTTCCTTGTATGGCATTCCTGACTGAACTTTGTGCTGTTCAGAATCTCCAGGATGGAACCGATCATTTTTTTATGCTCCTTGACTTCATGACAAAAACTGCGGTTGAACATCTGTGGGTAAAAGATACAGAATATATACCTATATATATATATATATATATACTATTACCAATGATTTTGAGAAACTACTCTGTATTGTTTAATGTGCTTTAACAGAAAGTGCTTCACTTCCCGTATTTCCCTCTCTGACAAAATCCTTTATTCTGGTATCCATAGCACCAATGAAGAATATGGCGATATGACACAGGATGTGGAGCCAGAGCATGTGAAGAGCAAGGGACTATTTATATCAACACCTCGAGAAGCAGCTCTTTAAAGCAGTGTGCTGGGCTAAGCACGCCTCTCTCTTTTGACCTTATGCACCGTGCGCTGGCTGGCTCAGCCTTATCTGCCATCAGAGCGCCTGACCCCCCACATCCTGCTGGGCCACAGGTATTTCCTTCCACATGGGACCTGGAACGTACTTCTAATTCTAGTAGCAAAACTGCATTCTTTTTTTCCTGGTGGACTGCAACAATGAAGTTGCATTGATACAGGTTTTTTTTTTTTTTTTTTCTCAAATCACTCTTTTTCTTTTTTTCTTTCTTTTTCTTTTTTTTCTTTTTTTTTTCTTTTTCTTTTTCTTTTTCTTTTTCTTTTTCTTTTTCTTTTTCTTTTTCTTTTTCTTTTTCTTTTTCTTTTTCTTTTTTTCTTTTTCTTNNNTTTTCCTTCTTTTCTTTCTTTTCTTTCTTCACTGACTTTGTTGCTGTTTGACAGTCTAAAGAGAATTATTAAGCCTATCCTATTTTCTTAGTTTTTACTGCAAATGTTTTCCCATTTTGCATGCTATTTATTAAAGGGTGTGTGAAGTCAGGTATATTTTACATTAAATAATAGTTCTGAATAATTGCTGTGTTAAAAACATGTCACCTAAAATATTCACCAAAAAAAAAAAAAAAATCCAGAGAAATGTCATATAGTTTGTCTGAAACAAGCCAATTTTGATGTATTTTTTTTCTGAATTCTTCTGTTGATTTCAGAAATTATGCTTACCTGCCTATCTTTGCTATTACTCTGGTCCTGAGGAGCAGGTCAATCAGCCTACAGACACATGTCCCACGTAATTTTGGGTTCCATTACATTCTTTATTTTATTTAGCAAATAAAAATGTCATCAAATTACCTTTTAATATGTCTTTTTAATTTTTTTTCCCATTTTATGGAATTGAATTTACTGAACAGGTGCAGATAGTAGGCTGAGAGGGCACCAGTAAGAGAGGTTGCAGAAACTCAGTGCTAAAAATTCATTTCCATAAGCAGGAGCTCAAGGAGTAGCAGGAGCTCAAGGAGGAGCAGAATAAGAGAAAACAGAGGCCAGGCTGCAGCGAGAATGGTAGCTACCATCTCTGGAGATCTCCTCTGATGTGTGCTGTCCTCATGAGATCTAACTGCAACCCACACAATGACTAAGGGCTTTTTGATCTGAAATCTGAGCAGATATTAAATGTCCTTGATCCAGTCACGTCCTATAAATACCTGCTTGCCGTATGTGTCATTAGTGCTGTGCTAGGGGGTGTGATGGAGGGTTCAGCCCAGCCACTGTCCGGGGCTCCCAGTCCTTGGCTTTCTGTGCAGTCAGTGGAGAGATAAAGCAGTTGTGTCCATTATTGTAGGTGTCTGGGCTAATTTAGAAGATCAGATAAAGATGCACAGATGTAGAGATTCAAATATGTCCCTTTTAATAACAACGTTTGGGTTTGAATTTTCATACATCGTAGTACAACTCTCTATATGTAGAGAATAATTACACTTGCCTCTCTTGCAAGCAGTGTAACACCCAGTTACATGCTGTGCGGATCACTTTCAACGTTAACGCAGAAACAGAGTGGACAAGCTCATTTTTACTTGTGACAATGAAAGTACTAGGAAGTTCCTGGTTTTAGGACATGAGAAACTGTTTTAAAATGTGTTTTTTTTTTTTTAATTTATTTTTAAAAAGCTGTTTTTTAAAACTGTTTTTTAAATATGAAAAAATTGCTTAATGTATAAATAAAACAAATCTCCAATACTGAATTTCTCCTATTAAAAACATTAGTTAGAAAATCATCATGATTTACTCTCATTTTAGAAGAAGTTTCTGAAGACAAAAAGACCCATACTGAGAGAGAGAGAGAGATGGATTTACAAATAGAGATTTTAAAACCTATATGTATGTGTTCTCAGTAAAGGCATTTATATCCAAATATAGTAGTTCTCCAAATCTCAGCTGAGAGGGATTTTTTTTACACCCAGGTTATAAATTCCTGAAATTAGGGGTTCGTAACATGGAATTGTTTAGAAACATTTATTTATAGCAGCACCACCAGATGCTGCAATAATGCACACTAGCCTTTAAGCTGTCCTCATGCTGGTATGCCAATCATTCATATCATTTTTTTATTATGAGCCCTCTAATGCAACGTAATGTACAGTGTCTCTGCCACACAGTTGACACACATGTTTTTCATGTGTATATGTCTTCTTGTGAGTAGAGCCCTGTAACTGAAAGCATTTTATCAGCTCTGGAGTAAAAGACATAGAGGTGGGAGGGAAGGGATTTAGGTACACAGTTCTTGTTGATAAAGAGAGCTTCACTGTTACTAAATATTTACTAAAGATAAGAACAAAATATATTTGTGGCATGAACTTCAGATAATATTTTACCTGTTCTTTGAGCAGGTAAGCAAAACAAACACTTCACTCTATCAATTTCAGTAGTGAACTCAGCAATAATTTGCAAAGAGAGAGAGAAAGAAAAAGAAAGAACAACCTTGACTCTGCTTATCCTATGCTAAATGGTGCTATTTAGAAAGGGGTTAAGAGCAGGGGCAGGGCAGAGCCATACTTCCTCTGGGAATATTTGGAAAAAGACTTCACAAAGTGCCTGTGATGACAGAGATTGCTCCTTTGTGTGTTCTTGATGTGCTTTGGGGTGGGTGGGGAAAGAGTCCAAGTACTCCTGTCTCCATCCTTTCCCTTGCCCATCCTCTTTCTGCGTGTGTTTCCTTGGAGGTCCTAAATCCTGACTCCTGTGCTCAGCTGGGCCCTCAAGGGCTTTCTTTATTCTGTGCATCCATGATAAACACTTACCATCTATATACAGGTATTATTTAGCCCCCTGGTTTGGACACTACCTAGAGACAGTCATTTACCAAATTCTGCAACTTCCAGTCAAAGTGTTTCCAGGGAGTCCACCGAGAGCTATAAAGCTCTGGTGTCTCAGGTACTCTCACCAGTGTATGAATATCCGACGTGAGAGCCTCTTCCTATGAAGAGAGAAGGGCTAATTTATCTTTGCTCTGATGCCAGCTGTGCCAGCACAGGTTACTCATAGACCAGGCTTGAGGGCAACTCAGGGGATCCCCTGGCAAAGAAGACCCTTAATCTAAGGTCTGTCAAGAAGGGAGGTCTGGTTGGTGTCCATCTTCTTGCATTGGCCTCTTGGTGACCTCTGAAGCCAGTTTGTCTGCTCCAGCTAGTTATAGGGAGAGCAGTGCTCTAGTATCCTTGAATATCAGAGGGAAAATGTCTCTTATTTTGTCCCATGACAGCATCTGACTTACAGATAACTGTGATCTGTAAAGTTCAATTTCAAAATTTAGTTTAGTCATCACACTAGGCCTTTGGAAGTGTAGTAAAACCACCACAGATGAACTCTGCCACTTTAAGTCTCTGGTGAGCCTTCCCTCCATGTTAGCCATAGAGGGTCTTCATCTGCATCCGGCTGAGATAGCTGCCAGGGCCAGCCACTTGTTTACTCAAGCATTTACCTGATTACTCACATGAGAGTGATAAGGAGCGTATTTGTGGGCAAACAGGTGTAACTCATCAATAATGGTAGCAGGAGGTCATCCGATGACATACTTGGACACACTGCGTGTTTGTTTGGTTTTAAAAGTGCACATCTGTCAGGGGAAGGGCAGCTAAAGACGCATGCTGCATAAATCAGAGGAAAGCCGTTTCAGCACATCCCAAAACCCCCTGGATGTTTTTCTGTTCTTGTACTGGCCATAGCAGTCACCTTCCAAAATATCAGCTAAGTTCATTTAGGTGTGGAAACTGGTTTGGCTGGCTCTTGTTGAGTGCAGCAGCCATGAGTGGGCAGCATGGGGTGCACCTTAAGCTGGCAGAGCCAGGAAAAGCAGAGGTGAATGCCACGGGCCTTTGGAAGTGGCCAACGCCTCAGAGCACTGATACTGAGCTATATTCAAATCTGTGTTTTCTCACTGTCTTTCTGTGGGCAGAGAGGTTAGGCTGTGTTTCTCAATAGGGTATTAAAACCACAAATTCATTATGGATAACAGTGTTATTCCAGTCAGTTATGCCACAACCATTGCTCTGCAAGGATATATATTGGATTTATGATGCTTTAACAACTGCTTTAGACCTTTACACCCTTCCCAGATAAGTTGTATTCGGTCTCCTTCCAAAATGCTGGTATGACTGCAATGGAGCAGGGAAATCTTACTCCACAGGGCCGAGAGAAGGTACTAGATTTTTCCTTATTGTAGCATAAAGTCCCACTCATTTTCATTCCATGGCCAAAAGGAGTTATGGCTTTGGCCACGTATGAAATTTTTCTCATACATAGTGACAGTCGAGTCCCACCCTGATTCTGTAGGCAGCTGCATATTTAGGATGCTCTTTCTGTTAAATGCCATTTTATACCCCCTGTTCCACATCACGTTTACACAAAATCTGTAAGATCTTGAAATACCCTATAGAGACTAAGCTCAATGCAGGCACTTGGAGATATAAAAACGCTAGCACAATGGTAATATTTGTTTTAATCTTGCCTTTTTTTTTTTTT